>OY744517.1:110755334-110772834 GCA_963556195.1 Sepiola atlantica | reverse complement strand
ATCTATTTGGAATGTGAGTGGTCATAAGCCCTCTCAGGATTAAAGTACTCTCCGTGCTCTTCTAGTGTAGAGTCTTTATGTGGCTTGTATTTCCTCGGGATTCCCACCCTGAAATTCATGACCATTTCTTGTTTTATGCTGTGCCACAGTGTTTGGTTTGTTATTAGTTATTATATATTTACTTTACGAGTAAAAATTGAAATTTTAACCGATGATTTATCTAAATGAATAAATGCGAAATACATTTTCAGTAATCAAAACTATATTCTCATCCAAACTATCCAATCATCCATCCCGAAAATTAACTCTGACTGGGACTATCAGCTGAAAATTGAAGACGTGTAATAAGGGAACCAGACAACTTTATATTTCAAAAATATAATAATTTTTTCTGAAGAAACATGATACCAAAAACCCGAAAGTCGTCTGGAGTTGGCGAGCGACCGATGCGCACAACGTCGAAATCTAAACTGAAAAATACTCTTTCGCTATGATAAAAGGGGAGACAGAGAAGGAGAGAGAAAGAAAGATACGCAATATACGTGACAAAAAGAAATAGACGGAGAGACAACGTATTTTCAGTCCACAGTTCCCATTGTAACAGCTGATTTTACCTTTGTACCGTCCGTCGATCACCTGTCAACTGGGTTGATCTGACACCATAATTATTATATAAACAATTGATCGACCGAGGCGGCTGATATTTTGAATTGTAATGTTATCGATTCTTGCGTGTCTCCCTCTGAGGGGAATAGACAGCTTGGCACAAGGGATTTTTAATGTAGGGAATTGCAGCTCCCCCACAAGATCACTATTCTAGGTACAAGAGTTTACAATTAATAATTAGTTGTTATTCGATTGTAATTTGATTGCCCAATTTGCCTATATATGTGGAATATGTGTTTTTTCAATATTAACAGTACTTTAAGTGAGTTAATAAAAAATGAAAAATTATCAAAACCATGTTCATTATTTTTCATAAAACGTGCGAAAAATTTATAATAATTTATAATAATTTTATTTATATATCTATATCTTATAACACGATAGGTGTTATTCTTTATGCCTCTCTATGTATGCAATATTTTTATCGATAATGTAACCCTAATTAATTAAATAACTAATTACCAAAATATATTCCAACTTCTGAATAAAGCTATACACAGACATACATACACCCACCATTATAGGCCCTTCAATACAAGCGAATAATTTCGTTTACACATCAGTTATTTGCAATATTCCTCCGCCTACTCCTAACCAATCGGCAAGCAAAAAACTTTTTTATTTAAAAAACTTAGCTAATTATTTGTATATCTACCTCTTTTTCAAAGCGTGGTTCTTCCGAAAACAACAGCATTTTTACATTATTGCTAATCTACAATTTCTATGAGTAAAAACATACTTTCATCACTAAATCTTCGCCTAAAAAATGTTTTTTTAAGCACTTAACTTTTGTAGTTTTTACATTTTCTGTAAAAAATAACTTTTTTAATTAGCTAAGTAAATGCTTTATTTGTAAAATTTAACAATAGACTTATTGTTTAATGTTTACAGACTCATTTTTATATATTCTGATTCACAAATTAAAAAAAAATGTTTAGTAGTTCCCTCCACTGATCTATACAAATTACAAAAAAGTAGATAAATTAACACCTTCCACTAAATCACTCCACCTTCCATAGGAATAGATTCTACTTATTTTAGACGATTACGTGTAAACATCCTGAACAACTTGGCTGAACTTCTTTCCGCCAAGTTTATCTAAAATAATTGTTTTTTTTCTTTTCTTCTAAAAGAAGAAAATAAAACGATAAGCTTTGAATTTTTGAGTAAGGGATCAATTCCGTATATGAATTAAACATGTAAAATGATCCACCATTTCCGGGCCATTCTAGCGATTTATGTTTGCATTAAAGGTCACCGTTTATCAAGGCTCAAAGGCCACCTGCATATAAGGGTTACAAAGTTTGATTTGAGGATTAGGGTTAAAGAGTTTGCCTGGTGGATGATGAGGCAACGGCGGTCTTAACAACAGATTTGATGAAAGTCTTCCTTTATTCAATATAAATTACAAAAAAATCACAGTGAATAGTTCATTATTTATTAATTTAAGGAAAAAAAATTAATTAAAAAAACGAATTATGAATAATTTTAAAAATGTGAAACAAAAAATTAATTCAAATAAAAACAAACGCTAAGTAAGTTTTAAGGTCATGAAATTACAAAATCAAATGTTCAAAATAATTAATTCATAGAACATTTA
The DNA here is from genome assembly GCA_963556195.1 of Sepiola atlantica. NCBI lineage: Eukaryota > Metazoa > Mollusca > Cephalopoda > Sepiida > Sepiolidae > Sepiola > Sepiola atlantica. The sequence continues at coordinate 110,770,568 of OY744517.1, read as the reverse complement.
TTGAGATAAATTTGAATATGTGTTTTTTCATTTCAAAACGAACAATATATTAAAGTTTGAATATCCCGCTTCTATTGTTTGATTTTCGCACACATTTTGGATGAAATCAATAAATTAGTCTTACATTGTATTTTTTATCGCGAAATAAAATTCTAATTTATTTTTAAAGGCTTAAAAATCGAACGTTTATGAAATGTATTAATCGCTGGAAGCCATGTTGTAATTTCTTATAATTTTTTCTCGTGCTTGATATCTATAAAAAGGAAATGCTTTTGACTTAATTTTACTTATACAAAAGATGTGATATATGCGTTTATTTTAAAACTTCCATCCCTAAGAACCGAAGATTGGAATAAATTAAACTAAGAAACAGAGATATATGCGAGCCCTAAATCAATAAGTATTAAACTAAAAAGAGACAAAAAGCCTGTCCCCAAACAAGGACAGACAAAGTCTGCATGGGAAATCAGGCTGAACACCCAGATCAACAAACTTCAAAAGGAAACTAAAACCGTAAACAGCATGAAAGAGAACAGGACACGATAGAAGAGTGGTAATTTGACTAGCAAGGACGGACTAAATAAGAAACATGAATAACTAAAACAAAAGAAGACTGAGACGATATAGATACATATCAGAACAGAACAAACATAACAGGACCTTTGCAAACAATAGAAAGCCAGTTTTACAAAACGTAAACGTAGAAACAACAACAACAACAACAACAACAGAACAATCGGACCCGACAGAGACAAAACACTTATGGAGCAAAAAATGGGAAAAGCCTCAAAAACACAATAAAAATGTCAAATGGCTGAATAACATGAATAATTAACTACAGGAAATTGAAGAAGAAACATCAACATACATTAATGAAGAAACAATTAAGACAACCCTTGGGAAAATGTCAAACTGAAAAGCACCAGACCGCGATTGAATACATGCATACTGTTTGAAAAAAATTCACAACACTACATGAAAGGCTAGCGCAGAAACTGAGAGAATGTCTTAACAAAGCAGACGCACCAAAGTGGATGACCAAATGAATGACAACGCTAATACAAAAAGATGCCCCAAAAGGAAAGATCGCAACCAACTACAGAAAAATAACTTGTTTCCTAATAATGTGGAAAATCCTAACCGCATAAATAACAGAAAAAATCTACCACTCTCTGAACAATCGTAGACTGCTCCGCGAAGAACAAAAAGAATACCGGAAAGGGAAATAAGCGCTCATGATATGCTATACATAGATCAAAAGATAATGAAGGAGGTAAAAGCAGAAAAAGAACATATAAATGGCATGGAATGACCACAAGAAAGCCTACCACAGAATCTTTCAAGCATGGATAATTGAATGCTTACCTGACAGGATTAATTATATTATTGAAAAAGCAATGGAAACATGGTGACTAGAACTGACAGCTGCAGGGCAAAACCTGACTGAAATAAAATTACAGAAATTCATTTTTCAAAGAGACTCCCTGGCACCACTATAGTTTTTCATAACCATGATGCCACTCAACTACATATTCAGGAAATGTGATGCAGGATACAATTTTACAGACACAGAACAAAGAATACACCACTGCATGTACGTGGACCACCTGAAACTATTTGCAAAAAGCAAACAGGAACTGGATAAGCTTATAAATACGACCAAAGTCTTCATCCAGGAAATTCAAATCGAATTGAGAGTGGAAAAGTGAGCACTGCTAGAGATGAAAAATGGAAAACTAGAGACAACAGAAGGCATGGAACTGTCAAACTAATGTTATATAGTCCTTTAATGACTCGTACCTTTTCTTCTTCGTCGTGGAGAGGTGTCGCCTCGATGTCGTTTAGTGGTTGAGGGCTTTCTTCGCTTCTGTACTGCCGTGAACATCGCCGTCTGTGTCTACAACAAAAACCTTCAGAACACGATTCAGGAGGCGAACAATCTTTTAAATTTTGATTAGTTGTATTCAAACGTCAGTTTTCTGTCGCTCTTGGATATGTTTTACTAACGTTAAGGCAGAGATCAATTTACTACTTTATCGTAGTTAATTTATAGCTATCTATGGTCCATTAAGTCCTTAGCCATTCGAGGAGGGGGAAAAGGAACTTCATTACGCCTGTATTCTTTTAGGGAAATAAATTCCCTTAATCATTTGCGGGCTACATGGAGAAAATACGTCTGTTAAGCTTGCTTTCAAAAACCAGACTCACAAAACACAGTTTCCAACACAAGTACCCGTGACGTAACGGAATCCTTATGCGCAGGTGCATTCGTCACAGCCTGACTCCCTTGAACCCCCGACTCAACAGGTCCCATCAAAATGGTGGCCTGTCAACGTTTGTGAGCTCCAACTGTGAGAACCAGTTTTATTTTGCACTCGACTGTACGGGTCCACCCGCACTAAATCGCGCAAGCCAAACTAAACAGTCCCCCGCACATACGTCTACTCAACATGCGTCCGGCCTCACAGGGCCATTATCGCACACTAAGAGAAGATAAGGGCGCTAGAGTAACAGGATAGCTATAGCTATTTACGAGTTCTGGAAGCAGACACTATAAAATCTACAGAAATGAAAGACAAAATTGGAAAAAAATATTTGCGAAGAACTAGAAAACTCTTAAGAACGAAATTATATCGCAAACATCAAGTAAAAAGAATACACACCTGCCCAGTATAACTACTAATGTAATCTGGACTATTCATAGACGGGACTAAAGAACTCAGGCATCTTGACAAGACGACTAAAAAATTAATGACCATACAGAACGCACTACACTGAAAAGACGATACGGATATACTCTACATGAAAAGAAACCAAGGGGGAAAGGACTGGTAATTATAGAATACTGTGTGGAAGACTGAAAAAAGAGCTGGAGAAATACATTACCCAGAACACAGAAATGAAAACAATCGCAGCAAGAGACACCATCGCAATAAAAACTCAAGAAGCATCGAAACCACACACAAAAAAAACAAGAAAAAAAAGTGTGAAGAAAAAAATCTACATGGACGCTTCGGAGGACTGACAAGGAGATTAAAACCACGAATAGCTTGGCATGGCTAAGAAAAGGACACTTGAACAAAGAAACGGAATCTTTATTGACGGCTGCACATAACAATGCGATTAGGACAAATTACATTTAAGCTTAAATACATACAACTCAGGAAAGCAGTAAATGCAAAATGTGCAAACAAAGAGACGAAACAGCAAATCACATAAGTGAATGCGGCAAGTTATCCCAAAAAAATAAACAAGAACAGACACGACTGTGTTGAAAAATCAGTACACTGGGAACTATGTTAACGAATACATTTCGTACACGCGGACAACTGTTAAAACCTAAACCAAAGACAGTACTACAATACGAAAAAAAATTCCTTGACGAATTCCTGGACGAGTGCGGAGAGGACTGTGACCTTCGGGAGGCTTATTGCCATCCAACTCCCAGAAAGACAAAAAGTAGTTGCCAGCAAACAATCAATTACAATCGTCTGTTGTGATAACGCAAAGTCATTTGCAATAGTTATCGAAAGAGGTGGAGAGTATTGAACATTTGGGAATACTTGTTGTCATTTAGACTTCAGGGAACCCCACAGGTGATTATCTATGAGCAATCACTGATGATGACCTGTGTGAGAACTCCTAATGAGTACAAATAATAATAATAATAATAATAATAATAATAATAATAATAATAATAATAATAATAATAATAATAATAATAATATTATGAGAAATGGTGACAATCTGGTTAGAAAAGTATTAATCGATATATAAAAAAGAAAGGTAAAAATAAAAGAAATAACTAAATGTAAAAAAGGATGAATTGTTCTCTACAACAAAATACATACTAGTAAAAAGCGAATAACAAAATTTACTATATAATTGAACTCTTTTTAGATTAAAAAATACATTATACTCACAAAGTCACATTTAATTATTAAGGAAACACGAATATAGTCAATATCTAACACGTATTGGGGCCTGGACGATAGCAATTATTATAGAAAATCTTTAGTTCGACTAGGATATGTATATTTTTAGATATTTTGTGTAGATTATGCTTACACGAAAAACTAGAAACCTTAAAAAATACTAAATTGTAAAGGTAAAATAGTCATACATTGTAGATAAAGTAACTTTAGAATAACTAATAATAAAAACAAACGCACCTTAGAATTAAAATTAAAAAGAATGAAAAAGATGAAGTGAATTGAAACTTTAAAAAGTGAATCAAATCAAAACTAAAGTAAAATATATGTTTCTATCGGTGGTGTATTATAAATCTTATTCTCATATATTGGTGTGTACCATATGAACAAAACAAGACATGCCTATAGCTAACAAAGCGACCACAGAATCTCAATGATGTGTTAACACAGTTGGCATACTGTAAAGAGGGAACCTTTTATTTGCTTGACACACCTAGAAGTGATAAACACCAAAAACTGTTTCAAACAAAGGAAGGAAAATGTAATTTGTTGGTGGAAATGAAGATATCTAATTTAGTGTAGATTTGAGCAGGCACTGCTTGAATATAGACAGGAACTAATAATGGACGCATTTCGCGTTCGTAAATGAAATACAAAATTGCCTGTGTAGCTATTTTGTCGGAAGTATATTCTTCATACTACTACTAAGATCTACTAATGCATTGAACACTGATGAAGTAAATACTGAAACTAAAGTATATACATAATATACATATGAAACAGTATACGTATATTAAATATATAATATACATCTCTCACTCTTTATTTATAATAACGAAATAAGTTAGCAAAAAAATATCTGGAATAAATAACTAGATCTAATATACGGAACGTTTTTTGTCTTGTCTTTTAAGGGAAGTGGGGTCTGATAAACTCTGCTGGGAAGCCATGAGATAACATACTGTTTTGTTTTTAATTCCCGAAACAGTGTTTCATGGTAAACAACTGATCATCTCTTAAATAATGCTAAGACTAGCGTAAATTCTTGGAAGCAAACTATTATAGTGACTATGAAAAGTTAATTGACTTACAAGCAAAGTAGTTTTCAAACGAAGAACTTAGGACTAAAAGTGTTGTTTTTACTTCCAAGTCTCTCTCTCTCTCTCTCTCTCTCTCTCTCTCTCTCTATATATATATATATATATATATATATATATATATATATATATTCAGGCATTCGCTACTGTTGAGTTTTAAAAGCTTTATCCGGAATGAACAAGGATACAAGGATACGAAATATCTAAGAGTCGGAAAGTGTTTGAAATAATGTTGTTATTTTTAAGTTAATCTGGATTAATTTTTCCTGAGGTCAATTTAACATACGGCTGACATACAACTATTCAAACATTTAATTTATTCCAACCTTTCATTTCCGTTTATTTTGAATATTTTCCAGTCTATTGAGGTTGGATTTTGTTGGCGTTGTGTAATGCTTAAATACAACACCTATTATAAACGATTTATTGTGTAGGCTTAATTAAATATAAATTCCGCGAGGGAAATAAATAATGGTCTGACTAGGCAAGGATATGATTCCCTTTTGTATTTGGGTAGAAAATCATGAGCACAAAACAAGAAAAAAGCGCGAACAACACTTACATTTAAAACACGGCTACCGAGGCATACAAAGAGGAAAATAGTTAAAATTGGAAATAATTTCATATATAGTCATGTTTACAATTAGCATAGTGAAAGAAAATCTAACAATTGCATTTACAATATGAAGTCAAGTAATAAAGAACTATTAGCCTAGCATCAGATCTAACTTCAATTGAGAAAGCTTCTTTGCAAGGACTTTTCAGAATAGGTTCCTGAGTTCGACGTAACGATTCCCAAGTTTTACTAAAACGTTCCCAAATTCGAAAAGATGCACCTGAAGAAGGTAGGAAGTTACATCGGGTGAAACGTTGTGAGAATAATATCCAAGATGTGAATAGTAGTCCGAATTATCCAAATAATCCAAATAAGGATAGAAGGTATTGTGACGCATTGTTTAGCGGATAACTCTCGGTCACAACTTGCATATCATAATTGAAACTATGGATATTATTTGTTCAGGTATTTTCTTGATAATGTTCTCCATGAGCAGGTCTTGACTATTTAGAGTTAATGGAGCAACGGCAATTTTAAATTAATATATATTTTTAATTCATTATGTAAACATCAATGAATGTAAATTTATTCATCGCTATGTCTCTGAACATAACATTAAGCCTCTTGAGGTCAAAGCTTACCAACCTTTAGTTTACATGTGGACACACGTGAGCTATTTTATAATCTGTGGACCCAATATACGCAGATATAGATTTTTAATCAACTATTTGTTTCTGTGAGTAAAACTTACCGATAAGTCAATTTCGTTATATTGATAACTTGAAATATAAATACAAATCTTGAAAATGTTAATAGACATACCTACATCTAGTAAACAAAAAAATAAATATAAACATTTTTCGTAGTCCTCTTTAAGCTTCTGTGGGATCCTAGGTGTCACTGCGGATTACGATGGTGAATGCCTGCTTTAGGCAAACTATTCAGGTTTCCACTGAAACCTTTCCTATAACACATGATTAAGCTAACCAATCGTTTATCTATCCAATAAATAATATTTATTATGTACTTTTATGTACAATAATAATTTAAAATATACATTTTTAGGAACCCATCGATAGATCATTTTTCCTGGCCTGTGAAATACCAGTAGTCACCATAAAATATTGATCTCAACTACTAGAAGAACCACCTTCATGTTTCCATCTGAATATGATGTGGCATCTTTTAATCAGACCTTCTACCAAAGGGTAAAACCATGACCAAAAAGGTTACTAAGCATCGGAAAGACGCATGAACGATCCGTTTGTCCTTGATACACAGAGATTATCACTGATCCTACACTGTTTCCATCAGTTCGATCGGAGGCGGGTGTCGGTGTCACGAGTGCAACGGAATTCAGGGAATGAACACATGTGAACATGTTTACAGTGAAATGATGTTCCTTAAACGTACGCCTGTTTGTGTGAACAAACTGTATTTGTACAAACCAGTACGACTGTTAATCAGCACCTCTTATTGTGCGTGTGTGCGGATACCGTTAAAAGAAAACAAGATACATAAAATTGGTGGGAAAGATTAAAAGAAGGTGGTGTTATTACTGTTTGCGGCTTGCATAAATGTTTTTATTAATCACAGAGATTACCAGAAAATAATAATTGCCCCGAACATATCTTTACTTTGTGTTTAGACATTCAATTTTAAACCACCTTGATATTTTGAATTGTATTCTTTTTCTATATACGATTTTCGAAATAAAAGGGTCCATCGTTCGATCTTCATGTTTTTTGGTATTTTCTGTCAGAAGAGAATATTTTATCTTTTTTCAGTTTTCTTAGCTGTTTATTTTAGTAGGGAATAAGGCTTCCTGCCGGATGCCAAACATGTACCTGCTAATTCAGAGACTCCAATGCGCAATTGTTCAGATCTGTCTTGCACTTGATCTAACAGGTATATTCGATCACTAGTTTTTGAAATTCAATTTTCATGAACCTGGTGGCTGCTATCATTACTGAAATGATGAAGATTTTCCTAAGGTTAGTTTATTTTCATGTCGTACATAACACCTTGGTATTTAGTTATATACTCCTTCTTAGCTTTTTATGGAAATCGCTCCAGAAAAAGCATAAAGCCACTTGATCTAAAAAAGTTAACAAGAACGAAATGTGATTATCGCGAAGACAGGGGATGCGTATTCGCCTTTATCTTCAAAAGACCAAGGCTATAGGTATGAGGAAAGCAGTCAGCAGGAACAGAGTTCTACATGTCGGCAGTTATTGCAAAGAAGCTACTAGAATAGGAAGCTGTATTACAATGAGGTATCAAAACAGCGAATTGATGGAGACCACGAGACCAACAGGTAAAACGAGTTGGAACAGAAAATCAGGAAATAAATCACACAATTCTGAATAACACATGCCATGCCAGACTGTCGATTTTCCGACCCGCATCTCCGATTGAGTAGACCAGCAAGACTCACTTCTAGACCTCTTCTTAACCTCAATGCCCGAGGCTTGTGTGACGAAAGCTCATAGCCCACTCGGGAATGCTGATCACATTGTGCTAATAATACATATCACCCTAAAAAGTCGTCCAAAAGCTGATGAACCGTTGCTCAAAACAACAAGATACTACGAGCAGGCTGATTTCGAGTCAATCAGAGATCACGTCAGTGACGCCCCATGGAGGGAAACCTTCTCACTACCTGCAAACCAGTGTGCAAACGAATTAACTGAATGGGTCAAAGCAGGCATTGAAACCTATGTCCCCATGCTAAAATTCTTTAGCAAACCCCACTCTCCTCAATGGTTCACTTCAGAATGTGCAGCTGCCATTTCTGAGAGGCAACAAGCATTCCGTAAATTCGGCCGCCATAAGTCAGCTACTAATAGACATAAATTCATAGAGTCAAGAAATAATTGCAAGGCCGTGATAGGCGAAGCAAAGAGAAGGTATAACGAGTTAACAAAAAAACGCATCCAGTCACAGAAACTAGGTACTCGCGATTTCTGGAAAATCTACAATAGTGTAGTGAATAATGGTCAATCAACGATTCCTCACTATCAAACCACAATGATGTCGTTTGAACGGCCACTGATAAGGCTGAACTACTTGCTCAGCGTTTCGCTTCTAACTCTACTTTAGACTCAGATAGCCACCCCCTCCCTGAATTCCCTTTGCGGACCGAAGTCACACTTGATAACCTGGCCATCACCCCATCCCAGGTCAGAGACATCATGAAAAACATTGACACCTCTAAAGCTTGTGGGCCTGATCTTATACCTGTAATAGTAATAAAGAAATGTTCTGCTGAACTGGCCCCTGTCCTCTACAAACTCTTCAATAAATGCCTAGCTGAATCTTCCTTCCCCGATAGCTGGAAAATTGCCTATGTGGTACCTGTCTACAAGAGTTCTGGGAATAGAACCGACCCTCAGAACTACCGCCCAATCAGTCTACTGCCGATCTTTGCCAAAATCTTTGAATCCTTAATCAATCTAACAATAGTTAATGCTAAACTTCTATCTGACCGCCAGTATGGATTTAGACAAGCACGATCTACTGCAGACATCCTAACGGTCATCTCTGAACGCATGTATCATACACTCGACAAGGCAGGTGAAGCTAAAGCAGTAGCGTTTGATATATCCAAGGCCTTTGACAAGGTTTGGCATAAAGGGCATCTCTTGAAAATACGCTCATACGGTATTACTGGGCAACTACTTAATATAATTAGATTCTTCCTAAACAAAAGAAAAATCCAGGTTGTCCTCGATGGCGTTCATCGAAACAACATGACATAAATGCAGGTGTACCCCAGGGATCTATCCTTGGACCTTTGTTGTTCCTGATCTATATAAACGATATCCCTGATGACAGAGTCGGAGATTGGTTTATTTGCTGACGACACCACGCTTTACTCTCACCATGTTGGTAAAACAGACGCGATCATATCCGAGGCAATGGCTGAATCTTTAGAAAATGACCTTCAGGCTGTAGTGGATTGGGGTCATGAATGGTTGGTAACTTTTAATGCCACAAAGACAAAGCTCTATTCCTTCAACAACTACAAGAAGCCTCTCCAACCACTGATTGCTATGGCAAATAACACCCTACCTGAGAGTTCATCATTAAAACTCTTCGGCCTAACCTTCACAGGTAACATGAATTGGAACAAATACATTGAAGACATTGCCAAGGCTCCCTCTACCGTGCTAGTAAACTCCTCACACCTGACATTATCCTGTATCTATATAAAGCCACCATTTGCCCATGCATGGAGTATTGTTGCCACATCTGGGCTGGTGCATCATCTACTAGTCTCTCTCTCCTTGACAAGGTCTAAAAAAGAGTCGCCAACCTAATAGGTCTCTTACTGTCAACCAAGCTCCAGTCCCTGTCCCATCGCCGCAATGTAGCCTCCTTATGTTTGTTTTACAAATACTTCAATGGATTATGCTCCGATGAATTGGCTACTCTGGTGCCCCCTCGACGTAAATTCACTAGACTAACTCGACAATCAACTAAATATCATTCATTCACTGTGTAGGTCCCCAGATGCCGGAGAGCCCTCTACTCAAATAGCTTCTTTCCTCGTGTTGGTGGCCTCTGGAACTCCCTCCCTGCCCCTGTTTCCCCGACAGTACTGACATGCAGAAATTTAAAACTAATGTAAACAGACATCTCGCTGCGCAGATCCCAATTATGGCTGACTCTCACAACCTTCTCTTCTTTTCTTTTTTCTCAGTAGCCCCTTACGTCTACAGTGGCGTCCTGCCTTGTTTGGGGTGAACTATGTTAAAAGAATAATAATAATAGTACTTATAGAATAGACTGAGACTAACAACATCACGTCTGTGAGAGAAAGGGTGTAGAGAAGAAGAAAGGTGGAGCCAATCAAATTACAGATACATTTCTGCACTTTATCAAGGACCCTCAAATGGGACAGAGATTCACCAGCCTATATATGACAACAGTACTCCATACATGGTCTGATAGTAGATTTGTACAGATAGAGAATAGCCTCAGTTGTGAGAAAGTGTTTGGAGCGATAGAGAAAACCGCCTTTACGAGAAGCAGAAAGAGAAATGGGTAATGTATGAACTCCAAGAAGTATTTGATGAGAGAGAAAGACCAAGAAGTTTCAGAGATGATTTCTCCTCACGAGCAGAGCCATCCATGAGAATCTCAGGAAGAAAAGGGACACGTCTACAGTTTAAAGACAAAGCTCAGTCTTAACACGATTAAACGAAACAATCCATTTAGTACCCCAATCCACAACTGAACCCAGGTCAACTTCAATAGCTGCACATTTCAACTGATCCGAGGTTGATGGGCGAGAAGCAACACCACAGTAGAGAGTGGTATCATCAGCATATATGTTACTTTTCTTAATAATATTCTCTAGAAGATCATTTATATAAATACCATGATGTTTGTGTAGAAAATCAGAATTCCACACTCTGTCGAACGCTTTCGCGATGTCAAACGCAATGGCTCTACCCTCTCCTGAATAATCCATAAACCGACAGATCCACTCATACAACAGTCAACGGATCAGCAGTTGAACGAAAACCACGAAATCCATACGGAACATCACTAAAGATGTCCAGACTTTCCAGAAAATTAACAAGCTTGCCGTTGACCAACATTTCGAAAACATTGCTAATAACAGAGAGGAGACTAACAGGACGATACTTAGTAGGGTCAGGCCGATCACCAGCATTTTTAAAGATAGGGACAAACGAGAACCTTTTCTAACAAGAAAAGAAACGGGACTTAGACAAACACACATTGAATAATTTAGAGAGGGTAGAAGAAAGTTCAAGAGCACAACGCTTGAAAACGACAACAGGAATTGAATCAGGACTGAAAGCCTTAGACTGATCAAGACTAGAAAGAACCCATAGCAACTATCTTTGGAGTGATAATTACAGAATCAAAAGACTGGGCAGTTTTCAAAAAAAAACTCTGGAAGAACAGCACCAGAATCATCAAGAGAAAAATTGTCAACAAAAAGATCAGCCTTATTCTTAGACATTTTTGACAAAGGGTATATATTTGTTCATAAATATATATGAATAAATATATGTGAAAGTTGGGCCCATTTCTAGCACGAACGGTAAAGTCAAACTTATATATTTCCAATTAAGTAAACTTATTCATAGAAGTACCATTTTTTTATATACCTTTTAATGGTGATAGGTTAGTGTAGTATCGGTTCTGTTGTCATAGGACCGTCCTTCCAGGAATTACCTCGTCGTTTTTTAAGGGGATGGAGGTAACCATCCAGATCTTGCATCCTTCTGTTAATGTAGTACCTGTCTTTTTGTCATAAAACCATTTTCCAAAGGACTACGTTTTTTTTGGGGGGGGGGGAGAGGGGCAGGTGTTAGTGTAGTATCTTTTCTGTTGCAATGATACTATACTCACAGGCATTACCTTCTGCTTTTATGGGGAGATCCTCCTAGGTATTACCTAATATAATTTGGAAGGGGTATTGTGGTACCTGTTCTGTTGTCATGATACCATCCTACCAGACATTACCTCCTCCTTTGAGGATTACTGTAGCATATGTTCGTTATTATCTCCTCCTTTGTGGTTCAGTGTATTTAGTTCGTTTATCATGATATTATCCTCCCAGCCTAGCAAAAGTATGCGACCAGAGGAAGCATATATTTGCTAGTATATATATAAATGCGAAATTCACTTAATTCTTAAAATGCTTAATCAATCCAGCACTGAAATTATGGTTTCTACTTACCGTTAAAGCAATACTCTATCGCAAGAAGAATTGAATACTTGAATATCAGTATCGTGAAAAAATATAAAATAAATGAATAACTTCATTTAAATACAATATAATTTCTTCTTCTGTCGCTGGCAGTTTAGTTTGCTCAATCGGTAGAGCACCGGTTTCGACTTTCGCTAGATCTAACTCCACTAATGGAGCCGATGACATACATGCCTATGGATAAAATGAACTAATGCCAAATATCAATTATGTCTTCTGTTTTGCGGATTATCATAAAAATAGTTCACTTAATTAAAAAATATATATTTATGTAATATTTGTTTAATTATATTATTTATAAAACGCGTTTCCAATTAAAAAAATACTTAACCTTACGTGAGATTCGAATTGGGTATTGGCATTGTAAAAAAAAACTACTGCTCTAATAATGTGTACTCTGCCTATTTTCTTTTTTGTCAACCAATCACACGTTTCTATTTGCATACGAACAGACAAACACAATAACATGTTAATACTGTATAGATTTGTTACATGTTACTGATTACATGGAACGGATTATTTATTTCCGACCGGCCGATGAGATTTCGAAGCAGCAAACAGGAGTAGCAATTCTGGACACCTTGTAGAATGCCATCTTCTTCAGCTTTCAAAATTTTCATAAGATATTTTGCTATTTCAAAAAATTTTACCACACAAATATATCCTAAAATTATAGTTTTTAATATCTTTTGCGGATATTCATAAACTATGAATTACACATTGATTATGTAATTAGTCAGCTACATTGAATTTACACCGATTGCTGAAATTAGGTTGCAAATTGGGTTAAGATCTGATATCAGATCTGAAGCAAATTTGCAACCTGATTTCAGCAATCGGTGTAAATCCATGAGTTACCTTCGATACTTGATCGCCCCAACCGGCAAAATCCATTTTCATCGTTTGGTAGCGCATAAGCTCGAAATACCATGATAGTTGATCAGTCGAGCTTAAGTTTTCATCGAATTTTTTATTGACCTGTCACGTTTAATTTTCAAATAGAATTTTGATCGATCTGTAATAGTTTACGTTTCCAAAAAGAATTCTTCGTTGGTCTGTCACGTTTTAGCTTAAAATAGCATTTTCATCGACGCTAAACGCGCAGATTGAATGAATGCATCTTAAAAATACACGTTCTCATTTGTTGACGAAGTATTTTCCATTTCACCAAATATTACGTCAAAGAAAGATATCCTGTTTTTAAGTAGTAAACATCCTTTGCGGATATTTATAAGTGATGCTTGATACAACAACAATGCAATTAGCAGGTATAGTTAAATCTATTTTTATCTAATCAGAGGCAAATTTTCAACTGAACTTCATCGTTTGAAAGACAAAAATGTGTGACATCTAGATGATCGTGTGACACACAAGGCTGTCGAAGAGACTTACGTGATTTATCAATTACTCATTGGGCTCATCCCTACACATTAGAATACAAACACGGATATATTATTGGATGTTTCATCAAAACTAAACAAGTCCTGACGTGCTTAAGTTCAAAATACCGAGTTTTTTGATCAGTCAAACTTAGATTTTCAATAACATTTTTGTTGGTTTGTCAGGTTTCGCTAATTAAATAGACGTATTCTTAAAATAACGCTTCCAATTTGTTTTCTGGTCTATTGACGAGATATCTTTCCATTTGACCTAATATTACGTCAATAAAAATATCCTGGTTTCAAGTGGTAAACATCCTTTGTTGATATTTATAAAGGATGCTTGGAAAGACAACTATTTCATCAGCAGCTCTACAATTGATCCATTTTTTAACCGATTTGAGCCAATTTATCAACCAAGTTTCATCATTTGAAAGAGCAAAATGTGTGACAACTAGGCTGACAATATCATTATTATTATTATTATTATTATTATTATTATTATTATTATTATTATTATTATTATTATTATTATTATTTATACTACCTAGGAGTTCTCACACAATTCATCGTCAGTGATTTCTCACTGATAATAACCTGTGGTGTTCTCTGGAGTCTGAGTGACAACAAGCCACCCTAGATTCCGAGTACTCTCCATCTCTTATCGATAACCATTGCAAATGAGTTAGCGGTATTGCAACAGCTGCTAACGATTGATTTCTCGCTGGTAACGACAATTGGTCAACTTTGGGATTTGGGTGTCAATAAGCCTCTCCTAGGTTTCAGTACTCTCCGCACTCTTCCAGTGAAGGTCTGGTTAGTGCTCTCATTCCTCGGTCTTTTCATCCTTGACCCTTTACGACTATTTTGTGAGGTATCAGGCGAGACTTGTGCTATCGCTTTCGGGGTGGGGCAGTTTATGAAGGTTTTTGCAGTTTCTGTTCCTTGGGCTAATGTTGTGGTGTTCTGCCTGTGGTTTTGCTTTCTTCTTGTTGTAACATCCATGTGACTTGTTACCGTTTGTAGCTTATACGGTTTGCTTCCTGCATTCGAGGATTTTCCGTAAGATTGCAGCTGTTTTTATCATTATCATTGTCGTCCTTTGTATTGTCTCAGTGATCCATTCGATTCATTATTATTATTTGTACTCACTAGGAGTTATCCCACAGGTCAACGTCAGTGATTGATCACCGATTACAACCGGTGGCGTTCCCTGGAGTCTGAGTGACAACCAGCCTCCCCAGATTCCCAGTCCTCTCCACCTCTTTTCGATAACACCGCAAATGACCTAGCGGTATCGCAACAGCCGTTTAGCATTGATTTCTCGCTGGTAAGAACTCTTGGTCATCTGTGGGATTTGGGTAGCAATACGCCTCCACTTTCCGCACTCTTGCAGTGGAGATCTGGTTTGTGCTGTACCTTCTCGGTCTTCTCATCCTCCTTGAGCCTCTACAAATATTTTGTGTGGTGTCAGCCTAGGCCGGCACAATTTTTTGGGTGTGTGTGTGTTCTTATGATA
>OY744517.1:110705334-110750334 GCA_963556195.1 Sepiola atlantica | reverse complement strand
TTTAAGTGGTCATACGCCTTCTCAATAGCCCAGTACACTCAGCGTCCTTTTAGTGCTGTTCTGGATGGGTCTATTCCTCTTTGAGCTTTCTATTATCCTCGAGCGTTTACGAGGCTCGTGGCACAGTTTTGGCGTGGGGTAAATAGATGTCAGAGTATGAGATTTATTGCATTTATAGTTGCCTTAAATTTGTGTAATGTTCGTTCTCTATTTGGTATACCATTTCCATTTCACATTTTCTGTGATTTGTTGGCCTTACCTGGTTACGTGCTATGATTTACGCACACGCGGATGCTTCTTAATATTTCACCTGTTCTCAGTATTGCCGTGCGTTATATGATGTCAATCTCCCCTTCGATTCCAATGTTTCCTGGTCTTGCCCAAGCAATTATAATCCTTAAATTATCTTTGAACCAATCGAAGTCCTTGTGCAGAGCTCTTGCCAAAATAGGGATAGTCGGTGTAGCAAGAGCAAAAGTGGTGAAAAGTATTACAAACGCAGCATTAACCGCTTCCAAATAGATTTGGCCGAGAGAAAAAAGAGCAGAGACAATCAAAAACGTATAATAGATCCTCAAAACATACAAATCTTTATGCACAAAAACTACTTGCTAGGTCATAAAAGGATTAGTTATTTCTGAAGTGTTCCGATTTGATGAAAACAGAGAGAAAAAGTTAATGTTAAAGGTCGAGTTTTTGCACTTGACAAGTTGTGTTATGTTAAGCTATAGCCCTTTGATTTCAGGGAGGTGACCTCATCTGCCGGTCTCAGATCGTTGTAGCCGTTCTAGCCGATATGATGCGAAACCAGCGATGGGTGTATATGATGCACATAATTGTATTTTTGTTTATCATATATATGTTAATCATTGATGTATGTTTATTCATTATGGGTGCCATTCATTATACAATGACACAAAAAAGGATAGAAACGTTTTAACTTTAGCGAATAAATTATAAAAGACGCCGGTATCTTCTTCTCCTATATAAAGGGCAGTTGTCTGTATGTCTGTCTGTCTGTTTGTATGTCCAGCTACTCCTCAAAAACTACGCGGCGACATGTCAAAAAGTTTACATCTTTAGGACCGCACATATCCTGGGATCATAATATCTCAAAATTACAAAAAAAAAAAATGTCCCCGGGGGTCAACAGGGCCAGTTTTCGGGGGCGGGTCTGGTTTTTTGAAACTTTTTCAATGTTATTTACTGGTGATTTTGAAATCAGCCAATGTATTCATGTAACAACTTGATAAAAATGCACTGTCCGGTTGTATCAAGTCATCCCATAACTTCTGTCCGGATGTATCAATAACAGTGAAACAAGGGTTGCTCAATCACATCCGCACCTAGCAACCTAAACTTATATCTTTTAAAATAATAATAGTTTTTTGGGGGGAGGGAGAGGGGGGAAGAATGTTTGGGACGCGGGGGGGGGGAATTATCAACATCTTCATCCTGCGGGGGTGCTTATACAATATAGGACCCGGAGGCTTCTGAAGTATATGGACCTGGGCGGGGGGTTCTTCTGCAGTATAGGCACCAGGGGGGGGGGAGGCGCTTCTACAGTAGAGAACCCAAGGGCTTCTACAGTATAGGAACCAGGGGTGCTTCTACAATATAAGACCCGGATGCTTCTGCAGAATAGGGACCATGGGTGCTTATGCAGTATAGGGACCAGGGCTGCTTCTACAGTATAGGGACCAGGGGTGCGTCTACAGTATAGGACCCAGCACCGGGGGTGCTTCTACAATATAGGACCGGAATGCTTCTACAGAATAGGGACCATGGGTGCTTATGCAGTATAGGCACCGGAGGTGCTTTTACAGTATAGGATCCAGAGGTTTCTGCAGTACGGGGACGGGGTGCTTCTGCAGTATAGCCACCGGGGCGCTTCTACAGGATAGGACCCAGCACCGGGGGTGCTTCTACAGTATAGGACCCAGCACTGTGGGGGCTTCGTCAATTTAGGACCCAGAGGCTTCGGCGTTGTCCGGGAGAAAAGTGCTAAATGTCCTAGATAGAGCTACTGTAGTGTTTCTCTTCGGACTATTGTGCAGATGAAAAGGAGGGGGGATCGGTAAGAGTGATTTTAGTAGTGCTCTGGAGGCCATCTTGATTTTCTAAATACTCGGCGTTGTCCGGGAGAAAAGTGCTCAATATCCTATTTTCCTTGCGGAGAGGAGGAGGGAGAGCCCCGGGCAACGCCGGGTACCCCTGCTAGTCTATCTTTAAATGAATCCCAGCCCAGCGTCTTTATTTATTTACATAGTGTTTTTTCTTGCTTCGGAGTATTTCGGATTCTGCCGATCCCTTGAACTTATTAAAGTCTACAAGAGTACCTCTGTATAAAAAGTCCATATTGGAACGCATATTCTAGAATTAGTTTTTTTTAACTAAGATTCATCACTCATAAAGGCCGAAATCTACTCGAAAATATGGGTTAATGAATGATGAAAGTTAATATGAGAGGATTGAAAATGCTAAATCGAATGAACAGCATGGAATTACTCATGGAGACGGTTTATGACAAGTATTTATCAGCTTGCATTTGAAGACGACCATGTTGTGGTCTTCAGTGAAACAGTAGTTATCAATAATGTCTTTTCACCAAAATGTTTTGTTTTAATCGACTAAAGTTTAATTTTATACATAATTAAACTAATAACAAATGTCTCGAAATAATAAAATAGCTGAGTACAAACCAGATTAACTCATTTATGTATATTCACGCACTGACGAAATATTTCATCATTACACGAATATCACTTTAAATACGATCATACTAATTTCATACTAATTTCATACTAATTTCATACTAATTTCATACTAATTTCAAGTGTTAAAGGTCTTTTGCGGATAGTTACAAAATAGTCTTGACAAAGAACTTCATGTACTGATCCAGTTGGACGCATTTTGTTCAACCTAGTTCAAAAGTTTTAGAGGAAAAAGTGCGTAAGATCTTGGTTCCGGTATAAAATACCAGCCTGTATTTGATACTTGGGTCAATTGGCAATTACGTGCTGAACTCACTCCTACGCCTTTGTTTATTTGTATCTAGTATTTGACATCATAATAAAAAACAACGGATTTCTATTCTAAAAAATATGGATGCCTTACTTGCATTGAGACTTGTTATGCTTATCTATATAATATCTGTGTTTGATATTAAATACTATTATTTCTTACATAGTAAGAGTTGTCATAACCAATTTAGTTCTCCCCGCCTCCTTCTACCACTTTTTAAACTAAAGTTTTGTACTCGCACCAACGGTTTATCAGTAATTTCTAGCTACTAACGACCCGTGGTTTTCTCTGGAAGTTGAGTAATAACAAACCTTTTCGAGATTTTAGCACATTCATGACACCAATTGACGTTGGTGCTGTCCGATGCGACGATGCCTCAATACGTTGTGTCTTGTTGTCTCTCAATTATTCTGTGCACATTGAACTTTGGTCTTGACTCAACATAGTTGGAGACGCAGGTAACTGATCAGTCTGATCGACCACCCCAAAAACAGGAAAAACTCGCCGTGAACACTAGCAAATATATATTGGAACACATTATGTAACGATAATGTATACACACCATTAAGTAAATATGCAGTTAGTTTTTCGCTCATAACATGCGAATGGGAAAAAGTATTTTTTAATAATGTGTTTCCACCTAGTTTGTATATGTATCTTAGAAAAGAAAGATGGAACCGGTTAGTAATTTCAGACATCTTGTATGGCATCAAGGCATTGCATGTTATGATTGTTTTAAAATACGTCATTGCATTTCTGTGAGAGGTTTTGTTCGACGGTCTGTGACGCTTCAGGTTGAAAGAAAAATTCGTCGATCTGTAATGGCTTACGTTTGAAATAGAATTTTAATTGGTGTGAACTTGTGTTTCAGTGAATTCACTTCACAGCCCGTAATTCCCCGCTCATTAAAATTCGATGCTTGACTCCGACATTGGCCTTAGCGTTAATCATGTAGTCTCGATCAGTGCTATCTCAGCATAGAACCTCGTTTTTAAAAGCACTTACCTTTACAGGTGAAGAAACCAAATTCTGGGTGGTCAAACTCCGAGACAGCTATTTTCCTATCACCTGTCTGTCGTTTGATTGCATTTCAACTCCAGCAAACATACATGAATGTGCATGTTTTAATTGGCGTGTCACGCTTCAGTTTTAACGGCATTTTCTATCACTAAAATGCACAGATTGAAAAGACGTATCTCTAAAATATCCGTTGTGATTTGTTTTCCGGCTGGTGACGAGATCTATTGTTTATCCAATTTGACGCATTTCTTTTCAACTAAGTTTACACATACGATGTAAAATCCAAAGTTGTATTCGATAGTTGATCGGTTGAAATGTCACGCTTCATTTAGAAAATTCATTTCCATCCTTTTCTTTCGAATGAGCTTAAATAAAATGTGCATTGATTAGTCAAACTGAAATTTCCAATAATATTTTTGTTGGTCACGCTTAGTTTTCAAATAGAATTTTCATCGATCTGTCATGGGTCAGGATTCAAATAGATTTGTTCGTTGGTCTATCACGCTAAATTCTAAAATCGCAATTTTATTGCTAAAAGCGCGGGTTGAATGGGCCTATCTTAAAATACACATTCTGATTTATCGATGTGGTATTTTCCCACTTCATCAAATATTACGTCAAAGAGAATTATCCTGGTTTTCAGTTGTAAACATCTATTTGCGGATATTGATAAGCGATGCTTGAAAAGACAACATCTTTAGCTTTACTTAATTTATTTTTATTCGATTGGACGATGTTTTCAGCCGTGTTTCCTTATTGGAAAGAACAAAATGTGTAACATATCGATGACGTGTCACATACAAGTCTGTCTAAAATACTTGAATCATTTGTCAGTTACTTATTGAATTCACTCCTACACATTTATTTAGTTATATCTTGTTTTCAAATTAAAATTAAAAAATGTATATGTTGTATATTTTAGAAAAAGTAAACAATTTTGACCGCGTAATTTAATAGACGAACAGCCGATTGTCGAATGAGTAACACACCAGGAGGGAAAATATTGAATCATTTCAAGTGTTGACGTTTCCTCACTATAGAATACGGTGGGATTCAGAAAAGAGTTATTAACAGACAAACCCACATAAGGATTGGTAACTCCTTATCCTTGTGTTCTACCTATGCGTAAATTGAAGGTCAAAATGTCACGCTTTATTTGAAAAATTCATCTTCCTCGTTCTGTCGCGGATGTTCTTTGATCAGTACAAGCTTAAATAAAAAAAAAACACAATTTTGTTCGTTTGTCACGCGTAATTTAAAAATAGAATTTCTTTTCAATCGTTCACGGCTTACATTTAAAATATAATTGTCGTTGGTCTGTCACGCTTCGGTTTGAAATAGTATTTTTATCGCTAAACGCGTAGATTGAATAGACGTAATTTTAAAATAACCATTCCAATTTGTTTTCGGTCTATTGACAAGATATTTTCCAAGTTAACCAAATATTACGTAAATTAAACAATATCCCCGTTTTAAGTAGTAACCATTCTTTGCGGATATTTTAAATCGATGCTTGAAAAGAGAACAATGTAATTAGGATTTCTACACTTGATCTATTTTTATCCGAGTGGAGACACATTTTTAAAACGAGTTTCATCATTTAAAAGAACAAAATATGTGACATACGAGGCTGAGAATATTATTATTATTATTATTATTATTATTATTATTATTATTATTATTATTATTATTATTATTATTATTATTATTATTATTATTATTATTATTATTATTATTTTATGAATTTACATATTCTCTGACTGCCGCTCAATAAGTCTGTAGTGAGTTTAGTACTTTAAGATATATGTTAGTG
The DNA here is from genome assembly GCA_963556195.1 of Sepiola atlantica. Taxonomy (NCBI): domain Eukaryota; kingdom Metazoa; phylum Mollusca; class Cephalopoda; order Sepiida; family Sepiolidae; genus Sepiola; species Sepiola atlantica. Next base: position 110,744,477 of record OY744517.1, on the reverse strand, counting down.
TATCGTAACAGATTCTTTAAGGGGGTAACTAGGCGCAGATTACGAATGAATAGACTTCAGAAAATATAGATTTTAAGTGGAACTAACTCTATGTAAATCTGTGATTGTAACCATTTGTAGTCATTGTCAAGCTCTGGATAGACATGTTAAACTTCAGAGAGTAAATAATTAGAGACTCTAATATTGATTTTAAAATCAAAAATTCTTTGGACATAATATGAAGAATTTGATCTATTTTTGGATTGCTTCGAAATATTTTTGATTCCGCTGACCTCTGGGACTCACTGACTTCACGTGTGTATCCCTATTATAAACATTTCGTGGGAGTGTTATTCATACTAATAATTACATAAATGTAAATAATTAATGACCTTCCACCAAAATTAGCGATGTATTTCTACTCTCCTAAAAAGTACTCTATTACCATTTCTTTTAATTAATGTATATGGATTTATTATTGATTTTGTTCTGTCTATATGTTCATACGCGTATCATGGCAGGATTTTTTGAGTTAGCTCCCTTGGTTATATGGACGGGAAAAGATGTCTTTCATATGTTTTTCCATTTCTAAATTGCAACATGTTGTTTAAGACAGGTTAAGAATTAACCACTTGGAATCGACTAATAAGATATCTCACAAAATATCCCTTTTACAAGAAAACAAACACAAGTTGCATTTTCAAAAATCTTGTAGAAAGTCATGTTCTTTTTTAGCTTTTTAACTTGTGACAAGATATGTCTCCATCTTGAGAAATTTCATGCAAGACAAAAATATTATGGAATTTAAATGCTACAGATCATTATCTATCTATATTCAGAGACAATCCATGACAAATCGATAGTGTAATTAGTCTGTTTACATCGATTTACTTTCAATCCGATATGACTATTTTTTTAACCTAGCTTCAGCATCAAGTGCAAAATTCTAAGCCACATTTGACCCTAGGTCGATGGAAATGTCATGCTTAATTTAGAAAATTCATTTTCATCGTTTTTTTTGCGCATAAGCTCAAAATAGCATGTTCGTTGATCAGTCACGCTTAAATTTTCAATAACATTTTCGTTGGTCTGTCACGCTTAGTTTTCAAATAGAATTTTCGTCGATCTGTCACGGGTCAGATTTCAAAGAGATTTGTTGGTTGATCTGTCACGCTAAAGTTATAAATAGCATTTTCATCAACGATACACGCGCAAATTGAATAGATGCATCTTTAAAATACACGTTATGATTTATTGACAAGATATTTATCATTTGACCAAATATTACGTCAATGAGAAATATCCTGGTGTTAAGTGGTAAACCTCCTTTGCGGCTATTTATAAACGATGTTTGAGAAGACAACAATGCAAATAGCAGCTCCACGTTTATCTATTGTTATCCGATTTGGAGCAATTTATCAACCAAGTTTACTGATTTAAAAGAACAAAATGTGTGACAACTAGTTTATGCTATGATCTACGAGGCTGACACTATTATTATTATTATTATTATTATTATTATTATTATTATTATTATTATTATTATTATTCAGTAGGAGTTTTCACACAGGTCTTTATTAGTGATTACTCAGTGATAATAACCTGTCGTGACAACAAGTCTCCTCAGATTTCCAGTACTCTTAATCTCTTCCGATAACCATTGTAAATGATATTGCATTATCACAACAGCCGTTTACCATTAGTCTTCTCTGGGATTTGGATGGTAATAAGCCTCATCAAGGTGCCAGTGTTCCGCGCACCCTTCAAGTGGAGGTCTTGTTTATGCTTTCCCCCCTCGGTCCTTCAATCCTCTTTAACTCTTCACTACCATTTTGTATGCTATCAACCGAGACTGATGCCATCACATTGTGTCTTTCGGGAGTTTGCAGTTTATGAAATGTCTTGCAGTTTCAGTTCCCTTGGGTTCGTGTGCTGGTGTTTTCTTTTCATTATTTCTTGTGTTGCTTCTATTGCAACTTCCATGTGGTTTGTTAGCGTTCGTAGTTTATGTGTTGTTTTTTAGGCATTCTAGGATTTTCTTTAAGATTTCAGCTGCTTTTATTATGCCAACCTTTTGTATAGTCTCAGTCTTCTTTGTGTTTCCAATTTCTTCCAGTTTTATTCCAGGGGGTTTCAAGACTGTTCCTAGTGGTCTTACGATTATTAATATTATACTGACTATCTTAATGTTAAATATTACTCTGGAAAGTTCCGTGTAATTGCTTCGTTTTCATATCTCCTTGATCTTATCGTATTAAGTCTCTCTCTCTCTCTCTCTCTCTCTCTCTCTCTCTATATATATATATATATATATATATATATATATATATATATATATTGTTACATTCCAAAGGTCAAGATTTTATTTATCTTAGGAAACATTATTCAAGACAATCATTTTTGGTACTATTCTACGGTTCCGTTTCGTTCAGGCATTCATATTGTAATTAGACGCAGAGCTAAGAGAAATACGCACAACATTTAATGACATGTATGATACTATTATTTTAATAGATTCTTATACAGTTTAGAAGGGATGACTTTAATGGTATCTTTTTAATTTTTAAAATTCTGAACAAAGGGAGTTAATGCGTTTCTTTATCAGACAATAATTTTTTACCTTACATCTGCTTTTGGTACGCACGCAGCCATATTGTAATTAGAGTCACACCTAAAAGAATTCGCACAAGACTTTATCGAAAATATTTTATGAGAGCCTAATATTTAAACCCAGCTAATGGATATTTATAAAAATACTTTAATTAACGTGTAAATAAATCCATAATATAATTTACGTAATTTAAATTGGGAGTATTATTTTTTTAATCAGACTACGAAACTAAAGGATACCACCTAAAATTGATCAATATTGAAAAATAAATTATTTTAATTCTTTTTCGGTGCTGCGTCCAGGAATTCTCAATATTGTCTGCTGCTTACTTAATATGCTATGCGGACCAAAAGCAGATGTAATGTTTTGATTATAAAAAAAATACAAATTATATTTTTAAGTACAAGTAATTCGCTTTGAACTCGGTTTATTTTTCTTTTTTTAATATAACTCTCTACCGGATAACCTCACAATGTTCTTTTGTAAAAACAATTTAACGTTGCATTAAAATTCGTGGTTACATGTAGCAGTTGAAAGTATTGACAATTACTACTGTTGTTATTTTATCGCAAGAAAAAACATTCAATTTAATGGTTAATTTAGTGAAATGATGAGAAATAGTCCTAACATTTATCTTAAAAGATAGTGAAAAAGCAGTTTTAAAATTGCTGTTTAGACTGTTTATGAAACTGAAATTATATAAACATACATACTGGTGGAAAAAAATTATCTGATTTAACTTCTTTAGAGACTTATCTTTAATTATTTTAATAATCAGATTTTTTAATAAGATTTATTTATTTTTTATATCAATGAATGAAGACTATTCTTTTTCTTAAATAACTAAAACATTTTTTTATCCGACACAAATTACTTCTAAATCCGACTAAAGAATCTAATTGTCTGTAATATTTTCGTTCATTTAATTAATTTTTACTTTTAATGTTTTTTTGTATTAAAAGCAGATATTTCTTTTATATTCAAAAGATTAAAATAATTGACAGAATAACAACTGATGATTACGATGAAAATAAATTGTTATGAGATATTTGTCCTTATTTATTTCATTACCCTTTCTTTCACAAGGCCATAACAGTTAAGTTAAAATAACATAAGCCGGCGAAATAACGAGCCCTCGTTATTTTGCCGGTTCCGGCAAAATAACCTCTTCCTTTATTTTTGTCACATAGCAATGTATAATTTTTCGAATCGAGAACTTTTTTGTCTTTCTGCTGAGTTCAGAGATTGATCCGATATTGAAATACAAATTATTGGTTGGTCCATTGCCGAACGAAACAGAATCGTAAAATTGTACCAAAAGTGATTGTTTTGAAAAAATGTTTGGTAAGATGAATAAAATCCTTGCTCTTCAATATAGCACAATTTTGTTTATTTATATATGGTGTGTTGTTACAAGTTAACAATCATTGAGCTTTCAAAACGTTGGTATGCACACAGAATAGAAGATATATGCTAAAACATAATTTCGCACTATATATATATATATATATATATATATATATATATATATATATATATATATATATATATATATATGTGTGTGTGTGTGTGTGTGTGCGTGTATGTATATATATAGTCGCGAGCGTCGAACAGTGCGTCGTTATTTAAATTGTACGTTTTTTCCTTGTAATCTCTACATCATTAAAATTGTGTGACAACTTTTCGTGTGTATGTATATGTTTCTCGCTTCTACCAAACTTACACATTATTTTCTCATTCCCTATTACTTGTTCCAATAAAACATGAAATAGCGTAAAGTACTTAAACGAAATTTATAAAAATCCTATTTAAAAATAATTGAATTAGGACATTAAATTCACAACATTGCATTACTGTTCCTTTGTAAACAATTTAATCATTTTAATCTTTTGTTAACTGTAAGAAGCATTTACACTGTTGAATAGAAAATCATAACTTTCTATTTAACAGAAATATCTGGTTTTAAAACTCTTAGCAAATCCTTGTGTATTAAATGATTGTAAATAGATATTACAACAAAATTACCGTACAAAATTAGTCACAGTTTTGTTCGAAACAGCAGCAGCAGTGAATGTTGTGTCTACGTATCGATACTTGATTCTACAAAAGTTTTACTCAGCAGATTTTTCAATCAATCACAGCAGAAGAAATATTCAATCACGAAATATCGTGCGTACTATGAAAACCCAAACACAGCGTTCCTATCCCTCTTTCATATTTTTCGTATACAGACATAGTACGTAGGTACGTTTTTAATGATAACCTCGACCCCTTCCGAGGACCTTCGACAAACGCAATGAGAGACACACACGGACTTTTGTACGCCTAACGAATCACACACACACACACGCCATTCACCGAACGCATATAGACACTTCATACATTCACTCTCTTCCAGGCACGCTTATACACACACATACACACATCTCTATGTCTATCTCATTTAAATACACGTAAACGCACGCGGTGCCAGCCGAAACAAACATGTGTACTCAATTTCTCCTTACAGACAAAACAACTCTTCTTTTACAAGAACTTTCTTGGGACTCTCTGAATTTTCGTATTCCACGAAGAACTTATTATCACTCGTTGTCGTTACTTGTTAATAAAATTAATTAATTTGTATGGATAGACTTGGTCATTTATTGATTTAATATTGCCTTCCCCTCTACAGTTTTATAAATATTTGGTTCAGTTTATAATTCAATGACCAAACGATACTGTAATAATTAAATTGATCTTTCAAAATCCTATTTTTGAAAACAAAAATATAATTTGTTATAAATAAAACGGCAAAGTAAAAAAAAAACGAAATAAATATGAAAGTAAAAAGACTCGGGAAAACACTGGGAAAGTACAACTAGTTTATTTTCAAATTTTATGCAGTGACGTTTAGGAAGACAATTCATATTTCGTTAGATACAAATTCACCTGTGGCGTAATCCGGTCTTGGTAGGGTTATTTTTAGACGACCGTAGCGTGTTTGTGATTTTACCAAGAACCACGCCGACAATTAATATAAGTGACAAAACGTGGTTATAAATGTCATGTCATGGCGAATAAAGAAACATGGGGATAAACAGCGTGCATGCATATTTAAATAGGAATACATGAAATATTCAGAGAATATAAGGGTCACCAGTTAGATATTGCTAACTAAAAACATAAACAGAGTTTTGTAAATGAAAAATTGAGAAAAACATGATTAAATAACAAAACATTTATATAGCTATAGATATCATGAATATACAAGTCATTTTTAGTCAAGAAATGTTTATTTAGTTAAGTCTATGGAAACCTGTGTGTTGGTAAAGAGATTCCGTAAGTATACACGAGGCTTAGAGACGTGTATGTCAATATGCTTATAGTGTAAGTAGTATGCGTATGTGAGTATTAGGCAGTGCGGCACTGTGTCTGTGTGGCCAAATGACCTGGGAGTAGTCGCATACGTTCCGGTCCTCTTCTGATGTTCGCCGATCTGGATCTGATTTCGTGTCAAGTTTTTTCGTATCTATTAAGATTTCCGACTTTTCGTCGGCTTGTTACTCTTTGGGTTTAAAACGAGCGGAGCTCATTCTTATGGAATATGATTTAGCGATAGAATATTAAAACTTTTCCTTGCTTTTGACAGCGAAGAGGAGAGGGTATCTAAACGACTTAAAAATTAAAAAAGGCTGATTATTCAATCCATTAGCTTTTTGGCGTCCGTTCTAATAGCTTCACATTCCACTCCATACCTACCACTGCCTACTAGTCTGTACCAGGGTTAAAGAATATAGCAAAAATCGTGTAAACTATAGACTGTATTAAGATTTTACTTTTGTTGAAGATCCCACGGCCATCGTCCAAAAATTTTACCCCCCCCCCTCACACACACGCGCGTCCACACACACACGCATGCGCGCGCGCACACACACATGCATTTGACAAGCTATTCCTATTACTCTGTTAGTTTGAGACAAAGTTACACATCGAAATGAACCGAAACTCTAAAAAAATAAATTTTTGAATTCAAAATTTCGCTTTAATATTTAAAAAAAATTATTACGCGTATTCGATAAGGTATCACAAGAAAATATGAAAATAAAGATATTTCGAAAGGAAATTGAACTGGCGTTTTTTGGGTGTTGTCGAAAAGCAAAGAATTACAATTCAATGATTCCCAACCGCAACATGTATGGTATTTTACGCAGATGAACTAAACAGAATTTTTTCGAAATACATTTGATTGAAAAATGAAATTGCAATGATATTTTTCTTTTCTTTAGACAAAAAAAAATACTTGCAATTTAATTTAACATTTAATTTTTATTGTTAAAAGAAATTATTTGAATAAAAAACAAAGAAAATACACATAAATTTGTTTTGCATTACTTGAATTATTCGGACTACTATTCTCATCTTAGTTGTTAGTTTCAACACGTTTCGGCCGATGTACAATCCGATCTTCTTTTCCAACTCGGGACGTTTTTATCTCGAACTCGGAAACCTATACGGGATTTCGAACTGAACAATTTATTTAATCCGCGGAGGTAGATTGTTCTTCTTACATCAGCCATGGCCGGTTGAAGTGCTACGTAATTTTAATTCTATTTATGTGAACCCGTGGCGAAAGGATAACGGCGTTTATAAATAATCATTTCTAAGTGGCAGCTTCTGTGCGTTGAAGGTTTAATCCTCACTACAGGCGATTAGAACTAAGAATAAAATTAAAATTATCAATCCTCATCTAAAAAAAAAAAATTGAAAAAAAAAAACGACAAAATCACTGATGGAAATAAATATTTCTGACGCCATTTCTTCCATAACAGTTAAAAAGTGATTTTAAATGTCGGCCGACTGCCAAAATAACTGAAGGCTCTTTTTTTGCCTGGACCGTCAAAATACCTCGAGTATAGTGATTGATCACTCCATAGTTTACGAAATAACCTATTCGTTTTAAACGTGGTAAAATTCACGGTATATTGAACAATGGGAAATAACTCTGAAATACGAGTACTTGAGTTATCTCCCATTAATATTAAAACATTTTTGAACGGACCATTTAAAAAATTTACAAACAGTGCAAAAGATAAAGCCATAAGTTTTATTAATGCATTATTTGGATTATTCGGACTACTATTCTCATGTTGGTTGTTCTTTTCACAACGTTTCGGCCGATGTAAACTCCGATTTTCTCCAGGTGTATTATTTCAAACTCTGGAATCTTTATGGCGAATTCGATAACCTATATTGAATTTCGAACACTGTTGAACAGAAACATTGTTTATCCATGGAGGGAGATTGTTCTCGTTCCGTAAGCTATGGTCGAGTAGAAGCGTTAAGTAATTTTTATTTTATTGTTAGTTATTATCGCCTGTAATGAAGATTGCACCTTGAACCCTAGAAGACTGTCATTTAGAACTGATTGATATTCGAAGAGTCGCGAGTTCAAAAAGATCCACTTGAAAAAGGTGGGAGTTTACATCGGCCAAAACTTTGTAAAAAGAACAGCAAAAAATGAGAATAGTTCAAATAATCCAAATTATTAATCTTAATTTTTTAAAAAATCAAAAAATATTTTTAAATATTAATTTTTATAGAATAAATGTATTCTGTCTGTGAGTGTTTGGTGTTTATAGAAACTTGGTTAGCATCTGTGAGACTTGAAAGCCTGAGTAGATTTTGTTGATGCAAAGTTGAGCATACGTCCTCGACAATCACTCCGATAGAATCTAGATCATTTTTTAGTAGGTGATGACGTTGCATCTGTCAGGCTGAGGTATGGTTCTGTATAGTTCTAGCAGATCAACCCTCCCAGGCTTTACCTTCTTTCTTTAAGAAGGTGTTATTGTATTATTAATCACTTGAGGCAACCCTACCGGAGAATGTCGACGGGACTGCTCAGGCATTTGCTGACGGCCAGAGTGCACACACCTAGCTTTTCAATTCCCGACCTTTCGACCTTGTGTCACAACCTCCCGCATTGGGAGGCGGAGGTAAATACCTACTTTTCTGGTCTATTGTTTTTTAATTCCATTGAACTATTCGCTGATGCTGTTAAACTACTTGATAGCCCATTATCACAAGAAAGAACACAGACCGATCTGGATAAGTTGTCATATTAGAAAGATACTTGTAAATTAAAATTGTACATAGAAAACTGTAAAGTATTTGGTCCACGAATATGTAAATTAAAAAATAGAGAGAAATTATCAAAGTAAATGAAAAATTCGATTTGGGAGTAGATTTTGACAATAGATTCAAATCTAACAACCATATTTTGTCTATTGTATCGATTGGATGGATCGCTAAAAATATTATTTCAAGGGAGCTAAACGTCGGGAGCTAGAATATAAGTCGCGCTCTGAGTGGATTTTTTTACTAGTATTTTAAATACACAAAATATTTTGAAATATTTTTGACTATACAAAACTGCTTTTAAAATATTTACTTATTACGGAAAGTTACTTAAAATGTCATTATATAAAGACACTAGCGGTATTCAGTCAGACACAATTTAAAATATAGTAATATAAAAAATAACATTTGAAATAGGAGGTCAATTAATAAGAAAACTGTTAGTGCGATTAATTTTTGTTCAATAGTTGACGCTGCACTTCTTACAGACAGCTGTAAAACGTCAAATGGCTTTAATGAATCGAAACGAATAAAAAAAATTAAATCTTAAAAATACAAATACAAATTATTATTTTAATGTTGAAACCTTGTAAAGTACATTCTTCACTGCGATAGTCTTTGTTTATTTTTATGTTTTGTTTCATGAAACTAAGAAAACACAACACGCCGAAGGAACAACAGTGACACAAGAGATTGTATACAAATATGTATTTCATTGAATAAAGGATATAATAAAATACGTACAATAAAAACGAGATAAACAAACAAGGTAATATCTGGGGAAAAGAGATAATGGTGGTTATTCTATACGTCGTCTATCTTATGCACTTCCATCACTCTCTCTCTCTCTTCCTAGACATATTACCTTCGATTGTTATATATATATATATATATATATATATATATATATATATATATATATATATATATATATATTCCATTCTACTACTTCGACAGATTCTCTCCGCTAATTATGAAGAGTTTGCACATTAATTGCTAGTCAGAGAAGTTTGATTGCTGTAAAAGGGAAGTTTCTTGAAATGTTTCTATACCCGGTTTTATACTGTTGTAGAATTGTTGCAATACTTTAATACTGAGTTATGTGATGATTTTAACACTTCAAAGACTTATGCGCCAGATATATTAATAACGTGCAATGCAATTCGTTTGTAGTTGCAAAGAAATGATGCTAACCTTATTAATATTAAATCCATCTAAGTGTAAGTTATTCAAACGAAACTTAGCCCGATATGAAATGTACCACTTCTTAAGCCTGTCTCAATTTCGATAACGAGAAAAAATACCAGATAGTAACATGAACGTTTATTATGTTTGTAGTGTGGCTTTTTGCTTTGATAGGGTATTTATAGACGACGGTCGCATCTTTGGACATTTACTATGAACTAGGCTGACAATTAATGTTAATGTTTATAAAATGGATATATGGTTATGCAATGGCGAGGGCAGAACATGCCTAAAAACATGCATGTATGATACAATGAAAGAATGTGGGAGAATGATTGGATAATAGAATGGTTACCAGTTAGCAATTGAGTTGATGTAACTCGTGATTTGGTCGATGAAGTTCCAGTGAGTTAGTAGACACGATGTGTATGTCTATAGGTTTGTTAGTGTGGGTATGCGTCTGTGAGTCATAAGCCTGGTTGTATATGTATAGTTCACCTTTGTCTTGTCAGAATATGTATATCTGAAATCTTGTGTGAGTGAGTAGTAATTTGCTGTTGTGGTCGTCGTCGTTGTGTGAATATGTTTGTCCTTCGGTATTTATATTGTCTCCCCTGACCTAAGGGCCGCGTGGGGGTGGGGTGTGCGTACGTTCTGGTCTTCTTCCGATATCCGCTGGCCTCAGTCTGTATTCTTGTGAATCTGACTCTTTCTTTTATTTTCATTTTAATTTTCGCGTCGGTTTGCGAACTCGTTTCAAACGAGTAGGAATCATTTTCATTGGCTAGAAAATGATGAGTTGGCGACCGTGTGTGAAATCTTTATTTGTTTTAGGACGTGAAGCGGAAAGGTTAGCTGAAAGAACCGAAAACGAAAAAGCGTAACTATTCAAGTTAGTTGCGTTTTTGCGTTCGTTTTTAAAAAAGGGTTCCGTAGTTTGTGTATTTAATCATCATTGTCAGCTAGAATAAGAATATTAACGACATAGTGTATGTAAATAGAGGGGTTTATAGTATTATAATTTTTTTCCAGGTTTGCCATATAGAAGTTGCAAGAAGTCGATTCGAGAATCGAGCCCATCGAAACCTTATTCATTTGAGTGTAAATGTTTGCTTTGAAATCATAAAAACGTTCTTCAGTTGTCCAAATTAATAGTAACATTTTTAGTATGTTTTATTGACTCTAAGTGGAGGGAAAACAAGCTATTAAACGGGTACATTAGTGAATAAGCTTTCTACATCAAGAGAATAAATGATTTTATTGTCCGGTTGTTTAGTTTGTAAGAATTGTAGTAATTCATTTTGTGGATGTTATGTTATATTTACTGTGTATATACGGGATGATTAATTCTTTTGTAGGTTTTGTTAATGGATATATTGGAGTAGTACTTTGGGATATGGTAGGCCAGAGAAGAGAATTGGATTCATGCATCTGAACTATTCCGTATAAATAATCAGGTTTGTAATCGTAGATTATTTTGAGAAGTTGGTAATTATCGATTTGTACGTTATTAGCACTGATTGATCTGTTTACTTGTGTCTTCAATTTATTAGTTGGATTATTGTGACATTTTAAAAATTTAGTTAGTTCATCAAGAATTGTTTGTAATTTTGTGTGGTAGTCGGATTTATTAAGTACTACAATTATGTTTGTTTTGTTTGATTTTTATGATGATATTTGGATAATTACGGAATTCATTAGCAGCTTTATTTTTAAATTGAGAGTTAATAATGAAGTGAATCGTTATTTTTCATCGTGTCTAACTTTTATAGCTTCTGTTTTGAGGAAATCACAAATGATAGAATATTTTGTCAATGTTTTTAGGGTTATAGTTTGACCGTGTTTTCATACAATAGTTGTTTTTTTTTATGGTTAAATCGATCAAAAAAGTGGCAATTAGGTCCAAGATTTAGGGATTTTAATTGGCGTTCTGTGAGTTCCTTGTTAGATAGATTAATGTAATGTTGCATGTGGCTGGGTTATAAAATAGCTCTTGAGTATATCGAGTTTGTTTTTCGTTGATAATTATTATATATGAGCGATCGTAATATAAATGGTATCCGTAAGTCGTTGTTGGAGTATATTGGTCATTGGTGATACAGTTCTTCAGCCTACTATTAGGTTCATGCAGTTCAACAGGACGTTCCAAATTAATTCATGACCGATGGTAATTTGCCTTTTAATTAAATTGACGTTGAAGTCTCAAGTTGTAGTCTCGAGTTGTGTAGAAGAGTCACGTAATTTGATAACAAATACAATTCATACTAGGACACTGTCTTCCAGGATTATAAATTGTAAAGCATTTTGTTGGAAATAACACCGTTTGGTCGCATACGGCGTTCTCGATTGTTTTTGAAACTCCCTTCTTCTGTCCACAGTTTTTTTTTATTGGTTTTGTCACCTGAAAACAGTTCGACGAAGAATCAAAAGTACTCGTGATACACATGGAACATTTATTATCTTTTTTATTTGAAAACTAAAAAACATTATTAGGAAAATCGAAATAAATTTTAATCAAGCGGTGCAATTCTGTTGTGTTTTACAATGAAAAGGAATGAGTGCTACTTAAATACACACATAATGTATATTATTATAAATATTAAGTAATATATCTACGAACAAGCTTGTTTCGCCTGCTAAAGGCTTATCAGTGCGGATATACAACTGATCTGTCGACCGCATGGTTCGACCAACATACTTCGGATCTAGTAACAATACATCTTTAACCTTGCGGCTAACAGATTAGCTGTGCGAATGGGACGCGTGAATACGCTTTTAAATCAGTACTATTCTAGTCTATCTTAAAGCGTCAAACCAGGGAGGGAACTTTTGTATTACTGCTAAGCGACACGAAATGCCCGTTTTAAGGGGGCTTATAGCTTATAAACATATTATATATATATATATATATATATATATATATATATATATATATATATATATATATATATATATATATATATTAGGGTAGGTCGATTTTACACTTTTTTTTAATATTAAAAAAAGGCACGTTCCGAAAGTTGTATATAGACCTATTAAATACTCATGCAAAAAATTAGATCAAAAACTTCAGCGGTTTTTTGAGCGTTTGGTATCAAAGATCGTAGACAAGAATATACTGAAAATTCCTCGTTTTTGCAAGATTTGCTTGAATATTGGTGTGAAAACCAAATAATTTTAGCATTTAAAAGCAGGGAATGTCCTTTTATTTTATAAAAATGATATGAATTAAAGAAATCTTCCAATTGAAAATTTGCCCCCCCCCCCTCATTTTCAGTATCTGCTTTTGTAAACTACCTTTTAACGTTATGAATTAAACAGTAATATTTGAATACCTAAAAAAATGATTTTTTCTGTTATTAGTGAAAATATAACAAGCAAAGAAATAAGGAAAAACCTAACACTATTTTAATGAAGCTTAATATAGAGAGTCAAATTGCTCCATATAAGACCCCTTAGACAAAAATGCTGGTCTCAATTTCTGACTCAAAACTTTGGCTGTAATGTGTTGATGCCTTGCTTCAAAACCATATACAGTTTGTGAAGCTTCTGTTATTAACTTAACTGCCCGTTCCACACCCTGAGAATGTGAGGGCAAATCTGGCAAGTCAAGCTTGGTTCCATTCATCAACGATTCTCGAAGTTCAGATTCAGTAAAATCTTCCGTCATTGGTGGTTCAAAAATGCCGCATAATTTTAAATCTATTAATTGTGTGGCATTAAAATTAATAGGTAGTATTCTTTTTAATCTTTTTCTGGTTGACTCCTCACTCCTGAAAGAACAAATTAATTAATTGAATTATTAAAAAATTCCAATCTGTACTGCTTTAATAATTATGGTGAAATTAGATAAAATCTTTAAAAATCATTCTATAAATTGGAATAAATAATTGAGTCAGAGATATATGAATAAATATTACTTACCTAATGGCCAAAATTCTTTTTAAAGCTTCGTCTCTTACTTCAATCTCCTCAGATTTAACCATGGAATATAGAAAGTTTTCAGGCAGTAAACAAAATGTATTACCTTGTATATTTCTAAATGTGATATCTTGGATTTCCTGAGGCTTCTTCTTAATCCTCTGGGTCATATTAAAAATGTGCACTTACTGATTGTGGAATTTACTATTTCTTTTAATTTCAAACCAAAAAGTGGCATACACATTTACAATAAAATTTACTACATAGTGTAGTTTTGTTGTGTGCCTTTGTGGGTATGCACCACGAGTCCATAAACACATAAGCCTGATGGCCAAAGTTAACCATCTTGCTTGGTTTAAAGGACCAATTTTCCAGGAGGCATATCTAGAGTCAACCTTACCTCTAGAAATACCTACTGTGTATTCATAAAGGAGCCTTTGGTCAGAACTAAGATCATGTATTTCATCAATTTTAAAAATTGACTCTAGAGGATTGCTAATAGTGGAAAATGATATTTGGGGTAAATCATATCAATCATTTGAGCATAATTTCCCCAGAGGGCTACTGAATGTTGTAGGGCCCTTTGCGCAACCATCTATGTTTTTAAAAAGGGCTCTGAAAGGTAGTTCATTATGATGCAAAGAGCAACCAATTGTGTGAAGAGTTTTAAAAAGTTTTTTTTCTAAAATTGCAACCATTCCACCATCGCAACTTGTGTTGGTATTAGTGTTGTCAACAAGTATAGCCTTGATACTGTTCTCACTGTGGAATTCATGCAAAACATCCACCACTTGATCTGCATGAACAGCACCTGTTGCACCACTATTCGGAAGAACTCTATGTGTCAGATATTTACTTTCACATGGTGTTTCTTTTGTAAAAGTTAAATGGTGTTCTGGTCCCTTAGTTTTTTTCATAATTCTCTGTCTATTTTCATCCACAATTTCCTTATACATCAATGTGTCCTTATCCATTCTCCCATCAACTCCAATACATATATTTTAGGTGGGGTAAAAACTCCTGGCTGAAATAGTTTTATTTATCTACCTCCAACAAGGTAAGATGTGACACAAGGTCAGGAAAGTAGGATTAGATAACCCTGCGCTATAGAGGTGAGCACTCTGGCCATTAAAAAATTGACTGGGCAGCCCCGTCGGCATTCCCCTGTAGGGGCGCCTCAGAAGTTAGCAATAAACTTACTCCTCCCCAAAGAGGAAAGGCAAAGCCTGGGAGGATGCACCTCCTAGAATTGCACAGGACGGACAAGCCCCAATAGACGAGCGTAAATCCAGACCCAAAGGCCCGGACGATACCGGTTTATTTGGTGGGGTAAAAACCCCTGGCTGAACTAGATTTTATTTATCTACCCCCAACAAGGTAAGATTGACAAAAGGTCAGGAAAGTGGGATGAGAAAGCCAGTGCTCGAGAGGTGAGCACTCTGGCCATTTAAAAATTGCCTGGGCAGCTTCGTCGGCATTCCCCGGTAGGGCCGCCTCAGACAGTAAGCAATAAACTTACTCCTCCCCAAAGAGGGAAGGCAAAACCTGGGAGATGCACCTCCTAGAACTGCACAGGACGGACAAGCCCCAATAGACGGGCGTGAATCCAGACCCAAACGATACCGGTTTATTTGGTGGGGTAAAACCCCCTGGCTGAACTAGTTTTTATTTATCTAACTCCCACAAGGTAAGGTGTGACAAAAGGTCGGGAAAGTGGGATTAGATAAGCCAGCGCTCGACAATTCAATATATATGTGTGATAATTAAACAGACAATCAACACGGGAAGTCAAATTCGCCCGATGAATTTTTAACCGGTGAATACCATAAAAAATATCCAATAAATAAAACGCCTATGTAAACAAATAATTATTTATATATAACATTAAATATTATAGTGTTTTATTCCTTTTTAATTTGAATATGTACATTTAATTTCTTAAGAAAAATAATAATAAACTTTAAAATATTTATTATTAAGTAATGTATTACTTTTTTTTGTTAAAACCCGGGTTTAATTTAAGGCGACACATCTGCCGGTGAAATCTCGGCAGTGAGAAAAAATCTCGATTTATTTGATCTTAAAGTTGCAATGCTCAAATAAATACAAAATTTTGAAGAAAAATATTTCTTGTGGTAACTTTTGACATTATTTGGCAACTTTCTTCGAGTGCGATAATTTACAGTTTCAAAATCGACCTCCCCTAATATATATACACCTATTTGTTTATCTAAAAAGAGGCAAGGCCTAAATTATAAAGATAATATATATTTATTTATATATCTAAATTATGCCATGAATTCTGTTTTAAAATAATTTATTATTAAAAGTTCATAATATGATATTTTACCCATAACATACATTATAGATCTACTAATGTTACAAATATAGTATTCCACATTTCTTACTAATTAAATTAACATTTCTTCTTGATAAATATAAATCCCTATAATAGTAAGTGTTGTGGGTGAACCTACCTACCCTTTAATAATAACAAAATGGTAGCAACCGGCTACCATAAATACCGGCTTTTGCCGGGAGAACATGGGGAGGCACATTTAGGCTCTACGTGTTGAGTGAGTTTATTGCGTCAAGTTAGTATTTTTCTTAAATCTGTTTTTGCCTGCTGTTGTTGATTATTGTTATCGTTTTTATTGTTTTCACGTTGACTGTTATTGTTGAACTGTTTTCCCTTTTACGACGTTTTTCTTTCTGCCACGTTTTTTCTTTTTTTTTTCTCTGCCAACTTTTTTTTTTTTTTTTTTTTTGTTTGGTGTCTCTAGTTATTAACTAGATGGCGTCCAAGACGACTGAAAATTCGGAATGGTGCAAACCACCAAAAATGTCTATAAATGTCAATGATTTCGTGGAAGAAGCTAAAAAATACGAACACATGGTTACTGAACAAGGAATTACCGTGGATTTACCAATGCAGGCAGTAATTAAAAAAAGAACAGTAACCATGTTTGTTGTCGAAAAATTTTTTTAAAAATCCATCAGGGCCTCTCCTGAATTAATATGCAAGTTATTGGCAACTGCAGGATTCAAACCGCAAAGGTTAATCAAGTGTAAGGGATTTAACACTTTGAATGCTTTGTTTCCTAACGAAGACATTTGTGCTAATCTCTCACTTAATCAAATTATCACGCAGGACTGTTTTACGAACCGAGTACATGGGTAGAAGACGTTCTTCAATTTCTATCTTCAATGTGCCTTTTTATGTAAAAGGCGAACAAATTGGTGCCTTTTTTCTAAGATTTGGCGAAATCACAGACGTCAATTTTGACGAATTTCCGGGTACATGGAACTTCGAAATATTTATCGACAAGAATGCTTATGACAGCATCCCCTACTATTTACAAGTCGGGGAGGAAAAAATACCTATTATATTGGCCGGACGAAGTGAGTTGGTTTTGTGAGCAACTAGGTCATTTAACTTTTGATTGCCCACATAAAAGCTCCACTCAGAAAACGACGCCCCCGATTAACAGACCATCCAAGGCTGGCCCCCACCTCGATCCTCCAGCTACAATTGGTTTACCTATTACATCTACATCTGATGACTCCGAAGACGAATTCCCTGCTCTACCTTCTGCAGAAAAAGACTTGGGATGGATTATTGTTCCGGGGGAAAAAAACCCGGGTCGGGTAACTCTCGAAGAAATGAGAGAAAAAGAAATGCTTAAAAACGACCCTGGAAAAGACAGTTACATTAAGGCAAAAGAGCTTAAATCGTAATTAGATAAGAAAGTAGGAAAAAAGGAGAAAAAAGAAGGAAAAAATTCAGCCACTTCAGATAAAATCTCTACCCCCAATCCAAGTCCCCAGCCGATCACAAAACCAATAGTTTCTAAAAATTCTAATTCTCCCAAATTAATGCCCCCCCCCCCCAATCACTGGCCCAATTTTAGACAAACAGTACGAGCTTATCCCTCTAAGTCCGATTAAATCGTCTATAAAAATCACTTCTAAACATTCTCCCTTTGTCTCCCCATTTAATACCCCCCAAAATACCCCACATGCGTCACCCACAAAAAAAACCCTCCCCTTCGCCTTTTCCAGCATCTCCTATGGGGCCTATCTCCCCTTCCCCCTTCCCAATGGATGACATGCCTCCCCCTCCATCTATTACACAGAGGCAGAGGAGCCCTTCTGTGGAAAGGAAAACTAAAAAAAACGCATTCCTTTCTGGAGAGGATATCTGCAAAGTGACATGCACCCAAATAGAAACAGTAAAGCATTACCACCTCTTCAATATAAATGAGCTCCATAAATTCAATGAAGTCGGTGGTATAACCATTGAAGACCCTGCTAATTTCCCCAACGCCCCTAGAGTCCTTACAGTTGTAAGGAAGAAACCAGAAGCGAAGGCTCTATGGCAGATGCTGGAAGAGGCGAACAACACTTTCAATTTCACCGTTCCAATGGCCATCTTCAAAGATGAAGGTCTAGTCGTTTTAAGGAAAAATTGTTTTGGGAGGATTCCCATAAGGTTACACCCTGTCCTGTATAGGATAGCGAAACTAACCTATCCTTTGGATGTTGGCGGCATCTCCCATGATGGTCAAATTAATGATCAGATGGGCAATCAAATCAATCTTTTGGGAGAGCCGTCGGCATCCTGACCACTGCTATGTTCGTTTCTGGAACCCAACTCTAAGGCACCCTCATGGCTCTCCTTCTAGCGAGTTTGAATGTCCGGGGCCTGAGGGCCGACGCTCGTAAATTTCGAGTCGCTACAGACCTTCAGCGCCTCGGAGTGGATATATGTTGTGTTCAGGAAACTCACTTGATTTCTGGAGACTATTTGGGTGCGCTGGCTAAGGGTTTTCACGCTTATTCAGCGTACTTTAATTCTTCTGCTAGGGGGGTTTCCTGGCTGGTAATCAAGTCTTTAGATGCGTCGTGTGACCCTAGCTTCATGGATCCGGAAGGGAGACTTTGCGTTCTGGATATTACCATAAAGGAGAAGGCATTTCGGCTCATCGGGGGTTATGCGCCCAATAGCCATTCTGAGCTCGGTTCTTTCTTTCGGCGAATCGAACAGTTCTTGAATTCTACTTCTCGGACGGTCATTCTAGCGGGAGACTGGAACGCGGTCCTGGATCCCGATTTAGATCGTAATCGACCTAGGGTTACTAACACCGATCGGGATGCTATGTTATTTCGGGACTTCCTCGATAAATTCGATCTTATCGATAAGTACCGGAATGAATGGCCCCGTGATAGGGTATGGACTTTGACAAATAGGCGCGGCTCCGATTCAGTACAACTTTCGAGTTATATCGATCGGTTCTTAATTAGGAGAGTCGATGTAGGATTAGTTGAATGTCCAAGTTTTCATAATACAGTTTACTCAGACCATAGACTTGTTCGGGTCCGGGTAAACTTAGATAGACCTAAGCCTAGTTTAGCTGGGTACTGGAAGCTCAACACTTCGTTGTTCGATGTGAAGGGCTACCAGGAACAGCTATTACTAACCTTACAGCGGGAATTGACGGGGGCTGTAATTGGGAATAGGAAGTGGATTCATTTTAAGAATGTTATTAGGTCCTTTACTGCCGATTTTAGCAGACGACTCAATCTATCAACTAGGGCAGCTAAAGTGGCACTAGAGTCTAGATTAGATCGGGCAGTGGAGGTGGGGGATAGCTCTAGTGTTACTATAATTAAGGCCAAGCTGACTTCTTTGGCTATCCAAGAACACCAGGCTTTAGTGATTAGGGCTAGGTTAAAAAGAGTGCCTAACGAAGCGACAAACATGGCTGCTGAACTGCGTGCAGAGGAGCATCGACATGCATTTGATCGACATATCGCTCGTGTCTCATTGCCGGATGGGAGACTCGTGACCACAAACGAAGGTATTCTGGAGGCTTTTCGTTCTCATTTCCAGGATCTTTTTACTCGAGAACCCGGTTTGTCTTTAGCACAATTCGACCCCTATTTAGCCGACTTTTCTCGTCTTGAGGCGACCGAAGCGGCTAGGTGCGAAGGTTGCATAACAGAGGAAGAAGTCCGGGAAGCCTTAGGGCGGGTCGGCCTTAACAGATCTCCGGGGATTGATGGTTTGCCCTACGAGGTGTATTTGAGGATGTCGCACATTTTTGTACCCTTGCTGACAGTTTTGTTTAACTCGTGGTTTAGGAACGGGTCTATTCCCAAGTACTTGACCATGGGTTTGGTGAAATTGTTACGCAAAAGCAAAAATGGTGGGGATGGGTTAGATAATTTTCGGCCCTTAACGATGCTTAATGCGGAGTTAAAGATTTTAGCCAAGATCTTAGCCAATCGTCTGCAACTTGTTTTGCCTGGTCTAATTAGCCCCGAACAGACTTGTTCTGTGAAGGGCCGGGCCATTCAAGATAACTTGCACTCGATACGCTTGATCATAGATAAAGTCGACACTGAAGCCGCGCTGATCAATTTAGATCAGTCCAAAGCATTCGATCGGGTGGACCATCGGTACTTGGAGGCTGTTTTGTCTGCGGCCGGTTTTGGCTCGCAATTCCGCTCCTGGATTCGCCTCTTGTATGCGAACCCTGGTGTTAGGGTTGAAGTGAATGGCATGAGGTCTGGTGCCTTCAGATTGTCCAGATCTCTTCGTCAGGGGTGCCCTCTTTCACCGATGCTTTATGTGCTTGTTTTCGAACCTTTCCTTAACAAGCTAAGGGGGAATCCGGTCCTGCGTGGAATCACTTTGGCAGGTTCTTGCACCATGTTGAAGTACTCCGCCTATGCCGACGACTTGACTGTGCTTGTAACGAGCAATGCCGAGATTAGTGTCGTCGACAGAGAAATCAGAATGTATGAAACGGTGACAGGGGCCAAAATCAACTACGATAAGTCTATTGGCTTGCGCATTGGTGCTTGGAAGGGTGTTTCCTAGCAGGGACCCTTTGGCTGGACAGATGGGCCTTGCAAGCTACTCGGCGTCTGGTTTGGTCCTGATCTCCAGCTGGAGAAAAATTGGTCGGAAGTCCTGAAAGCGATTAGGGCAGCAGCTGGTCTGTGGTCCCGCAGAAATCTTTCGTTAAAGGGGAGAGCGGAGGTGTGTACTTCTCACATTTATCCGATCATCCTATATCGTCTTTCAGTGCTCCCACTCTCGTCGGATACACTGCTGGAGATGCAGCGGGCTCTGTTCAAGTTTTTGTGGCTTGGTAAGGCCCCTATGGTCCGTCGCGATATTTGTTACCTTCATCCTTCTGAGGGCGGTCTGGGTATGCCTAGCATCGAAATTCGATGCCACACTCTTAGGCTGTTTTATCTAGACCGAATGAGTACACAATCTGAGGATAACGGTGTCTTTTGGAAGGAAGACACCAAGAAAGCCTTTCCGGCTTTGAGAAGTGTGCACTTGGATGAGGGGGAGGCACACAGGTTACCCCGAAACGAGTGCTACTTCTATCGCGAATGTAGACATGCGTTGAACTTCCTTTCAAGGGTGACAGAAAGCCTCTCTGACACCCTGCTGTTGTCTCGAAAGGCATTATATCGTGTAATGGTGAGGGGGACTGTCCGAAATGATAGGCCTGAGGGGCTCGCTTTGACGAGGGAGGAGCTCCGCTCAATCTGGCCTTGGGCGCCTGGGTCAAGGTGCCTTGACAATGACGAGGCATCACTGACCTGGCTGACGATTAGGAATGCACTCTGGGTAGGTAAGAGGCTTCATTCAGTACGCTTGAGTAATTCTCCTTGTGTCAGATGCGGCGATGAGGACGAGACCATAAATCACGTCTTTGTTTTTTGCCACATCGTTGTGCCGCTGATTAAGCTTGTTGCAGGCTACATGGTTCGTATTCTTAACGTATCGTCTTTTGACCTGGAACCCATTAATGTATGCAGCAACTGGGCTCCGACAACCGATAGGCAAAAACGATTTACGTTTTTGAGCTTACTAGCGAGTATGAGAGTTATGATTTGGAAGACTAGGTGCAAGACAGTCTACGGAGCTGAGACGTTCACTTCTCTCGACCTTATTGCGATTTTAAAATATTACCTGAAGGCTCGCATTAGGGCCGAGAGGGTGAAACTCTCTTCGGCAGATTTTGGTGAAAGATGGGTGACTGGAGCACGACTGTGTAGAGTGGCTGGCGCTAGATTAGAGTGGTATCTGGACGTGCCTTAGGTAGAGAATATTGGGTTCAGGAAACGAACTATGCTTTAATTTTGAGTTAGATTTACACTTATTTTAAGTTAGTTTCTGTTTAATTTTCTGTTGATGTTTTAGTTCAACAATTTAGCTAGTGTATGATTGATTACATTACATGCCCCCTTTTATTTTGTCCTCATCCCACTCCTCTTTTTATTTTCTGCCCCACTCCCCTTCCCTCTCCAATTAGGTGACTGAGTGCCTGATTTGCCGGAGATGCAGGTCACCCGTCGATATTTTCGAAGGAGGTGGTCAGAATAAAACGTTGGGGCCTGCATCAACCACCTTTTTTCGAGTTTTCGATTTCAACCGGTAAATCGGCATCTCTGCCACATTTCAATAACGGGGGGGGGGGGGGGGGGGCTTTTACTAATCTTTATTTCTTTTACATTGTATATATCATATTTTTAATTTTTAGTCCCCCCCCGTTGCATATTTCTTATATAGGTTTTAAGTAGGATTTCATGATATGAAATCTTATGGTGAGTAGCGATGGATGTATAGTATGAATGCGGTATTATGGTAAATGATGGTCATGATTGAAACTAGCTAAGTTGAGTTTTTTAAGTTAGAGATGACCGATCCTTTCCCCACCCCTTTTTTGGCTTGTGCCACATTTTGTGTACAAGTTTACGCAAATAAATATTGAGGTACATTTAGGCACTAGCACTGCCAACACTGACTTGTGTATAATTTCTCTGTTCAATACAATTCGTTATTATTATCTCTAAACCTGTTGTTCTTTTATTTCATTGTTTGTACCCCTAAACGGGTCCACAACAGCTGGCGTTGAGTGATTCGTAAAGGACTTCGTTGGAAACACCTTGGACCTTGCAACCTGTGAGTGATAAACCAGTGTCTACAATACGGTCACCCTTTGAAAAAAAAAAAATTCTACCCGTTTGAAAAAAAACCCCAAAAACCTTGTGCTTTACAATTTTGGAAACATCGAATACATTCAATTTTGGGACGAGTCTGCCTTACAAGAAATAACCAGTTTAAACAATTACTGGAAGAAAAAAAAAGTAAGACAGATTTTACTATTTGTGTTCTTCGTATTTAAATACGGGATTTTACCTCGTGCAACAAATGAAATTGGAATACCATGTGCTTATAAAACTGAAAGGTTTGAAAAAAAAACAAAACAAAAAAAACCCTCCATACTGCAAAAACTTTTTTTCGTGTCTGATATAGTCAAACGAATTTTGCGAACAGACTTGTCACTGTAAAATCGTATTGTCGAAAAAAAAAATCTGATAAGTAAAACCAAGTTACTTTCTTGAATAACTAGTCAATTTTTCATATAGCCATTACTTGCTATTTTGCATTTTCAGCCTACACTGAAAGGCAAACGGACTTATTGGGAAAAAAAGTTCCAGATGCGAACAAAAATACAAATAATTTGTTAAATTAATTACCCAATAAGCCGGATAAATAAAATCGTTTTTTTTCTCAAAGAACTTTGAAAGAAGAAAAAAAAGATTAGCAAGTGCCGGTCGAATTCGAGACCCGAATGCTGCAGTGATGAGAAGGGGTTGAGTTTGTTATTAAACAATAAGCATTTGAAAAGAAAAAAAATAGTGAAGGACTATTTGTGACTAATTCTTTTTCAAGAAAGTATTTCTTTAATCATGGAAGATTTCTCGAAACAGATACTGAAGATGATTAAATTTCAATCAGAACAACAGAAGGCAAACGATGAAAAACATCTTGCTCAACAGAAGGCAAACGATGAAAAACATCTTGCTAAACAGAAGGCAAACGATGAAAAATTTCAGTCTCTACAGAAGGAATTTCAGTTGCAGTAAATAAGTTTGTTGAAGTATTTTGAGGAAAAGAATTTAGCACAAAAGCGAGAAGATAGAAAATCTTTAGACGAACAATTGATTGAGATAAAAAAAATTACAATTAGAGCAACAGACTCAATCAGAGAGAAAATTTGTACAGCTTGCACAAGCAATGATAAATACGACGAATGACGACAGCGACGCGTTCAACCAAAATGCAATATGGTCAGCTATAGAAACCTTCAACTATGTGCCTGAAGAGGACCTAAACTTCGAATCATGGTACCGTCGATATCAGGATTTTTCCGACATTGATTGTAGCACATGGTCGGAAAAGAAAAAGGTTAGTTTAGTTCTTCGTAGACTAGGTACAGCAGAGCATACAAAATGTGTCGATTATATTCTGCCGAAGAAAACGGGCGACCTATCTTTCAATGAAATCATTAAAATGTTAATGGAACTATATTGCCCCAAAACAAGTTTATTCCACAAAAGGTAGAAATGTATGAACCTAACGCGAAAAGAAAGCCAGGATTACTCAATGTTTGCTTCGATCGTCAATAAACATTGTGACGACTTTCAGTTATCATCCTTGACAGTGGACAATTTCAAAGTATTAATATTTGTTCAAGGGCTCGTCTCGCAAAACGATGCAGAGTTAAGAAGACGTGCAATAAGCAAACTTGAAACCGAGCCAAATTTAACATTGCAACAACTGGCCGAAAGCTGTCAACGACATATTTACGAGAAAAAGGAAGCTAAAGAAATAGAGGAAGCAGCAAATTCTAATATTAAAAATGTTCGTCGTTTTTCAAAAAAATCATACTCTTCGAAGGAAAAATTCAGGAAGGATTTGCCTCAAAGGTCGGATGGAAAATTGCCAAACCACCCTTGTTGGGGTTGTGGGGACCTACATTGGTACCAGAAGTGTCCTTTTAAACGAAAAAATTGTGACAAATGCCATAAAATGGGACACAAAGCCTCACATTGCAGAAGTAACACTAGAAAAAAAGTTACACAAAAACAACCAGAATTAATGGTGGCAACCTAAACATACAAAAGTATGATACGGTAAAAATGAACAATCAAGATGTTAAACTACAGCTTGATTCAGGGTCTGACCTATCAATTATTTATATTAATACCTGGAAACAGATCGGCAGACCGACTGTGCTACGCACAGATAAAGTGGCTCGATCGGTAACCGGAGAGAAAATAAACTTTGAAGGGGAAGTCATTTCAAAAGTGACACTAAAAAATAAGACATTAAAATTACGCATGTTCGTAATGAAAGGTACAGGAAATTTGTTCGGTTCAGATTGGTTCAGCACTTCCAGCTCTGGAATTCGCCGATAAGCGCCTATTGTCAACGAATAGAGAACTTTTCTGCTGAAGCAGAAAAATTGAAGAAGGATTTGAAAGAGTCATTCCCCAAGGTGTTTTCTAATGAATTAGGACGCTGTACTAAAATGAAGGCGAGTTTTGAACTAATTGAAAATAAGAATCCCGTTTTTAAGAGAAAACGAAGTGTACCATTTGCCTCTCTTGAAAAAATTAATGCAGAAATAGACCGGTTGGTGGAGAAAGGTATTTTAACACCAGTTGACTACTCGGAATGGGCGGCCCCAACCGTCTACGTGAAGAAAAAATCTGGAGAGATCAGAGTGTGTGCCGATTTCTTAATCGGTTTGAACGATGCGCTGAAAGATTATCACTATCCTCTGCCGACCCCAGAAGAGGTTTTCACAAAATTAAACGGTGGAAAACTGTTCTCAAAAATTGACTTGAGTGAAGCCTATCTGCAAATACCTGTAGAGGAAGATAGCTCTAAGCTTCTCTGTATTTCGACACACAGGGGACTACTAAAGTTCAATTGTCTCCCTTTTGGAATTAAAGTGGCCCCGTCGATTTTTCAGCAGGTAACTGACACGATGTTAAGCGGGCTCGATTTTTCGATCGGCTACCTTGACGATATCTTAATGAAAAGTACGAACGTCGGGGAGCACCGTGAGCATGTAAACAAAATATTCGAAAGGATAAGCGATTTTGGTTTTACACTCAAGGAGTCAAAGTGTGAATTCTTTCTAGAAGAGATCAAATACTTGGGACATGTCATTGATAAGAATGAAAGACGTCCCGACCCAGAAAGATCTATAGCCATCAAGAATATGCCCGAACCGAACAATGTTACCCAACTACAAAGTTTTCCGCGTCTCGCAAACTATTACGAAAAATTCATTCCCAGTATGCACAAATTGCGAGCCCCCTTAAATGAGTTACTTAAGAAAGATAGTAAATGGGAATGGTCCGCCGACTGTCAATCTGCATTCGACAACCTAAAAACGAAGTTAACTTTAGAATTATTTCTTACTCATTTTAATCCAGAGCTAAAAACTATTGTTGCTAGTGACGCCAGCTCCTACGGCATTGGGGCGTGCATTTTGCATAAAATGCCGGATGGCTCGATGAAACCCATCGCGCACGCTTCAAGAACTTTACTTCCTGCAGAGAAAAATTACTCTCAGATTGAAAAAGAAGCGTTGGGTATTGTGTTCGCAATTACCAAATTTCACAGGTATCTACACGGCCGTCATTTTATCCTACAAACAGACCATAAGCCACTTATCACCATCTTTTGATAAAAAAAAGCCTTGCCAACCTACACAGCAAACGGCCTACAGAGATGGGGTATAATACTGTTAAATTATGACTTTGAGATGGAATTTTTACCGTCAAAAAGACTAGGACACGCAGATGGTTTATCGCGGCTAATCCCAAAGTACACGGAACCACTCGAGGATACAGTTATAGCATCCCTTCGGTTTGAATATGACTATAGTAAAGTACTGTGTAACACAATAAAAGAGCTGCCAGTCACACTTGGCGATATACAAAAAGAGGCAAGAGAAGATAATTTTATTATCGAAATTAAAAATAAATTACAAACAGACGATGAGCAAATGGCAGAAGCTTTTTCAGTCTGTTGCGACACATTATTATACCGGGAGCGAGTAGTAATCCCAGCTACGCTAAAAAAAATCCTGAATGATTTCCATAAGGGGCATCCCGGAGCGACGCGCATGAAGAGCCTAATGAGATCTTATGTGTATTGGAAAAACATGGACAGGGACATAGAGACGAAGGTGAAGGCCTGTGCGGGCTGCGCGTCGGCAGCGAAAGCACCACCTATTCAGTACTGTCCATGGCAAAAGGCAGAGCAACCATGGTCCCGTATTCACATAGATTTCGCGGGGCCATTTGAAGGCTTCTAACATTTAATTATAGTCGACAGCTACTCAAAATGGCCAGAAGTTGTTAGATGTAAAAACCCAACAACGGATGTCACGATATGCGCGTTGCATGAACTGTTTGCCCGATTCGGAGTGGTGGACATTGTTGTATCAGACAACGGTACACAATTTACTTCACGAGAGTTCAAAGAATTTTGTGAAGACTTTCAAATTAAACATATCACCACTCAGACTTACCATCCGAGGTCAAACGGACAGGCAGAAAAATTTGTTGATGCCTTGAAGAGAGCGTTAAAAAAATCGACGGGCACGCCGAGAGAAAAGGCACTCCAGCAGTTCCTTCAAGTGTATAGAATTACACCCAACGAGAACACACCAGCCCAAGTACCACCGGCGGAAGTAATGTTTGGAAGAAAAATAAAGTCGGTATTCGACAAACTTTTACCAAAACAGGTGAAACCGACCAACATTACGGCACCAAAGAAGAGTTACGAGGATGGAGAGAAGGTGTTCTTCCAGGAACACCATGGAAACAAAACCGTGTGGGAAGTGGGAAAGGTACAAA
This sequence comes from Sepiola atlantica, assembly GCA_963556195.1. NCBI lineage: Eukaryota > Metazoa > Mollusca > Cephalopoda > Sepiida > Sepiolidae > Sepiola > Sepiola atlantica. The sequence goes on along the minus strand of OY744517.1, from coordinate 110,716,906 downwards.
AAAGATTGGGGCGGATGGTGTACATTGTAGAGGGTCCTAGATGCACCTGTAAAAAAACACATTAACCAAATACGTCGTCGCATGTCGGACGACCCAGGGGAAGGCCCATCGGATCAGAGTGAGACCATCATGGAAGATCTATACGACGCATTCGAGCTGTCAACACCAAAAACGCCTCCGGAACAGAGACGTTCATCAAGAAAACGTAAATTAACCGGGAGTTTCGAGGTGAATCCTAGGAAAAAGATATACCTTGAGATTCCGGGGGAATGAGTTTCAGAAGGGGGGGGTGTTGTGGGTGAACCTACCTACCCTTTAATAATAACTAAATGGTAGCAACCGGCTACCATAAATACCGGCTTTTGCCGGGAGAACATGGGGAGGCACATTTAGGCACTAGCACTGCCAACACTGACTTGTGTATAATTTCTCTGTTCAATGCAATTCGTTATTATTATCTCTAAACCTGTTCTTTTATTTCATTGTTGGTACCCCTAAACGGGTCCACAAGAGTAAGATCCTTCTTTTAAATAAATAAGGTCTGATGAAAAAGAAAAGGGGAGGAAAATAATGTTAAGTGTTATTTGAAACGCGGTGCTTGGGTTAGTGGATGAATAGGTGATTGTGGTAGGAGAGCAATTGTCTGCTGTAGGTGCTGTGGATGCAAGAACAAGCTCCGACTCCTGAATGTTATTAGTTTAATTTTTGTATTTTTTCGTTATCTTTTTATTCTTGACGAAATCTCATAAGATCACCGAACGCACAACTTTGTATTTAATAGTTTTATTGATTGGATTTAAATAATTTTTGGTATTTATTGATTTTACCTGAAATGTATAGATCCATTTGGTTAAAACACTTTATTTACATGTTCCAGAGTGAACATCTCGTTTTCTATGCACCACTAAATACTGAAATGTATGGATCCATTTGTTTTTTATACACTACTAAATACTAAATGAGAACTACTGTTTGTTTCCTGTCACTTCTGGTTGAAATCGGGAATAAATCATACATTTAACAAGCTTCTCATCATGACTTCTTAGCATAAATCCACTTACAGTTATTTTATCGCTATTTGTGACTACACCCTCTTGAAATGCAGTAATTCTAACATTCAATGGGGACATACATCGTCGATTATTTGATTCCTCACGACATGTCCGTTTTAAATGTGTAGAAATTCTATCATACATTTCTATCATACAACACTTTCCAATAAACTTTATTTAGAAAAACATTGATATTGACTCTGTCATGCATACTTGCTCACCAGGCGACAAACAATAACACAACCCCCTATTTTCAGAAGAAGTAATTGCTAGGAGGGTTGCACTTAACGAATACTACATTTTAATCCAAGTCTGAAGACTCCATTCTGCAAAGCCCAAAACAAAAACAATATTTTTCATCTACAGAACAACCAAACCAAACACGATGAATAAATATTTGAAGACATAAAGAACTTGAAACATAAAATCTTTTACCAAAATGACTGAATTTTGCATTAAATAACCCGAATAGAGTGGATATGCTGTAAAACAAAACAACCAAAGCAAACACGATGAATAAATATTTGAAGATATAAATAACTTGAGGCTTAACAACTTTTACAAAAATGACTGGATTTGGCATTACATAACCCGAAAAGGGTTTATATGTCGTAAAACAAAACAACCAAACTGAAGACCCCATAAAGATATAAGTCTTTTCATATCAAAAGGGGAATCTTAATGTCTAGCCTATTTTTATCTATTTATGTTGCTATCGTATCACATTTATCAATCCCTCCTTCAAAATAAATTGAGATTGTCATGGACCTAATTTGTTCTTTTAGTTAAAAACAAATATCAGAATAAATACATTAAGCAGTTAACACCATACCTACTCGATGCACGAGTCTGACCAGCGAAAGAAAAAAACAAATTGATTCTAAGCTTTCAATATTTTATGAAGGTAGTATAGTATCTGTTCTGTTGTCATACGATCATTTTCCAGGCATTACTTCCTCTCTGAGGGTAGTGTAGTATCTGTTATGTTGTCCAGAGACGCACATGCCAGGTATTACCTTCCTCTTCCAAATGTATAGTGTGGTATATGTTTATTCATCAAGATATCATCTTGCCAGGCATTACCTCCTTGTTGGTAGCAGTGTCGTATATGATCATTGTATATGATCATTCGTCATATATACTAGCAAAAACATGCAACTAGACGGAAGCAGATTTTTGCTAAGTTTAAATATTTATGGTTTTAATGATGATTAATGATTGAAAGATCTTAATGATTTCAATGTTAAATTGTTAATTTGATTTTGTTTTAAATCCCTATTTTTCCACTTGTAACTTTTAATTTAAACAAAGGAGCCCTTTTCTCCCTTTAACCTTCTGCATCATAACACATAATAACACCTAATGCTTCTTCGAATACTTACCTTGCCCGCTTTTCTCAAGATCTACTTGCTGCATAGATCCAATCTGAAAAGAAACAAAACAAAAACAACACTGACATTTATTTGATTATTTCGAAAAGAAAACAAAACGATCAGCAGTTTTTCTGAATTTAATATTTTGTCTCAATCTTTTGTTTTCCCACTTCGTTCTGTTGGTGTTAATGACACGGCTTACAGTGACGACTTGTGAAGCCATAAAATGGCGACAACGCAGCTGAAGCACCTGCTAAAGAAGTTCGATGAGACAAAAGCTGATGAAGTATTATTAGATACAAATTTTATTTTTTATTTTGTTAAAAAAAAATATAATACCATTTTTACATACTGTTATGAAAAAATGTAGAGAGATTGACACTATGGATACACACGTGCACCCACACTATATATATAGTCATTTTCCTTTGTGGTTGCAATAGACCACTACATAAATACTTAAACAAAAATCTCACCTATAACGAGACGAAAACAGTGGCAAGAACAAGAAGAACAAAATCAATAACGATAATAATAATAATAATAATAATAATATTATTATTAATAATAATAATAATAATTATATATATATATATATATATATATATATATATATATATATGCATTTAAAAAGGATGCGCGGAAATCTCTCAAAGACCCTTTCGACTATCATCTCGTCAGGAGAAAATCGACGAGATGATAGTCGAAGAGCCTTTGAGAGATTTTCGCGCACTATTTTTAAATGCATTTATAAGTGTTGCACCTCAAAACACACACACACACACACACACACACTCACACACACACATATATATATATATATATATATATATATATATATATACATACATACATACTAGTAGGGGTTCTTAGTGTTTTCAGGGTTTGAATATTGGATAGCATAATACGTAACAATACGCAACAACCGTGTTGCCAGTCTGATATCGGAACCACTAAGCTATTCATATATATGTTAGTACTCTTAAAATGATGCTGATACATAGATGGATTTCGAAGTGCGAGATGTGTAAAAATAGGCTTTTAGCTCCCTAAAAATAGTTATAGACACTGGACTATTCCTCTCATATTTATTAAAAACATTTACGTGTAAAACACAACACACTTATATTTAAGGTACGATTTCTAGTTTGTTATCATATTAAGAAACACATATATATATATATATATATATATATATATATATATATATATATTACATTCGCAATTATATATATAAGAAAGAGGGGTACAGACAGACAGAGAGGCGTTAGATATACGAAAATCTAAGATGTTTGTCAGTTACATTTTATTATATTAAAGAAAACGGAAAAAGAAATATTCTTTGTTTTAATTCAAAAAACAATTCTAGGCAGGATCGAAACAATACAATCGAAGTTGCCAGTCTGAGTCTTTCTAAACTGATCAGTTGGAATACTTCTAGAGTCGTATTTATTAATAACACTCATAATCGTAGATCTGTTTCTCGTGCAAAACTTTGGAATAAAGCCAGTAACTTAAACTAATCCCACCATGTTCCTAGTAAAACTCTACACGTGTATAAACATTAATATTTAAGGAACACGGTCTAGTTTGTCTTTATGTATAAGGACAGACATCCACATACGTTCACTATAATTATAAAATATATTTGTGCCTTAAAATGACTGGGTTCTGGATGTAATGGTCACTTAATTGACTTTTGAGTGAGTTATATATTGTAATAAAAACAAAAAAAAACAACAGAAAAAATATCTTACGATATTGCCTCGTTTTGTTACTGTATTCTTTTGTTAAAAAAGAAAACTTTATTTTTCTTTAATTTTTATTTTCATCCATCGGTAACACCGGTTGCTATCTTGTTTTGATAAAAAGGAAAATGTCGGTACAGAGTGTAATTTCATCACGAAGTGGGGTAGTGCCTAAGCAGGCTGATTTTCAGGTAAATGATAGAATTAATTGAGCATGAAGCAGCGAAAACAGAAAAGCGGTTCGCAGATGAATACGAAAAATAGAAGACCTGCGTCAAGGCGGTTCGCATGAAATTAAAAGGCGAATACTATTAATGTAACAGGATGAAGACTATTGAGAAACTGGAGTCAGTTATAGAGGAGTTCTATCTTCGATTGCGAATGATTGTAACAGCATGTCATTAAACTCACCGAAGGATGGATGCATGCACGGCTGTGGCTGCAGACTGACTGAAACTAATGGAACGACAGCTCACTGAGGATGAGGAAGAGTTTAATGCGAAAGCGGAACATATAGACTGTGTGCGCTGTTTAACTGTGAATATGCAAGGTACATATATGGATCAACAGTCTCAAGAGTCAGTGTACGCAGTCAACTCTAATATTCTTTCCGAAACACGCAGCATCTCAGCACAGAGAGCAGAATCAGTTACATATTTGTCTGCAAAGAGAGCAGCAATAAAGGTGCACGCTTCTGTTGATGCTCAACATCAGTCACTTAGACACTTGGAAACCAGAAAGGACGTAGAGGTACTTGAAGCAAAAGTAAGAGCCTGCACAATAGAGACGTCACCTGAAGAGAAGAATTACGATCCTGCGAATTACAAAGCAAGAGATCTCCCTTTAGAAGAGACGATAGACTAGGAAGGACCATCCACAAAATTGGAAGCGTCCTTATCCCAAGTACTATAGAGTTCTATGTCACTATGGCGACTACCAACTCCAGAATTTCATGTGTTCATGGCGACCCATTCGAATTTATTGAGTGGAGCAGCAGCTTCCGATGGATAATCAAACGGAGATGGCAGAATCCTAAAGATAGACTGTTCGATCTGCGGACATCTATGAGTGGAGAGGCTAAGCGGTTCTAGAAGACCGCTTTTACTGTAATAATGAAGACGGAGATAATCAGGTTTAGGAACAACTTAACTCGATATATGGGCATCTTTTTATATTGCAGAGAGCCTTCAGAAAAAAAATACTGCACAAGTAGCCGGTAAAAGAGCACACATAACTCAGGTATTTTGGTGATATCTTACTGTCGACTAGCGAAGCTTTGCCTAATATCAGGGGTTTCGAAAAACTGAACGACTGCGAGGAAACCCCAAACGTGCTGTATCAGATTGGCTAGCGTCCTGATCCCAGCTTACATAAATTCACTGAATTTAAGGAGACACGAATAGCCTGTAAACTAATATTTTCAGTCCTTGTAGTAAGGTGCTCGGATGGAAATCTATTTAGAGAAACGAAACGCCCAAAAGCAGACATCTTTGTTACCAGCATGAATAGTAAATTCACTATAGACCATTGGGAGGGTTATGAAGTATCTAAACACAATTTAAAATGTATGTGTTGTGGAAAAAGCCATGGCAGTTTGTGCAAGGGAAGACATCATACTCCTCTTCATGAAAATCGTCCTTTAGTAACTGATCTTTCTTACTATGAAGAAAATACTTAATCATTGTCATACTTCATGAATGATGGTGGTAGTAGCGAAATACCTTCCATAATAGTCTCAGGATGTTATCATCTAGCACACGTCCCAAACCCTGACATATGCGTTGCTGAACAGACAGAGCAGCTACACCTATGCTGACCAAGAGGTGTGTCAGGGATATCAGACAAGATATAATCAGTAAAGCTAAGTCTTTCCACCATGATCGGAATACATCTGTATTATAGAAAGTAGCAGAGTCACTGAACTGAGATTAAGGGGTTTCTTCTTATGTTGCATACCCCTACTTAGGGCCGCGGCTTTTCTCGTTTCGTATACTCGTCCCGGAACGAGCCGTGGCAGTTCCCATTTAATACTCGTCATTTTAAAACATAAAAAATCATATAGTTTGCATACCTTTAACTTTCTCCTTCGCCGCGTAGAGGGTACGTGTCGTCCAGTGGTTGAATTCTTTCTTCTCTTCTGTACTGCCGTGAACATCGCCGCTACAACAAAACTTCATGACGGACTACAAATACAAACAATCCTTTTAACTTTCAATTCTTTTTATTACAGGCGTTAGTTATTTATCGGCTTGGAGATATTCACCAACGTCGAGAGAGAGAGAGAGAGAGAGAGAGAGAGAGAGAGAGAGAGAGAGAGAGAGAGAGAGAGAGAGAGAGAGAGAGAGCAAATAACTACTTTCGTAATTACTTATCAATTAAGTCTTAACCATTCGTGGAGGGGGAAATAGATATTTCGCCTGTATTTTCTTAGGGAAATATTTCCCATAACTATGTTGCAGTTACATGGTAAAAATCACGTCTGACAGGTTCACTTCCAAAACCCAGACTGCTAAAACTCGCTTCTCACGAAGAGCGAGTGACATCAAGGATCCCTCTGCTTCCCACGCAAAGGCCCGTGACGTTACAGAGCCTCTCGCAGGTGCACACTGACCCTTGATTTGAGGTCTCGTCACGCGGTGACCTTGTCACATCTGTTATTTCCGACTGTGAGAACAGGCCCTATTTTGCACTCGACTGCAAGGGTCCACCCCGCGCTAATTCGCGCAAGTCAAACCAATGATTTCCAACAGATACGTCCCTTCTCATAGGGCCATTATCCAACACTTATATATTTCCATCGATCTACCTTTTGCTATTACAAAAGTTCTCATATCACTTGAACGCTCGCACATCCCACACATAAACAAGCTGATAAGTGGAAGCACATTGCGGTAATCACACAAGAGATGCCATCTCTATTGGATTGTGGTGTGGGACTGTTCGTTTGATATGACTGCTCAATAGAACTCGTCTCAAAGAAGGTCATCAGGGGAGGCGAGCAAGAACCTTATGCTATAAAAACTGCACTGGGATGGAATATTGTGGGAACTGCAACACGCTGCTTGAACTCAAGCGTCACTGGTCTTTGCCATCAGAGGTCTGTCATTGAACTTCCGCCTCTGACTCCATTAGCCTGATTCAAAGTACTTGAGGCTGACTTTACAGATACATGACCTGAAGAGAAAAGTGTATCTCCAAAGGACATCCAGTTTCTGAACATTCTTATGACAAACACTCATATAAATGAGTATGATCATATTGAAATGCTCCTCGAAAAGAAAATGGATAGAGATCATATATTAAAAAAAAATAATTATATTCATTTTATGGAGGATATCTTCAAAGATGGAGACGTGGAGAAAGTCGATAAACGATAACAAATTGTGAATGTGTCGTACATTCCTAATCAAGGGGTTAGGGTTATCACCCAAAGAAACCAGAAAAAAATCAGGGTGTTTTTTATGCATATGTCAAATACTGCTATAAATGATCATCTCACAGAACCGGACATAACAAAGGAACTGACTGGAGTATTGTTAAAATTCCGGAAGCATCCAGTGGCTATCATGTGTTATGCGGAGAAAATGTCCCACCAATTTCATGTCAGTAAGGAATACCGAGATTATTTACGGTTCCTATGGTGGAAGGACGGTAACACGAGTTCAGAACCTGTTGAATACCGTATGAAGGTTTACCATTTTCAAGCGGCATCATACCCAGTTTATGCAAATTATGATATAAAATGCGTTGCCAGGCACGACGAGAAAGAATATCCAACAGCAGCTAATTTCATACTGAAGCATTTCTATGTGGATGATTGTCTCATGTGTTGAGTCTGTCGGGGAAACCAGAAAGTTGATGAAAGAAGCCAGAGCTATATGTGCTAGAGGAAATCTACACCTCCATAAATGTGTTTCAAACAGTAGAAACGTTATTGCATAAAGTGATGTCACTTAACGCGCTACTAAAATAACGAATGTGGATCTCAACATTGACATTCCTCTTACACAGAGAGTACTCGAAGTAGAATGGAATACTGCGAATGATACCTTCTCATTCAGGATTTTGCCTACAGACAAACGAACCACACTACGTGAAATACTTTCGACGGTTGCCGCCATATATGATTCACTTGAATTCTTGTCTCCATTCATCCTACTTGGTTAAAGGGGTTTGCAGGAAATGCGTAATAGGAGCATGGACTGGGATAAACCATTACCTGATAAATTGAGGCCAAAGTGGCAAAGTTGGGTAAAGGACTTAATACATTTGAAAAAGATTTGAATACCCAGAGGCTTTAAGCAAGAAAATCTTAGCAAGGTTCTGAATGTCAAACGACATCACTTCTCAGATGCTAGTAGTCAGGGTGATGGGCAGTGTTTGTATATCAAGTTGATAACCGAGAACAAAGGGCATTGCACCCTGGTTATGGGTAAAGCTAGGATTGAACCAACAAAATTTGTCACGGTCCCAAGGTCGGAATTAAGTTCAGCTGTAATTTGTGCTGCTGTGAACAATTGACGCTCAGACAGATTCTCTTGGACAGATTCTCGAGTTGTCTCTTGTCGGAATCTCCCTGGAACTAGTTTGAGACTGCAGCACACTTGAATTTTCAACAATCATCTGTTCATGGCCTTACAAGTTAATCCCCTACGCCGACTTACAATTTGAACATTGACCGCAATTGTTTTTAAATTATCGCTGATCTACAAAATTATTAATTAATAATCTAAGATAATTTGGTGGGTGTATAACGGTCACCAAATTGATTTCTTAGTGGTTTATATATTGTTATTATTAGTATATACATTTTTGTCGTATATTTAACGTAAATAGCTAGTTATTTGACTAGTTACAATAACTTTATAATTAATCTATTTTTATCAGTTTATGCTGCTTTTATTTACTTGGGACTCAACCAGAAAGTGTGGATGAAATTAAGGAACAAATAGTGTTCCTTTCTTATTTCAACTACTACTAGCAAAAGAGGCAACAAGATAAATATAACTTCTCCCTTTTCGAGTTTGTCCATTTCCTCTTTGTGTCTACTTTTCTATTAAAATGTTTTCCCTTGTCTTCATTTATAGTTTTCACATTGATTATTAAATAAAATTGATAACATCAGTATAAGGCGCCAACCCTTCTTTCACGGCTGGTAGTTACACTGGCTGCTATCTGTTGTGTCAGCTATGGGTGAAAGAGGGATACGCAATCTGTGTACTATAACGTATCTTGGGAATTGATCTGAGTAATTGATTTGAGATTCAAATAGATATTCGCGACCGAGTTAATACACTGTTCCTGATCAATTTCTACACGGGTAGTTTTCGAGTTTGTCGATTCTGATGGGTTGAATGGATGTCAACTTATATTGATTCTGATCTCGAAAGTGTTAAAACAGTGAAAATACAACACAACGTGTAAAGAAAATTGTGACATGTATGGCGAAGAGCTGTAGGGGATTCAACGGTTTTAAGATGGTTAGAAAAATGTAAATGTGCTGATTTAAGCTAACAAAATGCAAGTCCCTCTGGGCGACAATCGTTTGCACGTAAACATCAAAAACGATAAAAAATCTACGACTACGGAGCTTGCTGAAATGTCTGAAGTAAATGAAATAAAAAACACTGTTCATGAACTACTAAGTGATCATTATTATAATCATTTGTTTTATTTTCCTCATTCCGAAATTGCCTGACATTCAGAATTTCACAGACGATTCAATGGTATATTTGAAAATACTTGATTGTGGATGCTTTATGCTGTGTGACTTATGAGTGAAATAGGGATAATAATAACTGTAATAGCTTTCTGAAACCATTGCATTATTTTCAGATGTTTTAATTTGCACATTTCCTTCTATACTACGACAATGTACCACCTTGCAAAACGTTCAATATCTGGAATAATATCGCCGTACTGAAATAACCCTTAGATTACCCTGTTCCTGCTCTGTGGTAACTTTCTCCATTTCTCCAAGCTAATAGGGATCATCAATAGAACCGTTTTAAAAGCGTAACGACGGAGTTGACGGTGGTCGTTGATGAACCCTTCAAGCCGTCAATAGAAGCATTACAGAGAAAGATGTGGAAATGCATTAGATTCAAGGGGTTTTAAATTAAAGGGGAAACCACGTGATTTGTTGTTTGGAATTGAAATAAATCCTTTGGGACATAAGTCACGTTACTTTACAAACAGAACACATTGTATATCCTTCACTTACTAATACCAACTAATGTTACATCAGATCAGAACATCATCGGCACAGTCGGTTTCAAATGATAACAATGGGGACCTATAATAGGCTTATTTACCGGCTTCTCTTAATCCCCTGTTTATGCATTATGCATTATGTATGTTAATAACCCACACCCTAATAGCAATCACCCAAATAGAAATGATAACGTTAGTAATGAAGAGAAAAGCTTTAACTGCATAGACCGTAAACTTTGTCCACTACAAAATAAATGCCTAACCAAAAGTATTGTTTACCAAGCTACACTATTGTCCATAGAAAGACCGAATAACAAGAAGTACTACGTGAGTATGACCTTCCTAGATTTAAAAACCACATATTACGACCAAAATAGCACATTTAAAAACAAAGAACGCCGAATTAAAACAGCAATAGCGAACCATTATTTTGAGCTCAATAATCGAATGAAAAATAATACGCCAGGCCAGTACATGTAGAAATTTAGACGACTCGTGTAGATTATGTCTGAATGACAAAAAATGAAATCCTAAACTTTCAAGACCCCCAAAACCTATCAAAATGTGAAAGTGAAAAAGTAAACAACTGCTTACACATAATAAACTTACTTTATGTTAATAATACACAATAAATAAATAAAGAAATAGACACACAAATAAAAAACTAAAAAACTAAACTAAAACCTAAAATAGAAATACAAGCAAGCACGTGTTAAAATAAGGGAACCCATTATTTCGACACAACAAAGACACAGGGATGGACAACCCTATAGAAAACAGAACAACAGAACAGGAAGTATAATGCATCGAACATTGTGTGTGAGAAATTCAACGATTGACTATTGGATACATTCACCCGTGGACACAACATCTGATTGTTTAACTTGCTCGACTAAAAACTATGTGTATATAAAAAATAGCAACACAAACTCCATTTTAACCTGACGATTCCATACGGGGATGAAACGCGAAAGCCTCCGTGTAGCTTAATTTTTATGAATATATTTTCATAATTTACTACTATGCATATATATATATATATATATATATATATATATATATATATATATATATATATATATATATATACTTGTATATATATATATACGATTTGGTAAGAATTTACATTTTAAGGGGAATTGAGTAAGTAGTACCTAGGTTACAAGAGGGATTATATAGGGATGAT
>OY744517.1:110290334-110700334 GCA_963556195.1 Sepiola atlantica | reverse complement strand
ATTATTTAGAAGGTAAAGTGAATATATTTCGATAATAATACTGAGAGAATGGTAATTTTGTTAATATAAATTGCACCTTAATTTAAGTTAAGAATGTTATAGTGCTATTATTTAAATTACACACATTCAAATTTGAATCTTCTTCGGGCATTATACGTTTTTTGTTTGATACTTGATCATGTTTCTACGAGCAATCAAAACTTTTTCACAGACCACCTGTGGTCCGTGGACCACTGATTGGCGTCCACTGACTTAGATCACTTAAAATCTATATTCAACCGATATCTGCATTGCCCAGCATCAAAGGGTTTCTCCATTCATCTTATATTAAAAAAACCCACAGGATGTTAAAAAATAAATAAACCTATTTAAAAATGAACAAAATAATACGTTTAGGGTTATAATACGTAACCAAGAAGTATTAAGAATAGGAATAATACGTAACCATGACGTAATGAAAAAGTCAGAGATAATGCTTACACTGCAGAGAATAGTGAAACAGGAAACACAAAAAAACAAGAAAATAACAATGTGACGAGAAACAGCTACATAAACTATTTATACAATGGACTAAAGGAAATGCACACGAACAAACATGGATTAGCAGCGAGAAGGACACTTTAAAAGAAAAATAGAATCGCACTGACAGCATATACTGACAACGCAATTCGAACCAACTAGATTAAATCTAAAATAGATAAGACACAGAGAAAAAGCAAACAAACAAAAAAAAAACGCGGACAGATGGTGGAAACATAAACCAGAGGCAGTACTAGCTCACGAAAAACACAACATTCTCTGAAATATGGAAGTGCAAACAAAAAAAAAACTCATACAAACAAGGATGCCGGATGTCATAATAATCGACACGAAGGAAAAATCCTGCTAAGTTACGGATTTTGCTGTGCCAAAAGACCACAGGGTGAAGATCAAAGAGAGAGAAAAACAAAGCAAATACACGAAACTCGCCAGAGAATAGAAAGGCATATGTAGTATGAAGAAAGTCAATATAAAACCAATAATCGTAAGAGCACTGGGAAGAATCCTGTAAAACCCGAAAAGTAGACTGTTAGAAATTGGAATCAAAAAGAAGACTGACACCATACAACGGACAGCAATTATGGAAACAGCTGAAATCTTAATGAAAATACTTGAATGCGGAAACCAACCAACATAAGCTACGAATTTTTACTTGTCACATGGAAGTTATAATAGAAAGAAAACAAAACCACAGAAAGAACCTCACCACACGAAACCGATGAACAGAAAATGCAAGAAATTTAATAAACTACGACTCCCTTTAAAAAGTGATGGAACTAGCATCGGCTGATACCACATAAAATAGTCGTGAATGGTCAAGGAGAATGGAAAGATCGAGGAAGGAGAGCACTAACCAGACCTCCACTGGAAGAATGCGGAGAGGCTTATTGCCACCCAAATCCTAGAGAAGACCAAAGGTCGTTGATAGCAAGAAATCGATGGTAAGCGTCTGCTGTGATAACGAAAATACATTTGCAATAATTATCAGAAGAGGTGGAAAGTACTGGAAATTTTGGGAGACTTGTTGTCACTCAGACTTCAGGTAACACTACCGGTGATTATCAGTGAGCAATCACTGATTACCTGTGTGAGAATTCTTGTTATATCACGACTTTTGTTAACGAAATAAAATCGGCATTTGTTACGTAACGGCTTTTTCAAATGCTAATTTAAAGCCTTTAACCTGTCATTTTTAACTCGTTTCATAGTTCTTTATAACACATACGCTTTTGCATGTACTTTACCTTAACGTATGGGTGTGTGTGTGTTTCATAATGCGAGCGTACTTTACACTTAAGTATATGTGTAGGTGTGGCCGCGTTTATTTATAATGTATGCGGGAGAGTGTTCAATCATTCAATTATTTTAACTATCTCTTTCTTTTAAATGCTACTAAAGCGACATACTATGTAACGCTTCTAAAACAATCGACAAGCTTGAAGCGCTACAAAAAAACTCTTAAAGCTAGTTTTATAGTTCTTATCTCCCTATAAGTTAACCGGGGGTGAAATGGGCGCACATTGAAGACGTAAAATGTGAACCTCACAATGTGGTGCGTTTTACAATTTTTACATATGTATAAGTGTGTGTGTTTCAATCGTTAGACGCTCATTATTCTTTTACGGTTATGTGTCTATTTCTTTTCTTTCTTTTTTCTTTTACATATCAAGTGTTCTTTATAATGTGTGCGGAGTTGTGATTTTAACCATAGTTAATATATTTTCAATGTGTGTGTGTGTGACGTGGGGTTTTTATCACTTAAATGTGCATTGCAAAAAATAGAAATTTACCTGTTATTTCCTTTGCTTCTTTCCACATCGTCGTGATTTGTCTCCTTTATTTCTCGTGTGCCGTGCTGTTTTTTATCTCATTCTATTCTCTCATTTCTCATATAAAAATTGTAATTGCAAAGGAAATCGAAATTTGCTCGTTACTTTTTCGTTTCCTTCTTCGTTGGTCATCGTCGTCGCGTCTTCTCCGTCATATCGTCCCGTTTATTCTTTCTCTCTCTTTTATTTCTCGTGAGACAGTTTTGATTTATCTTTACACCGTTCTAGTGGACTTATCTTTAAATCTTTTCATTTATCGACAGAAGGGAGTCCAAGACAGATTCTGAGAAGTTCAGAGGGGCTTTTATTGATTTTTCCATATTTAATAAACATCGAAGAGAGAAACCGCATAATCCTACAGTTCTTAATATCTTTAACTTCTAACTTATTAACTGCTTTCTGAAGTGGAAGGCTGTATTAGACTAACAGACAGACAGGGGAGATCTGTCTTCTTCGTCTCATTCGAGACTTAATTTAAAGTTTCAGTCCATCGTCTGCACATGTGGTCGCTTCAATTACATGGTAGAAATTGTTGAAAACTCTCGTTTGTTTGTGTGCGAACAAAAGCAAGTTACGTCATCGCGTATCGATCTGTCAGTCTCTATTCTGACCCCAAATAATTTGTTCCCTTGATTTTAAGGACACCTGTCTGTTACTCATAGGTGAGAATACAGATTCGTTTCCTTAAAGTTTATGTCAGTCCGACATGCACCCAGCGAGATAATTTTTTTTACCTCGGTCACAATCCATACTAGCTGAAGAACTCCTTTTCCAAATAGGGCCTTTTATAATATAACACTTTTAGTTAGTAAAAATAACAGCAACAACAACAACAACAACAATAATAATAATAATAATAATAATAATAATAATAATAATAATAATAATAATAATAATAATAATAATAATGAAAAACAAGGCTACAGCTGAATATAACAAAATAGTAAGGATTGTTCTTAAATAGAACCTCCACGGTCAGAATACAATATATTCTATCAATGCAAGAATAGAAGCTATCATTCGATATACTGCTGGTATAATTGACTGGAATGTAGATGAAGTAAAATGTTTGGACACTAAAACACAGAAACTGCCTACAATTTATGGAGCTTTTACGAAGAAAGGAGATGACGATATATTGTATTACATAGAAAAAGATGGTCGATTATTACTTAGTGTTTAAAATGTCTTCAATTTAGAAGAACGTTGCATATTTAGATATATTTCTGAAAGTGATGAGATTGTTCTTTATGAAGTTTAAAGGGAAGAAAAAAGGGATCAGAGTTTTAACGGTCGGTGGAAATATACTTAATTTAAAGATAATGACAGCTGGAACTTGAACTGGTTTTACAGGCGTGATCTGAAAGATCTACTGAGAGCAACCTAATGGCAGCCAAAGCAAAAGTGTTTCAAACATCGAGCACTACATTGGCAAAATTGCAGAACCACCGATATGCAGATTGTTTAATGAAAGGGACAGAAAATTGTAGCAGATATTGTATTCAAATGCCATATTCTAGCACAATATCAATATAAAAAATAGAGAAACGACAAGATCGCTCAAATACTACACTGCAATATACGCACACTCTATAAATTGGACTACAATGAGAAGTTGAATTAGCATAAGCCAGAAGTGGTACAGTCGAAAGACAATGTCGACCTTCTTTGGGACATGCGCATACTGATAAGGTTTTTAAACATTTTCAACCCGACTTAATCTTTATAAACAAAAACAAGAGCACTTACTCAATCATTAACATAGCCAGCCACTTCGATACCAGAGTGCAGGAGAAAGAACAGGAAAAATATCAATATCTAAAATGGGAATTAACTAGACTATGGGAATGTAAAAAAGTCATTGTAATTGAAACGTTTGGAACAATAACTAAAAGCGACCAAAAGCGGCGTAAACAGAATTCTGCAAAAGGCTTGCCTATTAAGAAGTGTTTAAACTCAAGGAAATTCATCTGATGTAAAAAAAAAATCCAACTGAAAACATCCAAAAGTTGAGACTACTATGAAATAATAATAATAATAATAACAATAATAATAATAATGATAATAATCGACAAGAAGAACAAATCTTGCAAAATCGTAGACTTCGCTGTTCCAGCAGCCAAAGAGTGAAGATCAAAGAGACAGAAAAACGAAGAAAATACACGGAACTAGCCAGAGAACTGAAGGGAATATGGAGCATGAAGAAAGTCGATATAATACCAATAATCGTCGGAGCACTAGTGACACCCCACAAAGACCTGGAAAAAGACTGGGATTAATTGGAATCAAAGGGATCATTGAAACCATACAAAGGACGACAATGATCAAAACAACTACAATCTTAAGGAAAATCCGCATAAGCTACGAAGGGTAACCAGCTGCATGGAATTTACAACAAGAAGAAAACAAAGTAGCGGAAAGTTCCGGAAATCGGGGGAGACTTGTTGGCACTCCAGAGAAAACTACCTGTTTTTACCCGTAATAAATAACTAAGGTGACCACATTTTTAAATGAACGCACTAAAATGTAAACTGACTCAGAATCATTAATACAGTGTAATTTATTTAAACGAGCCGAGCGCATGCTCTAGCGTTTCCAAGGAACAGATATTTCTTTTCAAGCGTTTAAATCGCCCTGGAAACGTAAGATTATTCAATAATGCGGCAGTGTGAAACGTCAATGGAAAGCATACATTGTCTGGTACGTATGCACACCAATCTGTTTGCACATCTACTACATAGTATAAAGGCTCAATAGCGTAATGAGCACATGCGTTCAACTGAAACTACGGGTACTACGATGAAATTCTGCTTACTGCCAGATAGTAGCTCAAGTACAGTTGCATTGTATAAATCGGACGAATATTTGATACGAATACAAATACATGTTGTAAATTGGCTTACTTAAAAATAAGAAAACAAGTATGGAAATAAACTTACCGTATATTTGGAAATTTCTATCTGTCTATTATATACAAATAACTGAAATCGTGATATCCAAATCGAACCACTAATGTCGTTTTAATGAACTGGCAGAATAGAGTTTTTGAACGTGTGTTTTGCGAACAAAGTAATGTTGGGACGTTTTCGAACCATTATCTAAGAATGTCATAATGAAAGATAGTTTTGGATTAGTTGTATTAGTTAAAGTCTACAAAGGTAATTTTCTTTTATTTTTTATTAATGCACCGTATTTGTTAGGCATTGTGTTAAATGTGAAGTTCGCAAAACACCGTGTACAAAAAGTAAAATGATTCTCATCAGATTTTTTCCGTATTTCCTTACGGGCTAGTGAGTTGCGGTAAAAGTAGTTGTGATTAAGAACGGGAGAGCGAGATGGTTATTTCCTGCAACCCCCGTTTAACATCAGTAATTAAAGCAGCAACGATTCAGCAGATTAAATAAAAAATTCCGTAAAATCAAATGAAAACGGAATTTCATAGAACTTTTTACTACAACCTTTTACTAGAGCCCGCGGGATTACACTGTTCTCTATCCACTTTCGGTTAATTTTTTAAATCGTCTAACTTCCTATTCAGATGAGGAAAAGAACCCGGAAATGATATATAATAGTAGTTAATAGGTAGTATTTTTACGGAATATATATATATATATATATATGTGTGTGTTATATAAATATATATCTATATGTTATATATATATGTGTGTGTGTTATATAAATATATATCTATATGTTATATAAATATGTGTATATGTTATATAAATAAATATACATATATATATATAAATAAATACATATATAAATAAATATGTATATATATATATATATATATATATATGTTATATAAATATTTAATTTGGCTACGCAAATGTGTTACATTATGTTGTTTTTTTCAATGGGCTTACGGGTCCTTTAATCAACACTTCTCGAAGCACGAAAGTTTAGAAATAACACAGAAGTCCTTCGGAAGCGCCGGCCGAGGCTCGTCTCATAAACTTGATTCAACGTTATTAATATCTTTCACGGGTGCATGAATAATTAACAGCTTTTAACAACGTCTCAACATTTTACACTTTTATAATCGTTCTCAACTTTTTTTTCTCGTAATTATATAAATGTATACTTTTCTCTGTTCATTCTTTAAATTACATCAAACACTTTTCATTTTAAACAACTTATTTCAAACACTGTTCTTTTTAAACATGGTACACGTTTTCTTTCTTTCTTAACTGTCACATATTTTACTTTTCACTTTATTAAATTAGAACCCGAAAATGTTATGCACAAAAAGTTACATTATCGTTTTTTCTCCGTCTACTGGTCGTCGTCGATACCTATGCCGTGGGTTTCATTACGTCTCTGGCCGTGATCGGTCTGGTTGCTTTTGTTCTATGGACAAAATTTGTTTTCATGCAGGAGACAAAACTCGGAATCAGGTTTTTCTTAGTGAGAGATTCAATTCTTTTATTAATCTGTCTTGTGCTGTGGAGGGATTCCATCCATTCGTCTCACTCCATTCTTTACTCATTCATACCTTTTGTTGTGGTGTGCGACGGATGCATGGGGATATATGTCGGATCTCATTCGAGATCGAGACCATAATTGTTTTAGCCCATATTTTCATGAGGCCGCTTGCTTCCAAGACGAGCGGCTACATCGTGGTCTTATCGCTCTTACTCTCAAAGCGTAGTCTGTTCAAAAACTCCAGTTTTCGAGAAAAACAAATGACAAAACAGACACTTACCTCGCGTCGGCCAATCAGATACGACATTCAACAATCGTTCCATATCTGACCTTCTCCGACCCGAGATTTTCGTGTCGGTGCCGAATTTGTCACTTTGTCATGGTTTGACAAAAACGATTACCTCACAACAATTCCCTCCAGTGCATGTCAGATTAGCCATCACTTATTGACTAAACTGACCACAGCCATAATTCTTACTAGCTAACTTAATCGTTTCCAAAAATATGGGGCCCCCATCCATAATATAACAAATGCATTGCGTTTCAGCAACATAACGATTCCTCCGAATCCAACAATAATTATGAAAAATAAATTCGGAAAAATGATATATAAGTAACAAAAACCGGACATCAGAAACACCCTCTCGCCCCCAAATAACAACAAATGAGTGGGTTGTCAATCATGCCTTTCAAATAAACTCGTTCAAAATGTGAATAAATTCTAGAAGGCAGGGTTAATCCATAGAGGCGGAAGAGGTCGATTTCCTCATTTTATTAATTGAAATGTATCAATAATCTTCTGCAAGTAAGTATGAACGTGCCATTTTCGTTCTTACGAGTAAATCTAATTTAAAATCTTAAATATGTCCAACATATATATATATATATATATATATATATATATATATATATATATATATATATATATATATATACATTACACACATACACAAACGACTATAACATGTTTTATATATGTGTATATAGATATATTTTTCATTAAATCATTTTTGTTTATTTAATAATTCCTTTATTTAATCATTTAATTTTTTTAGTTGGTCGGACAAAAGTCTTTTAGCTGCAAGTCTGTTGTTCAGTAAATGAGTATTATTTGTAAGTTCTAAAAATAAATCTCGGTTAAATGTTTTTACACAATATCGAGAAATTCTGAAAAATTAGAAAAAGAAATAGAAGCCTAAAACTTATTCGGGTTACACCCTCGTTTAACATGCAAATTAAAATCAAAATAGTTAATAGGTTTCTTATTCTTTTAAATTTGCATGTTCTTACTAATAATCTACTGCATATAATATTCAATGGAAATACCATATCATTTAACTATAGTTGTATATATTTCTATATTAGAGGCGTTTTCAGGCTATTTAAACCATGGTTCCATAGTACTGCTGCCGCTATTGCTGTGAAGCAAATAGTAAACTTCCCATACCATCCTTCTGATCATTTCTTCAATTTATTGGACTAGGATTATGATATTTTCCTTTTTGTTTGGAATGTGAATATTCTTCAATGAAATGCTGAAATATACTTTCTACATGTTTATGGTAAGAAAATATTCAGTAGAAAAGTACTTGATTTATTAAAAGTAATATTAATTAAAAAAGTATGTCATCTCCCCCATTTATAATTAACCCTGCTAATAGTGACTTCTAGAATGTATTCACGGTTTGAACAATTCCATTTGGAAGGCATGATTGACAATCAGCTATCCTGTTGTTTTTAGGAATTGTTTCTAATGTCCAGGTTTGTATTTATAATATATCTATTGTCCGAATTCATTTTTCTTTATTATTTGTGTGCATCGAAAAATCGCTAAGTCACTAACACGCAATTTCATTTGTGTCAGACAAATTAAATGTTTATATAATAACCATTTCTAAAGCTTTACCTAATATTGACCAATTTTGAAAAAATATTGGATTTTAGGTTCATTTTATAAATACATTTGAAATTGTAAAATTTATATATGTGTATATAAAACGATCGTACACGAAACAGTTGTTTATGTTGAATTTTTGGAACGTATGTAAATGAATATCTCATAAATTTATCTACCTCGTATAATATATATATATATATATATATACATATATATATATATACATATATACACATATATATATATATATACATATATATATATACATATATATATATACATATATATATATATACATGTATATATATTCATATATATATATATAGTCATCCATATCTGAATTTAGGTAAAAATGGCACAGGTAAAAATTGCACGGCAAAATGCTACGGTAAAATGGCACCGGTCAATATGGCACAAGTGGAATAATAGGAAAAATGCTACTAGGAAAAATATAGATGGAAATCTCACAATGAGTTTATAAAAATCTTGGATACACTACATAAAGATAAAACATAATTTTGTCACATTTAAAAGAAAATTATACCTTCATTAAAAAGTAGATTATTGAGCATCCTCCGCTAAATGCCACCTCCCCCGAAAAATAGATTTTACTTTTTAGGGGATTTCTCTCTTTAGTACTTTTTACTAATTGTTCATATTATTGTCTTATGGGGTGTATAAGTCTAGTAGCTTGTTTTGTTTGGAAGTCAGGCTTATTTTCTTTGAGAAGAATGTATGTTTTTTCTCTGAATTTACTTACACTTACGTTTCTATTCTATATTATATTATTTATGATTTTCAACCGTCTCAAGTCTGACCACGTGACGTTCAAATTTTTAAATTTCTGTTTCCTTTTCTTTCTTTTCTTTTTCTCCCCACTATATTCTTCCCAAACATAGTCTGAGGTAAGGATGTAATTCTTATTCTACCTGATGAAATCTCAGTTTTTAACAGCTGTATATCGATAACATCGGCATGTCAGTGTCGTAGATTTTGTACATGTCTTTATGAATAAAAATGATCATATATATATATATATATATATATATATATATATATATATATATATATATATATATATATATATATATATATATATATATATATATATATATATGGGAGAGGGGGTTTTGTAAACAATTTTAGCATGGAAAAAAGGAAATAGGAAAAAAAGCAATAACATATTAGACACGTATACGCATCTCATACTTTGTCGCACACACCAGGGCATTCTTTAATCGTATCACATCTTATGTTGAAAAAATTCTCAGTTTTCTTTAATTTTTTGTTTCACTGTCATCCGGAGGGTAATTTGTATTTGGCAACCAAACAAAATTTGTCACATATTGGAAAAAGTGGGAACAGTCACGTATTTGAGTAGAAGTGCACACACAATATATATATATATATATATATATATATATATATATATATATATATATATATATATATATATATAATGCAAAGACAAATTTCCCCTGTACAACACACATGCGCTACATATAATTCCAACATGATAAGGCTTCATTCTAATTACTGATGCTTCTTTCCGTAAATTATACATCATTTTAAACAAATTACATAATTTCCTACGGAATACATTTCAGTCACACACAATTACCCACTAAAATCTCCAAAAAACCAACCGAGAATTCAATGAAATTGGATATAGACACCGTCATTGTTTCATTTATTTATTTTATAATTTAACCTTTCACCCATCTACCCTTTCCTAATTAAATACGAACAGCTACCTTCAGCTTCTGTTCTTATTTTCCTTCTGATAGCTCTACCTGGTTTCAAGAATGTATTCGTCGAATAAGAGTATATCAGAATTATCTATTTTCACCAATGCAGCCTAATACATTAATCATTCTTCAGAATGCTTGAATAGAATACAGAACATCCTAAATCATATTCAAAATGGCGTCTCAGCCTTACTCCTACCCAACGAGAGCTTTTCCTTAAATATATATATATATATATATATATATATATATATATATATATATATATATATATATATATATATATATATATTATTGTGTCTTTCAAAAACCAGAAAACTAGGTTTCATCGGTACCTATCTGTAATTAACTATAACTATAATCAGATCAGATCTCATACGTGCGGTCGTTTCTCGTTTCTTCGAATGTTATATATATTTTCAATTCAAACTTAGTTAAAAATTGTGCAATTTGTTATTAACGGATCATAATTGGTCCGCAGAAATCGATACTTATTTTTTAATAAAACATATTTAACATTTATATATATATATATATATATATATATATATATATATATATATATATATATATATATCAGACAAGTAATTATGTAATTCGTTCGTTCTGATATGGCGACGTTCCCCTAAAATTGTGTTTTCTTTCAATTCCAGGATGATAACACTTTTAATGTAATTTTTAATAACCTTGCAACTTCTATTCTTCATAATTGAAAATCTGATTTTTACAGTAAAAAAATAAACTTCATGGAATATTTCCAATTTATCCCCCCAAAACTTTTTTAATAAGAAAATGATTATTTTTATTTTATAAACGTCTTGTAATTTCTTTTTTTTAAATAAATCAAATTAATAATTACATAACATACATATTTATTTTAAAAAACATAATAATCGATTGCTGAACTACACACCTCATTGTAGCCATGAATTACGTTTAAAATGACGGTTTAATGCCTTCTAAATCCCTTTCTAATCTCTTAACGACACGAAGAAAACACCGTGGAAACCATTCTTTTTAAAATATACACTAATACAAAAAATGTCCGAAAACAATGATTATGTCATAGACTTCCGCATTCGAGAACAACTTTG
Source organism: Sepiola atlantica (assembly GCA_963556195.1). Classification (NCBI taxonomy): domain Eukaryota; kingdom Metazoa; phylum Mollusca; class Cephalopoda; order Sepiida; family Sepiolidae; genus Sepiola; species Sepiola atlantica. The sequence goes on along the minus strand of OY744517.1, from coordinate 110,688,801 downwards.
GAATTTTTAATAGAAAATAATGTGAAGCTTAACTGAATCTTTATACGTCAAACAGTTTGTATCATGACTCATGTGTGTTTATCGGAGCATGTAAATGAAGGGCGCTTATTGTATCAGTAAACACCGTATCTAGTATTATCTATTAAAAAAAGAATGGTTACCACGGCGATTTAATTGTATCGTGAAGAGATTCGAAAGTGATTTTGACGCCTTTAATCTGTCACCCTGAAAGTAATTTCGAACTAGAATTAAAGTTTATGGTCCAAAATTGATTATTCTAGTTTTTCTCAAATAAATACGTATGTTAAATACACATTAATTTGAGCATTTTTTTACAATTGATCTTTTCAGACGTAACGTAGTTTTCACGGTTTATTGTTTTGGCTCTTTCAACACACTAAACAACACAATACATTAAAACGTGTAGGCGAAAATTAAACTTCAATAACAATTAGGTAAACCAGCATAACAACTGAGACCCCGTCAAACAGCATTTGCACTTTTAGTTTAGTAAGTATGAATGTCTAAAAAGACAATAATCAGAATATTGACGCTCATCTGTGTTTTTGTTTTTTAGGTTTGTTGTTGTTATTGTTTATAAATTTAATGATAAATAGAAATCAAACATGTGCATTGTTATTTTTTACGAATTTGTGTTTCTTTTTTTAATTCAAGATGACGTAACGAATACAACCAGCTCGGAAGCAACAAAAAAATCAAACTTATCCATCCATTAACTTTGATGGGTAATTCCCGATCAATTGCTTTTATCTTATTTTCTTATTACTTGAAATCTACCTCCACGTTGCGTGTTCACAGCAACGAATAGCGTGTAATACTATCATAATTAGGACATCTATACAAGTCTTTAATGCAACGACAATATTGTTACACTACTTTTCTTTTAATAACTCATTGTATATAAACAAGGAATATCTCAGAAGTAACGTGCACGCTCCGCATGTTAGATACTTTGTGTTCGAGTACCCCGTATTGCTTCCCGTGTTCTTGGTTTTATCCCTACTACTGGATGTATATACTGGGCATAACATTAAATTACACTTAGTATTGAGACCATCTCTTGAGAGTTTTAACGCATGTGGAATAACCTTTAAGTGACCATTATTTTCCGGTCTCGGTCTATCTTAACTCCGAGTGATAGTACGTGCGAATTCAAAATGACTAGAATAGAATATATTTTCGATATGATATGAAACCAGAATCCGGTTACATACATATAGATTTACATGAAGAATATATATTTTACCAATGTCATTTGACTCAACATTCAATGCCCCTAAAAAGGTTAATATATTATTAAACCATACAACAAACTGTACTGTATGGCAAATAAAGGAAAAACCATATCCGACGGTATGAGATAAATGGTAAAAAGGAAGATCTAAAATTCAAGAGTCCATATCAACATTTCGCCCAATTGTTAGGAGGGCTTAATCTGGAGTGATCAGAATAAATAAGGTTAGGGATTGCTCAACTGTTGCTTCACTAAAAAGTCAACATCGTGCAGACCCGTATTTAAAATGTATCAATAAGTTTTTTGAAACAGAAAGAACCCTTCCCATATTTTTGCATAAAAAATTCAACCCATTTATAAAGAATTTCCTGATTAATGGATTATAATGTTAACGTTGTTTATATAGAATGTTTGTTGCTTTCAACCAATTATCATTCCCTGTCGCCAGGCATTTTAATATCCTGTTTAATAATGTAGTTTGGTACTTAGATTGTAATCGAAATTCAGTTTTGACGCTTCAAACGTAATATGGTTTTTACTATTAAATTCATCATAATACAGTCTTTATTCCTACCGATGTGCACATAATGCCATGCATTCATACAGTTATATGTGTTAAATGTTTCTGTCATTCATAGAAAATTGTATGCAAAGCAACAGGTTGTACTTTTCTTTTAAAAGAGTTTCGTTAGAGATGCCCTCCCATATCGAAGTAGTTGATGAAATTTAAGAACATTCAAATAATAGTTCTTTGTTAGGATAAAAAGTGAGAACCCCCCCCCCCCAAAAAAACGATAAAAGAAAAATAAGTAAACAGAATTGCAATCAGATTGGATGGAGACTGTTGCACTGTTACAACCACGGAACAGATGAAAACACTTTGTCTCAGCTCCAAAGTGCACTTCACCTTCCGGCTGGAGGCGCCACTTTCGTTCAAGGGTTAACCAACAAACACTCATTATTTATCGGGTTAGGGTTATAGAGAAAGTGCTGCTTGAGATGAGACTGTCTGTCTGAATGTCTGTCCTGCGGCATATCAACAACTCTCAGGTTATTTAATTCCGAAATACAATTGATATTCAAAATGATTCATTGAACAGTTGGAAAAAAGTTTTTTTAATATATTTCCCTATCGTATTTACAATCTTAATGAATATATAAGACATAATTTGGACTGGATTTATCGGATTTCATAGAGAGTGTTGGTATCCATTGCATCATTCATCTTCCCACTATAAAAATAGCAAACATAAAAAATCAAAACTTAACAAGCTTAAAATTGTGAATCGTCGAAGATCGATCCGGAATTTTTTCGTAAAATTCCTTCTATAGTACTAAACATTGTGGTGTGGGATAGGAGGGTACAGTTTGTAAATTCAAAATTGTGGGTAAAAGTGTTCTTGTGTGGATCTCACTAACGTACTAGTCATACACAGGCACAATTTCTTAATAAGGCACCTCGCGAGTCAGGACTATTTCTATTATGTTCATACTACTATTTTGATGCTTTAACTTCCTAACTTATTAAGATGCAGAAAATAGTCGTCCATAACTTTATAGAACATATTTTTTGTTAATATATATTTTTTAATAAATTTTGTACCTACATAAATGTAATCAATGGACACGTGTTCCTGCCTCACAGCCGTCATCAACATATCTAACTTAGACAAGGATCGAACCTTCGATATTGATGTCTATAGTCCAGCGTTTTACCATTGGACTACGACGCCTTGCCTAGAAATATGTACGATATTTATCACCTAAACATTTATATATATATATATATATATATATATATATATATATATATATATATATATATATATATATATATACTATTTACATCAAAAATCTATATTTTAAATGTAAAGTTTTAAATAACATAAAGTTGTTTTTATAGCTACATAATGCGAGGCTACAGCTATGGTATAAACTATTTTTATTTAGTTTTAAACCACAACAAAATGTACCAAAGGGCAAATCCACATCTTTTCAGAAAATTGTTTTTATTATTTTCGTCATAAAATAGTTTCGGCTAATACCAGGAATTATAAAATATTCATAAAATACTCATAAAAATTCCTGTGGACTTATTCTCAAGTATGGCAATAATCAGTGCCGTATATAAAATAAAGAATAGTCAATGAACAACCATGCCAGGCACTTGATCTCTATATGAGATACATAGATATTTGAATATTCCATTCAAGTTCTTTTTTTTTATCTCTCAAACGTTGAGTTATTAAAATCGTCAAGAACATTAAAGTTTCTTTCTCCAATTGACCAGTTAACTATGTTGTAGTATATATTTCTTGTGGTTTCTTGCTCTTACCGGATCCCAGGACAAGCATTCATCTTTTTATTTTCATTTAAAGTAGTTACTATCACCCGAACGCCTGGTTATAGACATACACAGTTCGTTTACGTTTCGTTATGAATTTGATATAATCGTTCATTATGCACGTTTAAAATTCACCTCGATGTACATGAATTAAAAAAGTTAAACAATATCCGTTATAGTTCGGACACCGTTCGTTTTTATTTCCTCTGAATTTTATATAATCGTTCATCATTCATTAATGTTTCTTTATTTTATATACGGCACTGACGATAGCCATACCTGGGAATTATTTTATATCAATGTGAATGTACTGAGAGCCCACAATAACTGGGTGTACGGGGCTGTGGAATTCCGTAATAGTCAACAAATCTGAATAAGAAGTCATCAGTCCAAGGAACGGTGGCGTTCCTTCTGCCCCGAGAAAGAATGGATTACTTCCACAACGAAACCTTTCGCGAAAGAGAGTGTAAAGTGAAACAACTGCATTTCACCTTAAATCCAGTGGCTTGCAGAAATTCAAGATGATGTGTAGAAATGTTCGGATATGCAGAGAATCATTAATGTTATCTATGATTTTTCATAATAATAGACCAGTTATCCTATCACTTTTCACGACTCTTGTCTACAATTTTAAGAGGGTGATTGTGACACATCCATACCTTCCTAGATGGTATTAGAAAGAGTTACTTAACCCAAACGGAATTTGAACACAACGTAACAAATGTTAAGTTCACACGGTTTATCGTTAACCTATTGTCACTATAAATACATGATAGGCAGTAAATAAACCCCACAATATTTGATATTCAATAAATCAAGTACTGTCAAATCTTAAAGATCTCGAAATAACATATTTGTACGACGTTTATATTTATAAATATTTCCTCCGATTTAGAATTGTGACAGCTGCCAGAGGAAAACCACTTTTCAGACTAGACTAAGATTATTGACAGATCTAAACATCATTTTGTCACAAAACCGATCCTATATATAAAATTATAACAGGACAGCATAGAAAACACAAACTATCAGATTTAAAATAATATAGAAAAAACATAGACAGCACATCTACACACATACACACACATATACACACATTGAGAGTTAGAAATACCTATTAGACACTATTCTCAAGTGTCTTCGATTTCTCTGTACAAGGGTCTGTCATGACAACCTGAAATGAGGATACGTCCCCATCAAGTGAATCATGACCAAATATTAAACATAACATAGTATTCAAAGCCCAAATAAGATCCCCTAGAAACGGCTATCACTGGCTCATACGAGGAATGGTGCACCTTCTCTAAGTAATGTTACCTCAAGTAACAGCACTCGGCTGGATACTCCACCAGACTGAATGAATTCTTGTCATGTAATCCGGTAAGAATAAGAGACCACAAGAAATATATACTATACCATAATTAACTGGTCAATTGGGGAGAGGAAAATTAATGTTCTTAACTTCTTCACTAACATGATCTTTTACAGGTAAAGGAGAACTTGAATGGAATATTCATATGTCTATGTATCTCATATAGAGATCAAGTGTTACCCCCTAATAATGGGGCCCCTTGATTTCTGAAACACAACCATATTCAGGTGTAAAGGCGCACATATACATACCCATTGTTTTTATCTCTGGCTTTACGATACAGAAAGTAGTAAGCTCAAATTTGGAAGATTCATCGAAAGCGAAGGCAACCCATAGTTGCCATTGCTCCCAGGTCAACTCTATATGGTGGTGGCAGTAAATGCGATTGTCACATTTTGGAGTTAAACATAATCTATCGTTTTAAAACAATTTATTCATGCGTCAAGTTTTTTCATATCTCAAAATATTTCTAGATTTATTTATTTATTGCATATGTATATATATTCCAACAAAATAAATTAATGTAGAAGATATCAATAATTTGCAGCATAGCAAATAATACAAAAGTTACAGAATTCGGCATTAAGTGACCGCAAATGTGTTTATCTGCCGTAAAACAAAAGAACTAATTTTCATCTTTATCTTGTGCCAGACAAACATTTGCATTAAACGTGATTAAAGTGATTCTTATGGTCACTGTGTGTAACATAGTTAAAGACCTTCTTTCAGACTAGAATGGTCCGAATGTCCGATACTTTAGAGGAAAGACACAAAATATGACTCTGGTGAGCAGGAGAGGGAAACCTGATTTTCCGATGTTTAAAACCAGGGAAGAGCATCTCAGATCACGATAGGCGTAGGAGCCTCCTGTCAATAAAAAGAACGAAGACATGCAAAGAAAACAGCGCGAAGATTGATATAAGAGCATGACGTCAGTGTGATTCTCTACCAGCCTATATTGGCCTGTATTGTATAGCCCATCTCTTTACTCGAGCTTAACTTGAAAACGTCTGATGCCGAATTCGTTCATGAAATTCGAAAAAAACTTTAATGCATATTGGTAGACGACAACGAATAAAGAAGTGCTTTATTTGATAACGCTGTCGTATGTCTTATTCGTCCTTACCATAATCACATGCACCAGTAAAATATCGGTAGTAAGGTAATTTAATACCAATAATATTTTAATGTCCCAGCATTCAATAGCAAATTGTTTTTGTAGCATTCGTGTTTTTGCTTTATTTATAGACAACATTCTACACCCTCCCGTGCGGGTGGGTGTATGTGTCTGTATATCTGCTAGCTAGATTTAAGCTATTAGGCATAGGAATGTGATCATCTGTCTATATATAATTCCCTAAAACTATTTTTTCGTTTAATGTGATCACACATTTTAATGTTATCTTGCGAACATGACGTCATATTGATACATGACGTCATGGTGATAGGTTTGGGTAATATTTTTACGCCATCGTCACATTATTATTTTTCTATTATGTTTCTCTTCTAACTATTGTCAGATCAGAAACAGTGATATTAATAGATCTCTGGAGGTCTCCTTGATTTTAAATTTATAGAAGTTTCCAATATATTTAATTTGAAGTAATTTGTAAAAAACTGCAATTGATTGTATGAAACGCGGGGAGAGGAGGAATTAAAAAATTAATTGACGCTGATTCTCTCGGTCTGAGTCGAGTTCTAGGATGAAGGAGTTCCACTCTCCCAGACTTTACCTTGATACCCATGTCATTCCTACAACTAATCCGAAAATGACGTCATAAGGAGGGAAGCGGGGGCAGAAACAAGTACTTGGCGTAATTTTAATAAACTAACCAATTGTTAAGGTAGAGGCCTGTGGGTGAACCTCCAAGGACTGTAGCCCCGTCGGCATTCCCATGTAGGGGCGCCTCAGACGATTCGCAATAAACTGAACCACCATATATTTTCTTTTTTTTTTCTGCTTCTTTGTTTTCTTTTATCTTCTCTGTTCTTATTCTGAGATGATGCCTGCCACTACCTGCTAATATCCGCCACTGTCCGCCAATGTTCGCCACTGCCCGCCATGTAAAGAAATCGCCAACTAATAATTAAAAAAAAAATAGTCATCATTTTTTAAATTTTAGTCGACGATGCTGACGACGACCTGCTAATATCCACCACTATCCTCCACTTTCCGCCAGTGTCCGTCATGTAAACAAATCGCCAATTCCTAATTCACAAAAAAATAGGTTACTATTTTTAAAATTTTACATTTTAATAGACGATGCCCGCCAGAACATGCTAATATCAGCCACTTTCCGCCAATGACCGCCATTGTTAATGTAAGTTCGTTTATATAATAGGGGCGCTACATAAATGAACATGCTTTATGAGTTCTTTAATATGACAGGGGCGCTACATAAATGGACATGATTTTGGTACAGGGGCCTAAATGAACCATATGGGTTCTTTGATACGACAGGGACGAATTAATATAAGTACTTTTATATGAGGGGCGCGACATAAATGAACATAATTTTGGTTCAGGGGCATATGGGTTCTTTGATACGACAGGGAGGCATTAATATGAGTTCTTTTATATAATAGAGACGCTATATAAATGACATAAACGAACATGCTTCATGAGTTCTTTTATATGACAGGGGTGCTACATAATTAAACATTGTTTTGGTTCAGGGGCAAATGAATCATATATGTTCTTTGATACGACAGGGACGAATTAATATTAGTTCTTTCATATAATAGCGGCGTTACATTTATGAACTTGCTTTATGAGTTCTTTCATATGACAGGGGCGCTACATAAATGAACATGATTTTCTTTAAGGGACACAAATGAACCATATGGGTTCTTTGATACGACAAGTACGCATTAATATGAGTTATTTTATATGACAGTGGCTCTACATAAATGAACATGCTTCATGAGTTCTTTGATATCACAGGGGCGCTACATAAATTAACATGATTTTTGTTCAGTGGGACAAATTAATCATATCGGGTTCCTTGAACGACGGGGCGCATTAGTAAATAAATGGTTTTGTTTTTAGAGCACGAACTAAGCATAAAAATGAGTTGTTTCATATGACAGGGGTGTTACATCAATTAACACATTATTAGACAGAAAATGAGTCTGCATTTTTATTTCAAACTCCTTCAGTCTAAACACAATATATGCGATATGCGTACGCTATTTAAGGACATATTTCACATTTGTTTAATGGTAAAATATAAGATACGCACTTGGTCATCGCCGCCCTATCTCACATCAGAAATTGCAAACCGGTGTTAATAAAAAAAAATCCTACATTATATTTTAGGCCGGATGTTCTTTTCCGCAAATAATAATTTATTTTAACTAATTTGTTTAATTATAAAATAGAAGATATCTACTTTGCCATGGCTGTCTTATCTGACATCAGAAAATGCAGACTGGTGTTAATCAAAAGAAAAATACTATATTATATTTTAGGCCAGATGTTTTATATTAATTTTTTAAATTCATTTTTCATTCATTTTTTAATGACTTTTTTTATTCCTTTTTGTTTTTCATTCATTTTTGTCTCATTCATTTTGCATTCATTTTTAGATTTATTTTTTACATCCACTTTTCCATTCATTTTTTTACATTCACTTTTTCATTCATATTTTAATACATTATTTGGTATACATATTTCATTACTTTTTTCTCATTACTTATTTTTCATTTATGTTTTTCATTCATATGGATATCTTGAATAGAGCAGGTAGTAACCCGAAAGTGCGCATAACAGTGCTCGATATCCTAGATAAAACGGGTGTGTTTATATGAAGTGCTGCTCGGCATAAATAACTTCTCTGTTTTTTTAGAATGTTGTATACACCCGGGAGTCCAAGTGCTAAATATGCTTTATTTTCATATCATTGTAAAATGGGGGTGGAGACAAGAAATAAGTCATTTACCTGGACCATAGCTACAACTCGGCATTGTCAGGGATCCGAAATTGGTAGATTACAGTACAACTTTTGGTAAGGTAAATCTATTCGGACTATTGAATTCATCAACATCATGTATATTCTTAATACGTTTAAATGAGAAGGTAGAAGAAATTAAAAATTGACCGTGAACATTTTAATTACACTTTTACTTAGTAACTCCGCATGTCTTTCGTAATTTTTATTAACATATTCTCTGCTCTCTTCTTTTAACTGTTTATGTGTTATATATTTATATGTCAATTTAAATATTTTCGAAATTCATTTTATGATTTTTTTAAAATTCCTTGTTTGTTTACTTAGAGATATTTACGACATGATATTTCAGTAAATTATACGTACCTTTTCGTAGCTCTGTTTGTAGAAATATTTGCGTCCAATAACGAAAAAGAACTTCACATTCTTTTTTAAAACTGCTTTTATAGATCCTAAAACAATATGAGTGATGTTTTTTGTCTTTTATTTCTGATTTTTCTGGACGAATCACACGTATTAAAAGTCAAATATATATATATATATATATATATATATATATATATATATATATATATATATATATATATTGTTGTTGTTCAGGTGCAGACGAAACGGCGTTACCAAGGTTAGAGTGTGGGATAGAATCGTATGCAACATAACACAAAGAAGAGTTTATTTAACAGCATCCTTTATGTTGACAGATATGAGCTATTCAAACATAAGTTAATACTCTTTAACGATTGTAAATAAATTAATTTCATTCTTTAATGTGCTAAAATGTCATTATCCCCGTTTAAAGGACAGCAAGAGACGCATACATACTTCAATTATATTCATATGCAAATTGTACATGTGAATACACTTTTATATAAGGTACATTTCTTAGCATGTATTCGTTTTAAGTATAGATATTCACAAAGAAAAATAGCTGTTTTCCATTAAATATATCTATATATAAATAGAGAGTGATAATGGTATGTAGAGAGTGATAAACAGAGAAGTAGACAAAGGGATAAGGAGAGCCAGACAGACAGACAGACAGACAGACGGAGAAGCAGATATAACTTAAAAAGCAAAAACAACAAAAAACAACCGGTATCTTAGTTTATATTATTTTCTTTGATAATAGCTGTAGATTGGTGGGAAAAGAAATACTAGAAGCCCATTCCTTGTTTAATTGTATTTGTTGAGTCGGCTATGAACGCTTATTCGATTAATTGTCGTGTAGATTTGTCTTGTATGGGTTTAATTAAAGTTGCGTTTTTAAAGTCAAAACGATGATAATAGTCCATAGCATGAGCACTCAAGTTGATGAGTGTGTTGTTTGTTTTTATGACTCTTTTGTGCTCATAAATTCTCTTCGCTAGGTTGCGCTGGCATTCTACTAATAAGCAACAATAATATCTTAATTTATAAGGTCCACTGTAAACCAACCAATAAGAATGATTATGTTTATTTTTATTCGCACCACAATAATAAAGTAATCACGGGCATCATAATGGATTTTACCGTCAATGCTGAGAATATGCAGCAACGAATATCTAAACGATGGATTTAAATGCATTGCACACCCATTGAAAACATTATAAAACTATACGTATTTTTGCCAACACTCAAAATGAAAAGCTCTCCAGGTTAACTCAAATCGCAAATAAAACAATTCACCAATCAGCCGTATAATTAATAGACATTTAACTTTACCAACTAAATCAATTAAAAACCCAAATTACACAAATCTATATAAACTAGATATTAATATAGGCAAAATAACTTAATCATCTATTATGGATATACTCCGAAAATCTACTAACTTCGACCCACACGAAAAGTCAAAGCTGGCATATATTCTATTCCTTGTCTGGATTGTGATAAGGTCTACATTGGGGAGACCAAGGTTAACCTAGACAAAAGAATTTACAAGCAAATGTAATTTCCGAGAAGATGTAAATTCAAGCTAATAAGAACAGATGTTTCTGATTAAAAAACTAATAGGATATCAACGGATAATTATTATGACAAAATAGGTAGATTTCAATAGATTATACTAAAAAAGTTAGAAGACGAAAAGAGATGATACTATGTGAATAGTAGGTATATAACAATACATCATACTGATTAGAATGTAGTTTTATAACCAGATATTATACTGATCATTTAACATTTATAGAAATGCAGGTAGAAAACAAGAGACACTACTGATCAAAGGTCGGCACATAACATATTATACTGATTAAAATGTATGTAGATAACAACAAAATGTGGTTGGATAATAACATATTATTCCGATTAACAGCAGATCAAAATTTATGTAGTTAATAACAGATTATCCTCATGAAAAGGTAGGTAAGTAACAACATGATATACTTATTAACAGCTAAGTAGATAACAACCGATTATATTGATTACAATGTAGGTTAATGGAAAGCAGATTTCACTGTTTAAAGTGTAGCATGATAACACATGATTATACTAATCAAAAAGTAAGAGCGGTCGACAAATTATACTGATTAAAAAGTACTTAGCAAACAACAGATTTTACTGTGAAAAGGTATGTAGATAACAACAGATTATACCAATTAAAACGTAGTAAGATAAAAAGAGATTATACTGATCAAAAAGTAAGCAGATAGCAACAAATTATACTGTTTAAAATTAAGTTAGATAAAAACAGATTATAATGATCATAAAGTAGGTAGATGACAGATTATACTGAATAAAACGTAGGTAGTAAACAACAGCTTATACTGTTTAAGAAGTATGGAAATAACAACAGATTATATTGATTAAAAGGTAAATGAATTAAAGCAGAGTATATTGATTTAAATGTAGGTAGAAAAAAACAGATTTTACTGATAAAAATTAATTACAATAAAAAAAAATATTGATTACAATGTGAGTAGATAGATAACAACATATTATACTAATCACAATCTAGGTAGATAACACAGATTGTATAAAGCCAGATAACAACTGATTATACTCATAAAAATGTAGGTATATATTATAAACAGTATATAAATAGTATATAAATAAACAAATATTAATAAGATGATAAGCTTTAGCTGAATAATTATATAATTAAATTATGATAGGAATAATTAATATTTATGTTCAATCAGCTTATTTTAATTCTTTTTCTGCGTATCTACTTTCAATCCTCTGCGGTATTTCGTCAACAGTTGATCCCATACGTCCATCTTGCTTTTTTCGACCACTCGGTCATATTTTATTGGTCTTTTGATAATGAGAGGTTTCGCTCTCGAAAATTTAAGTTTACCTTATTCAGGAACTTTTAATTGCCTGGCAGTAACTACTTTTTTATCTACTGTTCTGGTATTTAATCTGTTTTACGTGAAATATTAATAAATTGATTTGAGATTCAATTCTTATTTTCTCTTCTCATTTACTTTTGTCCATCTGTTCCACCTTCCGATACCGATTCCACATTGCGCCTGCCTCGGATTACACACTTATACTTATATTTACTAGCAATGATTCAAGCAAACTACAATTTACTGATATATATATATATATATATATATATATATATATATATATACAATTAACTCCTCAATTAATTAGTCGATCATCATGGATTTTTTAAAACACAGCTGCTAAGCATAAAGGTGGGTAATGTGAGCTATATAAGTATAATTTAGTTTTACGCAAAAGGAGAAAATTCAGATAACTCCAACTTAACAAAAAAATTAACAATAGATATTAGATATCAATTAATAAATATTTCTCAATTTTCAATTTCTTTTGAATGTTTTTAAGAGTTTTATAAGTCATGATATGGGCGCAATCGGCCATTTATAAGTTCAAGTATTTCAGAATTGTATTAAATTTAATCCGCTTTTAGACACAAATTAAACCGGATGCCTTGAATTTCTAGTTTTTCTTAAGGTTCTTAAGCTTAAGCCTTAAAAGGTAGACATTTTACAGAATAAATATCATGCAATGGATTTGTATCAACATTGGAATAAATATCCTAGATGTAAGATTTAGTAGCAGTATATCATGATTTTAATCGTAATTGGACATAAAAGTAGTGGGAAACTGTTCTGTTAGGGGAATTAATGCACCTTCTCAGAGAGTATTCTTCTATTTCGTTATAAAATATATTTTATGTTTTTATTTAAGTGAGTTTGGAGGAAACGGATTATTACAATATTTAAGTTTTGACCCTGAAATATTCATGGAAAAAACGACAACTAAATTAAAGACAAAGTTTCCTAAGAGAAGGAATCTGATTACCTGGAAATAAAAATAACTAAAATATATTTGGCTTCTGGGAGCTGTTTTTGTACAAATATGCTTATAGCATTTATGTGAAGTGTAAAGTTCTAGAAAAAATCGGGTTCTTACAGGTAGAAACACGTGAAGGTTGCCAACACTTCTAAGCGAAAATGGCGATATAGACTGAACTGGGTTCGAACTTGACACACCCAGTTCGTCAGTCACCTCAGTAACTACTGTCACCTCACCATTTCCGTAAGGTAACTTTATTGGATTTCTAGATTCTTAAGATATGTCTATGCGTATTTAGCAATGAAAATATATTTCAAACGTAAACGAGACATATTGTAATAGATTAATTGAACACCAGTTTCTATTTTATCTATAAATTTGGGGAAATGTCGGGTTCATGTATTAAAAAAAATGGTCCGCAATGCGCATATTAGATGCGATTTGATTTCTACTCGCCACGGCCGATTCTATTGTCCACAACACATCCATTAAGTCATTCAGGCATTTATGTGTATGAATGACGTTGTTTATGCAAAATGTATGGATCATCCGAAACACGAAAATAATTAGAGGTTACTACCCAGTCGTATTTATCGTTTCTTTTTTTCTTCTTGGCAGAATTACAACAGTTCCACAACGTGGTGTGGGGTTTACAAGATTATGGAGTCGATGACAGGGCAGATTCATTCAGAGAAATACATAACTGAGTTATCTTTGAGTAGCGCGTTGGGTAAATTTAGTTAAGACATGACAATCTCCCATACATTTTCAACAGAGTTTAAATCTGATGAATGATTGTACGTATGAAAATCAAATCATCATTATCAAATTATATATTTAATCCCTTTGTTATATATTGCGTGGGTATGGGTTTCACCGTCCAGGTTTTGTTCTTACGCTCCGGGTGGATATGGTCAATTATGATTAAATAAGAAAGCACGATTCCTGTTTTTAAATATATATTTATAGGCTTATGAATCGGGAAAGAGAGGGAGAGATATAGAAGAAAGAGAGAGACAGAGGGAGCGAGAAAGAGGGAGGAAAGGGCGCAGCTGCACGTTTTTTTGGGGGGGGCGGGGATTGACGAACCCTCGTCCCCAAAAGGACCAGGCCAAATTGTGTCGTGTGCATGTATGTTGTATCTGAAAGAAAACAAGAATGCGGAAGAAAACCGCTTTATTTGTGGTTTTTATATTACGCGCAGATATTCTAAGCACTGCTGATTTGAACTTTTGTCCAATCGAGAGTCGATGCGTAAACACATTAGCTGCTGTTGCTGCTTTAAACACTAGATTTCAATGAGCAATTATTCAATGCGCATCTTAGGACATAACAAGCCTTCTTTACAAAGTAAGAAATTGAGTGTATACTATTAAGTAAACACAAATAACTATATTACTAACAGCTGATTGAAATTGTGTGGAAGAAAATGTATATAATATATATATATATATACATATATATATATATATATATATATATATATATATATATATATATATATATATATATATATAGGTTGCAGTTACTGTCTAAGAAAAATGAGTTTTTTAAAGATTTATTCATCAAGTTTGTCTTCATTACTTGTTACGTCGATTTCACGCAAAATGTGAGTAATATATATATATATATATATATATATATATGGGAGGAGAAGGATGAAGGTAATCCGACGTGATGGGAAAATGAAAAAGAAAACCAAGAAAACACATAAAAAACATTCATTTTTTGGTTTTCCTTTTTCATTTTCCCATATATATATATATATATATATATATATATATATATATATATATATATATATATATATATATATTACCCACAATCAGGCTGAAATAGTTTAAAGTGCGTCAATATTTACTTTATTTATGTACTTTTTTCACTCGAACCCAAAATGGGGTCCTTACTCAATTCTTTATATTGTTTTCCATTTCACTTTTCTTTCGTAATATAATTACCAATCAACAAACACATCCCATCTAGTCGCGGTAGTGTAACAGATCTTCCTGACTCTCTCACGCTATAGTGCTCTACATTGTGGTTCATCTACTAGTTGCTTGACGTAGGTTCTGTGCAAATCTAGTTCTTCTCTCTCTGATCAGGACTTAGGTCTGATGAAGGTGTCCGTAAAGTTGCTCTCTCGTAGCGTGCTTCTTCCAGGAGATGTTAAGAGCAGCTCTTAGCATTATGGTTTACGCACCGTCAATTCTACCATCGTTTTGTAAAAATCCAGGTGCAAACTCTATATGCATTAATTTATTTTTATTTTTTAAATTTATTATAGTTAACCCCAAACAAGGCAGGCTGCCACTGTAGACGTAAGGAGATACTGATAATAAGAATAAAAGTTTTGGGGATCATCCTAAATTAGGATATGTGCAGCGAGATGTCTGTTTACATTTCTACATGTCCGTACAGTCGGGGAAGCAGGTAGCAGGGACGGAATCCCAGCGGCCGGCAGCACGACGAAAGAAGCTATTGGAGTTGAATGCTATCCGGAATCTTGGGACCTCTATAGTCAATGGATGGGACTTAGCTGATTGTCGAGGGAGCACCAGAACAGAAAGTTCATCGGAGCACTATCAATTGAAGTATTTGTAAAACAGGCACAAAGATGCAACATTCCGGCGATGGGACAGGGGATGGAGCTTGGTAGATAGTGAGGGACCGGTTGAATAAACAATTCTTTTTTAACCTTGTCTAAGAGAGGATGGTGCACCAGCCCTAATATGGCAACAATACTCCATGCATTGGCGGATGGTGATTTTGCAGATATATAGGATAATGTCAGGTATGAGAACTTTATTAGCACGGTAAAGGAAGCTTACCTCCTTTGCAGCAGCTTTGGCAATGTAGTCAATGTATTTATTCCAATTCATTTTACCTGTGCATGTTATATCGAAGAGTTAGAAGGTTTGCCTCTCAGGTAAGGTGTTTTTAGCATGGCAATCGGTGGTTGAAGAGGGTTCTTGTAGTTATTGAAGGAAAGGAGCTTTGTCTCTGTAGCATTAAATGTTACCATCCATTTATGACCTTATTTTACTACAGACTGGAGGTCACCTTCTATAAATGCAGCCATTGCCTCGGATATGTGCTCTTCTGCTCTAACCACACGACGGGAGTATAGCGCGATGTCGTCCGCAAATATACCCATCTCAGACATAATGTCATAAGGGAGGTCGTTTATGATAATCAGAAACAACGAAAAGTTCAACGATCGATAACTGGGGTACGCCAACATTTATGTCATATTGTTTGGTTTGGTGGTAGTTTTGTTTTACGGCATATCAACCCTTTTTGGGTTATTTAATGCCGAATCTGGTCATTATAGTAAAAGATTTATGCTTCAAGTTCTAAAAATAAAATAAAAAAGGGGAGGGAGAAAGGGAGAGGGGCTGTTGTTTTTGTTTTTGGTTTTGTAGAACATAATTAAGTTTTACAAAAAAAAAAGAAGAAAAAAAAAACGTCAATGTAGGTGAATTTCGTCTCAGGGAACCACAGGGCAGCCTGATCTGGTATCACCAGTCATATTGTTTGGATGAACGGCCATCGAGGACAACCTGAATCTTATTTTTGGTTTGGAAGGATCTAATTATATTAAATATTCGTCCAGTACTACCATATGAATTATCTTTTATGAGAATCCCTTTATGCGAGACCTTGTCAACGGCTTTGGGTATATCAAGCACTACCGCCGTAGCTTCACCTGACTTGTCCAGTGTATGGTATATGCGTTCAGAGATGGCCGTTAGGATATCCACAGTAGATCGTGCTTACTTAAATTCATACTGACGGATGTAACAATGGCTTCAAAGACGTCCCGTTTTATATTGGAAAGTAGATTTTACTTCCAGATGACTTTCACCTTGTTCATAACAGTCTAGGCTTTACTGATTCGCACATTTAGTACAGTATCTGTGTAATTTTGATTCGTAACTTTACTGCCAAGATAGGAAAACTCGCCGTCCAATTTAGGGAAAGGATAACTCACTTACATTTCCATGCGCAATGGTGGAAACATCTTTGATTTATTTTATTTCGTTGGCATATTCTGCAGATAAAATATACCATCAGAAATATAGTTGCTTTAATCGAATACAATGAAATGATTTTTGTTTAAGAGGCATCAGCTGCTAAACACTTTCAAGGAGGCGACCCAACGCATACGTAGTCATGTTAGGATTGCTGTCTGAGCCGATATGATGCGGAACCCGAAATTGGCAGTGAAGACTGTGCATCGCTGAAGACCACCCTCGACGCATCTTGAAGATGTATTTTACGATTAATTCAGCATTTTTGTTTGAAATACACTATTCATGGTTTTCTAATCTTAGGAAAAAAGAAATGTTATATATAAACATGAGAAAAACGTAAAATAACATTTAAATGATTTTTAATAAAATATTGCATCTCAAAGCAAAACATTGGGTTTGTAAGTGTCATTAAGAATCTACTTCGTTGCAAACTTTAAACGTGATTGTACAGACACAAATGATACAGAGCACTAGGGTCGGACAAATTCAGCAGTTGTTCTGAAAATCTACAATAATATACAATAAGAGTTGAAAATATCAGAAGGCAGTATATTCACTATTACGCATGGAATTCTGCCGATGAGAAAGCTGTGTTAACAGTAGGTTCCGCGTTTGCTTACAATCTAAAACAGCAACTCATGAACCGTCTGAAACGTTGTTTGTTACTGTTTCAACGCAACAAAAATGATTTTTGTGTCAATATCTGACAATGGACGAAACATGGATCCACCATTTTCCTTTGAAGTTTAATCGACCGACAGCTGAGTTGATAGCAGCAGGTAAAAACCGTCCAAAGCGACCAAACGATGCAACATCAGCACGAAAAATTTTAGATTCCGTATTTTGGGATGCACAATGTATTTTGTTCATTGAGTCGTTGAGAAAGAAAAAACTAGCAATAATGAATGTTATATAAGATTATTGGTGCGTTTAAATCGCTAACAACGGCAACAAAGGGAGACAAAAAAGTGCCCTTTCACCAAGATAATGCACTGTATCCCACGTCGATCGTAACGATGGCAAGCCTCAAATTAATGCTCCAAGTAAAAAGTTTTGGCTCCAATGAACACATGCTGTAAGAAACTGAGACGTATTTTGGACCCAAAAATTAATCGTTCTACCAAAATGTATTAACATTTTAGAGAAGCATTAAAATTAGTGTATCACTTTGAAGGAGACTATGTTGATGAATTAGATCGAATTTTATCTAACAGTTGTTGTTTTATTAATTACGCCAGGGATTTATCGAGTGATGGTCTATATTAACAGACAAATTTCCAACGGATAACCTTGAGTCAAAATGTGGCGAATACTGGTAACTAGGTAAGCATCATAATACTATCTCTATACGTTAAGTGTTCGAGAGTGAACAAACTTAGAATGTTGTCAATTTTCAAACTTAACTTTTCACTTCATAGGCAGAGTATTGATTTGAAGAATTTACAAGGAGCTAACTAGAATAAAGCGATAGAGTAGCAAAAGTTAGTTGTTTATAAGTTCAACACAGATGTAGTAATTGTTGATGCTGAGCCCATGGAGAGAAGTGCTTCATGTTATATACTTAGTATTCTTTGTCGCTATTCAAGTTTCAAATAGATCAAATGCAATCGTTACACGAATTTAGCACCAGGAACAAATAAGGTGACAACTGAAATAAACAGCTATTTTTAAGGGTGTCATAGAGGATCTCTGTTATATCCTAATTAAATGCCAATAATTAGTTTTATACAATAAAACACCGCTATAATTTACGAACGACTACTACTACTACTACTACTACTAAAAAATAATACTCATTAAACAAAATTTTCGTAGGAAATTTGTTAATAGATCTCTATTTAGGGTGTATTTAATTTAAATTTATTTTTTCCCTTTTAAAAATGATATTTATATTCAGCTGCGATTTAATGTAACAGTATTCAAAACGATAACAGACCCATTTAAAGAGGTGGAAATGTAGCTTAGAAAAATAAGGAAATGGCCCGGAAATGTTAAAGGGTGAACTTGTGGAGTCAAGTCGATGGCTTTTTCTCAAGAATATATACAACCGGTGGGAAGTAAAGAAAGACAAAAGAGGGAATTCGGCCGTTTAAGAGCTTTATAGTCATTCAATCAGTCGACTGCGTCGCGTGGTATTGTTAGCCTTGAATATGGCTGGAGGGAGAGGCGAGAAGACCGCGACGTGAAGTTGCGTCATAGTTTCTATTACAGATGGTAAAGATCGATTTACATGGGATGACATTTAGTACTTTATGTCATAAGAGCAAAGCAGGAAAATGTGCGTGAAGTAAAGTGAGAGAGACGAAAAGAATGAGACAAAAAAGCGAAAGAGAGAAAGAGAAAGAGAGTAAGAAAGAGATAGCTTTTGTTATCCAAAGCAAAATTCGGTTAAAACGTGTTTGATATCTTACTTTTGTGTCTTTAGGCGTGTATATGTATGTATATATTTCTATGTACAAATGTACAAGATTCACTCCTCACCTAATAAACCAATCATTGTAAATGTTGGAATACAAGTGCAAGGAGTCCTGATATTTCCTAATATTTTAGATTTGCATTAAATTTGATTCATAGTCATAAGACACTAATTAACAAAGATTACCTGAATTTACATTTCTACTTAATACGCCTTCAGTTTATACCTAAAATATTTTATATTTTCTAGAATAAAAATCATGTAACAGTTTTTGATAACAATTGAATTAAGTATCCTACACATAAGGTTTACTATTATATATTGATTTTAATGTTTGTAAGGGTATTCACAAGTAGTGCAAATCTGCTCCGTACGGATAATTAATTAACTCGTCGTATCTCTCTCTCTCTCTCTTTCTCTCTCTCCCTCTCTCTATATATAAATATATATACATATATATATACATATATGCATAAATATATATATATATATATATACATGTATATACATATATGTATATACACACATATATATATATATATAAATATATATATACATGTATTTATACATTAATATATATATATATACATATATTTATACATAAATATATATATATACATATATATATATAAATATATATACATATATTTATACATAAATATATATATATATATATACATATATATATAAATATATATATATATAAATATATATATATATATAAGTATATACATAAATCTATATATCCATATATATATATGTATATATATCCATATATATACATATATATATATATACATATATACATATATATATATATATATGTATATATATATATATATAAATATATATATATATATATATATAAATATATATATATATATATATATATATAAAGAGAGAGAGAGAGAGAATGAAAAATAAGAACAGCCTATACAAGTTAAACTGCCTTTCGATATTAGTTAATCTCTACGAGGCTGTTAAATCAACTCAATATTATATTGTCCTAAATACGTCAGGTAAAATGAAACAGAAAATTGGGAGTAAAATGAACCTTTTCCTAAATCGTAGCTGCGGCGGTGTGCGGAAAGACATTCTAAGCCTGTCATCATGACTGACAAGTAAAAATACCCCCCTTTCACATACACATACTTATTAGAAACGTATAGGTATGAATCCCCTATATGCATAAACACAAATATGCCATAGAGCCATAGAGTACATACCGAATTTCTTATTCTCCCTAAACCATCATGCGCTCAGACAATATATATATATATATATATATATATATATATATATATATATATATATATACAATTTTGAGAGTTCATATTCTTTTTCTAAACATCTTTTTAAGAATTTAATATTTTTTAAAATAATTAAATAATAATAAATGATGCTAAAAGCCTTGAAAGCATGTTTACATGCGATATTTATTGATAAAAATATAATCAGAACATATTTTGTTTCATTTTTACTTTCATCCCTTTACTAATAATTTCGCTAGTGTGCCTAGCTTCTTCAGAGTATGTGATTGTAACAATTCTGTTGATGTTGGTAGTTATCCGTCAGAATGGAAAATGGACGCGGTGTTGTTATTAACAGCTTTCTCACTTTTTCAAATATGTAGTGAAGTGCATGCAGGCGGCTATGTGTATAAAATTAGGAGAGTGTATATTTTTTTAAACATCTTTTTAGGAATTTAATAATAATAAATTAGGCTAAAATCTTTAAAAGCATGTTTAGATACGATATTTATGAATAAAAAAATAAGAACAGTTTTTTATTCTCTCTTTGATATTTTACAAATCATTTCGCTAGTAATTGGAAGTGTTCATATTTTTAAACCATCTTTTAAATAATTTAATAGTAACAAATGAGGCTAGAAGCCTTGAAAGCATGTTTAGATGCGATATTTATTAATAAGAATAAAATCAGAAAATATTTTTCTCATTTTTCCTTTTATCCTTTTACTAATAATTTCGCTTGTGCCCCTTGCTTTTTCAAAGTATTAAATTATAACAATTCCGTTGGTGTTATTATTTATTCGTTAGAATGGAAAATGGGCGTGGTGTTGTTATTAACGGCTTTCTCACTTTTTCAAAATATTAAGTGACGCGCATGCACGGAGTTATGTGCATAAGATTAGGAGAGTTGCTATGATTTTTGAACATCTTTTGAAGAATTTAATAATAAAAAGATGTTTTAAAATAAATTGTTACAATCTCATACTCTTAAGAAGCTAGGTATACTAGCGAAATGATTAGTAAAACATCAAAGAAAGAATGAAAAAAAAGCTGTTCTAATTTTATTTTTATTAATAAATATCGCATCTAAACATGCTTTCGAGGTTTTTAGTCTCATTTATGATTAGTAAATTGTTAACTAAGAAAAATCAAAGAATAAAACAGAAAGTTTGGACTGTAATTCAATTTCCAACCGAATTTCGTGCAATACACTTTCTCTTATCCTTTCTCTGTCTAATCCAAATCGCCCCCTTCCTTCCCAGCTGTCCTCTTCATTTATATCAGCTGATATCTACATATGCAAATCAGAGACCACCATAAACACCTGCACCTATGAAAAGAAGCCTTTTTTAATCTGCAGACACGACATGCGAAGCACCTCGTTCTTTTTCCTGACGGTGAGTGTTCCTCTTTATTGTCACACTCCCCCTGATCGTATGATCACACAAGTGACATATGGTGGCTGGTCGCTTAATCCTAGTACTTCTCCGTAGTGGGACAGTTATTTCTTTCTCTCTTACATCAGATGTACCAGGACCTGAATTGGCAATGGAATAAGGCAGCTCAACTAAGGAACATCTGTTCTCTCGCCACTTTCAGATGCATAACGCCTACTACTTGTATCGGAATCTGGTTCTCTCCATTCAGTACTCTTTGATGATGTGTCATCATTGTCGCCCACTACCGGTGCTAAACTGAATCGTGGGTGCACGTCTCCTACATGTCGAGGCGTGCCATTGACGACCACCGACTGTGGACTTATCACTCCAGTGAAATGACCTAGTCTGAATTTCGACGTGCAACGTTCTTGTGGATTTTTCACCCAAACTGTGTCCTCATCTTTATAAAGTGCAGAGATCCCATGGTGATTCGGATGGGGCACAACATTGACCCTTTCACTCTAATCTGGTATGAGTACAACAAATTAGTAGGTGCTGATGATGCAGACACATCACCCTTGAGGGTAACGTTCTACCAATACACAGTCTCCATAATAGGGCAGCTCTTTCGTGCAGCAATCCGCTTCACTGTCACCTTTCTATAATACGATTTCCTGAGGTTCTGTATGCACAGCGTGACCGGAAGTTTACACTCCACTCGTTCATGAACTGCCTAAACTGGTGACCACTTATCAGCCAGAATCTCGGCTGGGGAGCAACGTAGAAAAAACGCTGAATCTAATGTCCGGATCACATTGCAGTGACTTGCCGTTGTAGTGGGTGCCAGATTGAAAACCGCGTGGGTCCACAATCGATCAGTGTAAAAAATCGCCACCATTGTATTGTGTGATGTCCATACCTAGCCGGTTCCGTACGTCCTGCACACTGAGCCCTCCCTTTTTCCATTGCACTGGAGGTGAGTCTATTGTCTGGCATTCCTCACAATTCTGAATAACTCCCTTTACTACCGCTTTAGACACAGACGGGTCGATTCTACGCACAAAATATGATGTTCGCCTGATTTCAGATGTCCACTATGTCGATGAATTTCGTTCAGCTACGTTTGGTTCAGGTTTCCTGTGGCAAAAGCACACACTGGCTGTGTTGGTTCAATCTCTCTCTTCACATCATTGAGCCACCGCTGTGGAACTCTCGTCAGGGAGTCTGCTCGGTTCTGGCAAGATCTTACTACTGCTAGATCAACCGAAATGTCGTACTCTTTCACAAGTGAATTTATCGTACCCAGTCCCTGCCTTATGAGCATCTCACTTGCAGCCTTTGTGCTCAATCGAGACTTTCCCATGAGCGCATTGGTAACCCAGTGGTACACACACAGCTCTGCCACGTTTATATGGTGGGTATCCTTTGTCGGTCGCAACCAGCATGCTTCCTCGATGATGGCTCCATCGCTTGCGTTCACCCACACATCTAGTTCCTTTGTGGGCACGCACCATTTTCCTCGGACGGGATCTGATTGCTGTACACGGGCAAGTGTATTTGCTATCATACACTCCAGCGGAGTATCGCTAACCTTGTCATCCCAGTTCTGTGTAACAGTTGTAGCGTAGCGTTTAATAAAGTTTGTTGCCACTCGACGCCATCCACACATTGGAAAGTGCCCCATCAGTTTTCCAACACAAAGAGAAGATACATCTTCATGTCATAGTTATCGGCGCATCCACAGTACTGATTTCTCACCACCATCGCAGTTGGCCATGCTCTGCTCAAATTTCTAATTCCAGCACTCGTGCACCATTTTTCAGTTTTTCTGGGGTTTTACTAGTAAGTCCGTATAGGTCCAGATGCTTTTCTTACGGATTCTGCAGACGCCACATCCTCATTAATTAATTTTACCTTGCATAATCAGCACGTTGATTGTGGCAAAGTTACCACCCTATAATCAGATGCTTAAAACTAAACTGGGCATGGAATACTTAAATCTCATCGTAAAAGTTTTCGCCTGCATAAAATATTCAATAAAATAACATACAACTGTCCTACAGTTGCTGCGAAACCCTAGAAATGATAATAAAGCACACAATAACACAATACTAAATGAGAACAGTAGAGGAAAAGATCATAATAAATTGCGTAAAAAAGTGACCAATATAGCAAAAATAACACTAAGATAACAATAATATAACCACTACAAATAGAAATAATCCAAACCGTAATAGCAATCACCCAAATAGAAATGAAACAGTTAGTAATAGAGAGAAAAGAAGTCATACACTTTGTCCACTACAAAATAAGTGCCTAACCAAAAAAAGTATTGTTTACCGAGCCACCCAATTTTTCAAAGAAAGACCAAATAATAAGAACTACGTGGGTACGACCTCCTCAATATTACGACTACATCACATTTAAAAAAAAATGAAAAAGAATAAAAACAGCACTAGCCAACCATTACTGGGAAGTCAAAGAAAGCAGACGCTCACCAATAATCGAATGGAAAATAGTACTAGGCCAGTACATGTAGAAATTTAAACGACCCGTATAAATTATGTCTGAATGAGAAATTTTAAATCCTAAACTTTAAAGACCCCCCCCAAATATATTAAATTGTAGATGAAATAGCAAACAACTGCTTACACAGAATAACATTTACTTTGGGATAACAATACATGATAAATAAATGAATAAATTATAAATAAACGAATAAATAAAACACCTAACCTAACCTATCACCTAACATCGAAATACAAGCACACACGTATAGAAATATGGTCACTTATGTATTCGACACAACAAAGAAACGGTGATAAGTCACTCTTATACAAAGAAGAACAAAAGAATAGGAAGTAAAATCAACCGAACCATTGTTTTGTGTGAAGACTTACGATTAGCTAATGGAAACATTAATCCGTGATGCGATAACAAACAATCTGATTGGTAAACAAGCCAGACTGAACACCACGTATATATATATATAAAAACACCCGGCAACACAAACTCCATGCATTTTAGTCTGACAATTCCCTACGTCGATGAAACACGGGAGCCTCTGTGTAGCTTAATTGCAATAAATATATTTTCATAACTTGCTACCTAGCTCTACTCACGGTTTGAGCACTGTTGAAGTTAATATTAAAAATCGATACATAAAATATTATATCTCTTTATAACATTTTATGTGGATACATGAAAAAAAAAATATATATATATATATATATGTATGCATGTGTACATATATATTAAACACACTGCTTTCCTGTAGACGACAAACACCCATTTATATAATTTTCGCAGGTATCAATTATGGTGTAAACTGGCGAACATAGAATTTCTCATACACAAAAGGCCAGTTTATTTGAACATAATTATACATGCCTTTAAGACTGGTTTTGTCTCCGCCGTCGGGCATTTGGTCGGCTGGTTTCTCTAACGTGATTGTCAAGCAATGTACGTTACAATCCGGTTGATGCAATCTGCTCGGTACACTGAAAAGTAAACTCATGCTGAAAGGAACTGCCAATATTCGCAAATTATTAATCATGAAAAGAACAGTGTGTATCTGCAAACTATTGTAGTTCATACTTGTCCTGAAAAGTACAACATAATAACTATCAGTCCCCATTGGCCACAGGATGGTTGATGCTAACAGTATTGCCATCAAATATTGTGAGTAGATGTCGCGCCTGACATTCATTAAACAAAAAGACAACTTTATATTTTATTTTATTTGATATATAAGATTAATGTTCATAATATAGAATCGCTAGTCCACTTTAACAAGACTGATGACGAGGGACGTTCTGTCACAACTTTTTCCTTGCTTATGAGCTGACTCAGAATGTCGACCAACCCATCCGCATACCTGATGCACATATACACTTTGCAACCCTTGATCTCTTCCTCAAAACTTGCCTGGGACAGTGCACATCTACTGTTTTATCACCCTTGGGATCCTTAAACCACGTAGTTTTTATATTTAAGATCGAATCTAAGCTCAGTAAGACCAAATTAAGAAGTATAGAAATTAATATATCAACATTTAAATGAAAATATGACGTTCACAGCTATGAGCGGTATTACACAAGGGTTCTCATTCATTTTTAGAAGACGCTGGGTTCGCTTAAAAAGTTGGAATAAGCGCAAATATTTTTTTCGGGCATCTGAGTTGTTAATAGAAAAGAAAGAAACCAGTCAATCAAAATCTTATACATCGCCTAACGTTTTGAGTCTTAAAAGAAAAGTTACCCTCCTCAACGAATCAATGCTGACTACATTAGTAGACCACGCCTCAGAAATTGAATATTATCATAATCAACATTAAGTATAAAAAGGTACTCTCGTATCATGGGATGGATGGAGTTAGGAGGACATAAAATAATTTATTCAATCTTTTTTTCCGTATAATTACGTTGACACATCCATTCTTATTCGATCACCTCCATTAATCGACGTTGAACTTGGTAAGTATCAGATGGGTGAACATTTGAGTATACCACGCTTTGTATGTGGAAGGACGACGACACCAACCTGCAAAAAAAAAACACTGCAAAGAATCAATGTTGTCATCTCCCCTGATCGCAGACTGCTTGTGTATGTAATATTTCCTAGAATAGATTAGGAAGACGCCGCCTCAAACCGACCAAAGTAAATACCGCACCAGGTCCCATTAAATCTTCGAGCTGGTAATGATAAAATTACTCCAATATTAATTCGCTTGATGTAACCATGGAACAATTTAGTTCTATGGGGAGGCATGAAGTTTTAGAAATAAGGTATTACACACATTTTTATGAATTATTCCATTTTCTTATGATCTAAGACTTGGCTAAACAACTATGTAATATAAGATATGAACGTTTTTTCCTTCTTCTGCGCATACCAGATAAGATAAATTGTTGTATGTTGTCCCCGGTGTAGAAGGTTAATTCAACTAGTTCAAAAATAAAATAGAAATAATTTGTTTTCCCTTCATTCGGTGGAAATAAAATATATAATTCAACTAGTACGAAATAAAAAATAAGTTAAATAAATATTTGTATTTTCCTAACATAATAAAGGAATTCAACAAGTATACGCAATTAGAAAAGTGTGTATTTAGGCAGCATTTTCTCATTTATGCAAACATTGTTAAAAATAACAGAATCTATCGGTTTACTTATGCATTAAATTTTTGTTTACTTTTTCTAATTTTTTTGTATTAAAATCAAAAATATTAATTAATGTCTCATAGGTATCACACACATTTTCGATTCTTTGTCAAACTATTAGCAGGTGTCAAAGAAGACACATTTTAATAAGACAGTGGAAAACGCGTAGAGAACGTTTTCGCATTGTTTCAGGTAAGAAGTTGACAATTTAAATTCAGCGACGCCAAAGTGGAATCATAGAATACAATCGCATTACGTTAAGCATTTTAAGATGTTGCCATACATGATGTTATTAATTATAGGTTGTTGTGTTTTCATGTAGATTGCTCCCAGTATTTAAAATTTATTTTAATTGGTTTCGGAATGTATTATTTTAGTGTTATTAACTAGAATTTGTCTTAAATCATTCCCAGATAATAACGTATTTTTATAGCTTTTTAATGAGTCACACGTTGGTATTTAATTAATCCAATTTTGATTGCTTGTAGTAAACTGTCTGATGTTGAGAGACTCTAAATCGATAATGGCCCTATATATGCATATCACTTACATGTGGTCCTTTGGATCTCGTCAAATATCGACGTGCTTAAAATATATAAGCATATTTTAAAACGCGTATGAGTATCATGCGATTAAAGATGTATGGCATTTAAGCAACAACACAACTGTTGCTAATGAAGGAAGACTAAATTTATAAGGATTGGAAAATTGTCGATCGAAATCAGTTTGAACTGGGTGTATGTACCCCTTTCTTTCCTTGGTTTATCTATTTACGTGAATATCGGCGCAGGAAGCGAACCGCTGTTTTGCACTTAGGTGTCAGCAAATCAGAAGGTTTTTCCCGGATTATTGAGTAACACCATTTCTCTTGGTATAAGACGTCCAACGACAAGCCTTACATTTAACGCCGGAAAGAAAAAGAGTGTTCATGTAAAATTTATTATATATCGACAAAATAATTTATTGAATTATGAACATAGATTATAGTACATTGGGTCATTATTGTGTTTAGTGATTTCATTAAATTATCTATGCATGATACTTAGGGGTTTCTACTAATTTTGTAATATATAATTTTACAAAGTAAATTTAAAAAATGTCAAATTAGCATTGTTTAACCCATTCAAGATCAAAAAATATAGAATTATATTTGGAAATTTTTAATAAGTAAAACTTTTATGTAGAAACTAAGACAAATTTTGAATTCGTAATAAGTGTTCAATTACGATATGTTATGAATTACTTGCAGTAATTGCTGTTAGGCATTTGTCATGAATAAATAAATATATAAGAATATAATAATTTTCAGGTAATTTCAGCATTACCTACAATTTCAGATGGGGTGATGTTTTAGAAACAAAGAGAAAATAGCATTTTGTAGGTACGTGCCTTCTTCAAGGACTAATGACGCCATAGTTACAACAATATTAACTATATAAGTATATGATTATATATATATATATATATATATATATATATATATATATATACATAGTATTAAATTGAAAATTATACCATTCTATGATTTAATGTCATTTTCGGAACAACATTGTTTTACACATATATTTAGAAGAGTTGAAGGTAAAAAACGTAAATCCAGGCAGTTTACTTTATACAAAAGGCCTTCATGATCAAATCAACTTTTATAAGGCACTTCCGACGTTAACCCAAAGTAGATATTAAAAAATTGGCACACGCACAGTCAAGTAGTTTTAACAATTAGACCTATTAATTTAATAACAGAGAAAAATGTCAAGAAAAACAGTCAAAATAAGTCAAGAGAAAAAATAATATAAAAAACTACTGTAAAATATTTAAAGTAGTGTAAACTCCAAAATATTTTTTGAAGTTAATAGTTCGAAAATAAATATACAACATTGGCAAATCGGGTTATATCGTTTATTGCCAGCTCAGATATCAAAGATTCAAAAGTTTTTTGTCAAGAAGGGAGCAATAAAATTAAGTAAACCACCAAATATTTAAGAAATAAAAATAATTCTAAAAATATTTCTAATGTAAGGGAGCTAAATCTGAAATATATTTCATTTGGTAATACACAAAATAATTCTAAATAATAATATGTATATATATATATATATATATATATATATATATATATATATATATATATATATATATATATATATTGCATTATATTTAGATAAATATAGATTTCAATACATAGCTATCGAAATATAATACAATATAATATATAGACATATTATATTTTAGAATAGTACACATTTACTTAAATATTAATTTCTTAATTAAATTAATAATTGTATCCATTAGTTGCTAACATGAAATATTAAATTAATGTTTATATGTATATACATAGTCAGTAACAGTAACACGGTTTCTAGATAATCACATACTTTAAGCTTACCTCTAAACAGTATTCTTTTGACAACAGGCGCCCCTTATAAACATTAAGTTATCAGCAAAAACTTACGACAGTAAGTGAGATCTGGATATTTTCTTTTAAAATGTTTAGAGCAAAGTGTGTTCGATCTTTTTTCCGAAATACTGTTGCTGAGAAGCAAACTAAAAAAAGTGAACTTAAATTCAGTGAGCTATTGATTGAAAGCGAATGAGTTTTATTTTGACAAGATATCAGGCAGAACTGAATTCATACTGTTATCCTTCTTTCTTCCTCTCATAAAAAAAACAGGTACAAATTAAAAGAAAAACGAGTGCTACATTGCGCTGTTTTGTTGTCGATGAGAAAGCATCATTACTTTTCCAGTGCAATCTTATTCAGAATTATTTGGTATGCAGCAAATCAAAAACAAGGCTCCACAATCAGCTTACTGCCGGTGAACGTACAGAATTGAGCGTTTTGAGGCCAGTGCCTCTCCTACGATACGACATATTTTGGAAGGGCTTCATGATTGGTGCGATGGATACGGTCGCGAAATAGTTCAAAATAAACTCCTATCAGAAGCATTATGTTAAATGACGTAATAATAGCCTTAGAGTACATGACCTTACACTTTCCTCTAATCTATAAACTAGAAAAATGAAATGAATCTATCTTGATTTCGTTACAGACATATATGCATACATTGAAGAGAACGCTCAAATTTGGCAGCCATGCATCGGACTAATGCAATTACGAATGAAAAATTACACAATGTGAAATTTACCTGAAACAAAATAGACAAATTATAGTCACAGAGTGCCAGACTGCAATAACGAACAAAGAACTGGTCTGTTGAAAAGGAAAACGAGAACAATTAGAATCAGTCTCTTTTCTCTCCGACACCGACAAGTGGATTGGAAACTAAACACGTGTTATCTCGGTTACGCAGTCCTCGAGCACAAACCAAGTAAAATAGTCTATCAGTTTATTGCTGTAATAATAAGTTTTAATTAGAATTACAAGCTACACAGATAGCTGATTGAAAATAGAACTCTATTACGACTACGTTACAGTTGGTTGGTATCTAACTGCCAGTGGCAGTTTATAGATTGAAATAACAGGTTTTGTTTCTAAAAATATCAAATCCAGAACCATCAATGCAGTTCACCTAAGTAAACATGTCCATATATAGAGAAACTAAGAAAACAAGAAAATGCGAATTAAATTTAAACATAAATAGAAATACTTTTACAAAAATGAAAACCTTTTATAAAAATCGATATTGATTTTCTTTTATTTGTCTTCCATGCTTTAAAGTAAGCTTCAAGTAGACACATTATCGGCACCGAAAACTTTGGTCAGTGATTCGAATCGGGTGTGGCAGTGAAAAACAAAGGTTTAAACGAATACAGCGAATTACTTCGTAAGTGGATTATGTAAAGCTTCTCTCTAGTGGCTCAAGTCTCGTTAGTTTTGCCTGACTGGGTTACGATGTGAGTGTGGGTGGAAGATGTTCCTTTCTTTGATTATGTTATTTCGAAAAGAAGTAAAAAGAAAATAAACATTATTTTCTCTTAAAGCACTCGGCGTTCAAACGGAAATATGTATTTTTGTCTCCAGGGAAATGAGATTGCAACCAGGGCTGGTGTTGTGCAGATTCTGCTACGGGAAAGGTTTCATTTGTAGTGGATGCGACGGGAAAGGGGGATTAAAGTTATTCGGGTTTGAAGACTATTACTATGATAAAGATACTAAACTTCACTTGTATCTGCATATATATGTATATATGTATATATGGAAAATGAAAAAGGAAAAACCAAAAGGTAGTTGTTTATGTATCAACGTTTCGTTTTTGTTGTAAAACTCTCTCAGGATGATAGTTTGAAGAAAAATGTCATGCAAGTACATAGAAGTTTGGGGTTGCCATAGTAGTGAGATGAAACCCAGAGAGTCCAGGATGTGAGAGTCAATGGTTGAGAAAGATTCAAATGAATATAAAAAACTTTAAGTTGACAAGATTTAGACAGCTATGAAATGAGGAGTGGTGAGAATATAATTGAAATAGCCTTAAGGTGGGAGAGGTGAAAGGGGCGGCTGTGATTTTTGTTGTGGTGAGGTGTGGCATGGATTTTGAGAGCCATGAAAAGGAATAGGAAACTGTGTGTTCAAAATGTGGGTAGTATTATGGTTGATGAGAAAAAGATCCGAAAAGGTAAAAATAACTTTGAAAATAGGGGGGGGGGGAGAATATTATTCAAATGGCCAAAAAAGTTGGGAGAGGTGAAAGGGCGGTGGTGAGGTGTGAAATTTTTGGAATGGAGAGCAGACTGACCAGATGTCTACATCAGGAATGTGTGCGCATATATGTGTTTGAAAGAATGTGTAGAAGTGTGCTAGAGACGAGGGTTGTAGGCTTGAGAAGAAAAAAAACTAATTTTAATTTCAAGGAAGAGATGGTTTAGGGGTAAATTGGAAGACAAGGGGTTTAAATATCTATATTTTGTATTGATGTCTACATTATGTTTATTAGTTAAAATGTTTATTTGTAGTTAGATAGTGTTAATTTGTAGTAGGTGATTCATAAGTACGTGAGTAAATATATATGCGAAGAAAAAAGTCAGTACATAAGTGTATATACGGGAAGTTTCATATATGTGCAAGTGTGAACGATACAAGAGAAGTTAGCAATGGTCTAGTTTTAATTTTTGTTCGGCAAGGATAAGTTTGCTTATTAGGTTGACGAAACCATCTCGTTGTATGTGATGAGTGCTGTTTCAAGTAGTTTTCGCCGATCTTTGTTAGAAATATGTTTAATAATTTTGGCCTGTTCAAAACTGAAAGTATGATCGTCTTGTAATGAGTGGGGAAAGGCACACTGAGGGAGTTATTGTTTTAATATCCATTTTGTGTTCGCTCAGTCTTTTCTTCAATTCCCGCTGAGTTTCCCCCACGTAAATTTAATGACAATTGTTACATGGGAGTGTATATATGCCGGCATAGGATGTATTTTTTCAGAAATGTCTTGCTGTGTTTAATGTTTGTTTTCTGGTTTGTGATGTGGTTTGTACTGTCGGAATTCCTAGTTTATTATTTTGCAAATGGTTGTATTATTGGAGTGCGTTTGGTGTTTGAGATTTTTGTGCATTGATTTTTAGGAATATTTGAAGGGTTTTCCTTTTAGTATTTAGTATGAAATGTATGGCGTATTGCGATGTTTTTAAGGAATTAATGATATATTTGATTTCCTCATCTATATATTGAAAACTACAGATTCTGAAAGCACGTAGGAAAAATACTATTATCATACCTGTTTTTATCTTGTTGTTATAGTGCGAATAGAAATGTATGTAGTCGTTTTTGTAGGTGTTTTTACGGTGTACTTTTAATGCTTGTTTGTTGTTGGATTTTATTATGAGTATGTCAAAAAAAGGTATCGAGTTGTCTATCTCAGTTTCATGTGTACATTTTATGGAGGGTTCTACTGTGTTTAGTTTGTCTTTGAGGCTATTAATTTGTACGTCTTCAGGAAGGAATATAAGAATATCATTAATATATCTAAAGTACTCAATATTAAGGAGTAGTCTTAATTTGAAAATGCCAGATTCTAAGAATTCTAAGAAAAGGCAGGTCATTACACCGCTTAGAAGGTTACCCATAGAGAGTCCGATTTTTTGTCTATAGAATTCATTGTCGAATTAGAAGTATGTTACGTCAGAAATGAATCTAATTATTTCTATTAAAGTGTTGGGGAAAATGGTAAGTCCGTTTTGCTGTACGCAACAACATTGTTGAAGCCCATGTTTTGCTCTTTGTTATCTTTGTTATATATATTTATATATGTATATATATATATATATAAAGAGAGAGAAAGAGAAAGAGAGAGAGGGAGAGAGAGAGAAAGAGAGAGACACACATACACACGGTCACCTTCTGATTATATATACAATTTTCCATATTAAGCCTACTGAACTTTATTTGGCTACATACTATCTATTAACATATCTATCAATAGGCTATATGTACCTGTAACTTGTAAGGTCAGAACTACTACAATTATTTATTTTCATTCGAAAATTAATAAACTTTGAAATATTTTTAGGACATTTTTATTGCCTAACTAACAATAATACATTTTTTAAATTATATAATTATTATTATAAAGAATCATTCTGATTCTTTATTATTCTTGTATTAAATTAAAGAGACTTGTTATTTTGCCATCTAATTTACATATATGTTTCTGGTGTGTGCACATACACATATGTAAATTAGAAGACGAAGCTGTGGCAAGTAATCACTCATTGTCCATCTGCTCACATATACATTAAAATATAAGAAAGTGGTTGAATATAGATAGAGTGGATGGGGGTGAGATAAATACATACATTTCTAAGATGCATGATAAATTGTGACCAATTAAAAAAAAAATTTTCAAACATAAGTCAATCCCTAGAGAAAGTTATATTTTAGCACGTATTTTGTGTTATTAAATCATATAGGAGAAACGTTGATTAACTTTTAATATAATAATATATAATTAACGAAAATAATTATTATAAATGTACATCCCATTCATAAAACACATCAATTTATTATTGATTTCTATATCTTTAAAAATGTTGAACAATCTGATCTTCCTCGTGTTATCCCTATTTCTGAGCCGTTTCATACATATTAAATATCCTAATCTGTTACTATGGACTACCTATTTGCTCTGCCTGTCTCCACTCACCCCCTCTCTCACTCTTTTAAAACATACACATATATATTCATATATATATATACATATATACATATCTATATATATATATATCTATATATATATATATATATACACATTTTATTTATACACACATTATTGGTTACATATGTGCATACATGTTTCGATTGTACTCTTCGCAGAGAATCAGTATATACAGACGAAAGAAGACAATGAATTGAGATTAATTTGGAAAACTTTCCCATTAAATACCCCTGTTTTCATTATAAACCTCAGAAGATATTTCCTTTTAGTTTGTTGTAGGTATTTTCTTGAGAGATGTGTCAAATTTAATCTTTTACATGTTTGTGTTTAATAATCAACTTTGTAGAGTGCTCGACAGTAATTCAGATTTATATGGTACACGTATTTTATTAGTTTCAGTAGATGTAAATCCGTTGAAACTCCAGTGTTTATAAAAAGTGCTCAATAACAAGTAGGGCTGTTCTTTAGTATACATTTTTATTTATACACACATTACTAGTTACATATGTGCATACATGTTTCGGTTGTACTCTTCACAGAGAGTCAAAAGATTAACTTCGAAACATCCCTCAAGAACATACCTAAAACAAACAAAAAGTACTTCTGAGGTTTATAATGAAAACAGAGGTACTTAATGGGAAAGTTTTCAAATTCATTTCACTTCCTTGTCTTTTTTGGTCTGAAGAAGTTGAATCTCTGTGAAGAGTACAACCGAAACATGTGTGCACATATGTAACCAATAATGTTAAATAGAAATAAAAAATTATACTAAAGAACAACTTTTTATAAACACTGGAGTTTCAACAGATGTACCCCTACAGAAACAAATACAATACGTATACTATATATATGCACACACACATATATATATATACACACACACACATATACATATATATATATATATATATATATATATATATATATATATATATATATATATATGTATATATATATATTTTGTGTATCATATGCTGAATATTTTTCTTTCCGATAAAAGTGTTTTCGTTGTTGTTTTTCCCATCACATGTATGCAAGTAATTCCGAACAAGTACAGAATGAATGAATTATTTTTACCTACATTCATCGGCGTATACCCCCCCCCACACACATATATATATATATATATATATATATATATATATATATATAATTACAGACTTCGAATGGGGAAATTTAATTCTCGAAATAGAACAGTTTTGTAGCACTTTTATGTGCCCTTCAACGATTAAAATGAAGATATAATGATTATATCTAGAATAATTATTCTAATCTTTATCATTACCTGATTTTAATTTTAGAAAATGTCCAAAATGTAAGGCTTTAACTTACTAGTGTCTTAAAAAGAAATTGAAATTCTAACAATCATGTGTAACTGGTGTTTAATGATTATGGATCAAGTCAATGCAAATTTGACTTTATGCACATATTATGCGCCGAAAACCCCTTAAAAATACTCCACAGAAACTGAAACTTGGGGAATATTTATAAATTGATGTCTAATACCTATTGTTAACATTCCACAAAAATCGAAAGTATCTAACTTTTTACACAAGGGCTTTCACGTCTCTCTACCCATATTTGTCTAAAACTAAATTAAATTAAATAAAGCCTAAACTTTAACCCCTTACGTCTAGCAGTAGTGTTCAACAAGTGTTCAAAAAGTGCAGAAGTGTTCAAAAGGTCAGCTTTAGTATAACAATAGACGTTAATGTACGTTTGTTCGTTTTGGTGATTTTTTTTACAATAGAGCACTTATATATATATATATATATATATATATATATAAGAGAGAGAGAGAGAGAGAGACGTTAAAAAACCGAAAGCATAACCTTTCAAGCAGGCTCTGTTTT
Organism: Sepiola atlantica; assembly: GCA_963556195.1. Taxonomy (NCBI): domain Eukaryota; kingdom Metazoa; phylum Mollusca; class Cephalopoda; order Sepiida; family Sepiolidae; genus Sepiola; species Sepiola atlantica. The sequence continues at coordinate 110,652,429 of OY744517.1, read as the reverse complement.
TACAAGTTCTTCGTGGGTGGAGGACCGACATGTTTTCATTATTCGCTTCTAATCTGCAATTCAGGTTTGAAGCGGTGTACCCAGGTTCATCTTGAGTTAATACCCAGCCGTGAAGATCCTCAAAGTTTGTCTGGAAGCGCTTTTTCAACATATGCTCTGGTATCAGTTGTCAGACTTCATAACCTGTGACATATTTGTTAAAACATCCTTTTTTGCCTCACTAAAAATTATAATTCTCATTACTTCTATATTATTATTATTATTATTATTATTATTATTATTATTATTATTATTATTATTATTATTATTATTATTATTATTATTATTATTATTATTATTATAATAGTCATTACATAGAATTATCTTTTTTTTATTATTCGTAGATAGAAATAAAGCGATTTATAATTTTGCTATCTAACACATTTTTCAGGTAGCTTTTTATTTACAAAAAACTCACTCACAACAATGTTAACCGAACTAGAGAAGATACGTACGGACTGAGCAACCTGCTTAACATCTGTCATCCAAAGCCATGTGTCAGTGGTTAATATTTTTTATGACCTATATACGGTCGGATTCTGTACTCTTCCTGTACCGTTTAAATTCCACAGCCTACTTTTTTCAGTAAGTATTTATATTATGCCCTCGTGGTATATTTTGGTGGCATGCTTTTCTTTTGCTGATATTTCATGACTAGTCGGGCCTCTATTTTGTCTATTTACTCTGTGATCTGAATGCAGTAATTGTCTTATGACACTAAAAGATGCCAAGCTAATTCGGCCATTTTTAGATCGTTTCACACACCTCGCACCACCTACAGCAAAACTCTATAAGAAGTGATAGTGTTTCAAAGGAAAATGTACATCTATGGCTCATCTTTTTCATTGTGGCTTACCAAATTCTGAACGATATTCATAATATATAAGTATACTAGACGTAATCTTGACCCGTTGAGTCACAACTACTATCACTATCTATTCTACTATGCTTAGTTGTCAAACTTCATAACCTGTGACATATTTGTTAAAACATCATTTTTTGCCTTACTAAAAATTATAATTCTCATTTTACTTCTATATTATTATTATTATTATTATTATTATTATTATTATTATTATTATTATTATTATTATTATTATTATTATTATTATTATTATCATTATTATCATTATCATTGTTATTATTAGTATTATTATTATTATTATAGTCATTACATATAATTATCTTTTTTATTATTCGTAGATAGAAATAAAGCGATTTATAATTTTTCAATATAATTTACATGTGCCTTGTGATTACATATTTACCTATGTTAATTAGATGGCAACGCTGGAAAAAGAGGGGTCCAGACAGACAGTAAGAAACGATAGAGAGTAGCTTAATAAATATTGAGCGAGAGACAGTGAAAGCAATACATAGATGCTAAGCGATTCGTTCCGTTTTTGTTTAAATCATGGCTTATGAGAACATTTAGAATATAATATTTTTCATAAATAATCAATCCCAGAACTAAAGTATATGTAAGCATCACTTTTTGTTTTATTATAGTATATACAAAAAAGCCATAGGGAAACACACTTTGCTTAACTCAAATTTAGTGCAATAATAAGTATTTTCACACCTTTTCAGATATTTGTTATACTTTTTTCAATCTAGTAAATTTTAGTAAATTAAAAAAAAACTGTGGTAGAAAATACTTGTATACGGTGTCGTTTTTGTTGATTTGTTTCGCATGATTCATTCTTTGAAGATGTAAGTTATTATAAATACTGACTTTCGGATATGTAGTATGTTAAGAAGATGCAATGCATTGAATCATGAATAATGCATAATTTATCAAATCTATTCACTCCAACAAATCTAAATGCAAAGACAACTCATAAAACGATCCATTTATTATTGATTTCCATAACTTGAAAAAGAACGGCGAAAAGTCTCAGTTTTTCTCGTGAAATTTCAGTTGATTTGCTGCACGTGAACACGCTTTCATCTTCTCAATAACTGTAAAACATATTCACCATCTTGTTGTCGTGCACACAAACATCACATATACAAATATGTATCTCTCGTGTTAGATTTGAATAATAGTTAGATTTGACTAACATTCTTTGAAATAGTGTTCAGGGAAATTATAATATTGAATTTTAAACTTAATTCATTAAATCGATTCCAATAATATTAGTATTGATAATAATTATGATATTTATATCAATAAAGTTTTCGTATATATAATGAAATAGCAGTTAATCATACTAATATGAATTTATTAGACAGTGTTTCAAAATAAATATGCAAATAATTTACTGCCTTGATAGTGTTTAGTAAGGTTTTCTGTGAGTGTATATCTGAATTAGGTAGAGGTAAGGTGTTTTAATATGAATATAGTTCGGATAAAAAATTAAAATAATGGTATTTGTTTATTTAGATAAGTTTGTCTATTTCTAGGTGAGACAGACATTTCCCTTGAAGAAAAACACATATTTTTCCCGATTTTCTTCAAATATATAACTCCCACCTGAAGATCGTCTCGAAATTGATTTAAATAGTTACAACAATGTCAACTTAAGTAGCGTCAAAATAGACTGATTAAAAAAACACTCTGAACAAACCAAAAACTAAATCTATACTGAAAATAATACGATTAATGGTGAATAGAAATGTATATTTTATAAATATCTGTATTAATGTGAGAAAATAAGAATTGAATCAAATGTACTAAAAATATATTAAAAAGAAAAAATATAAGAAACTATCTCTCTGAAGACATTAAAAAAGCATTGAAAGAATTGAACATTTTTGTTACATAAAACGACGGCAAATTGCATATTCTATCCGGAGAGCTTCGCCAATTGATTAAAAAAACACTTCCATCTAGGAGTGAGTGTTCTGTTGTATCAACACACGTGTGAGTTAGTAGGTTATACTTAAGTGCTTGCTAAAGGCATCTACGGTGCCTGTTATTCCCAAATGGTAACTCGTCTGGAACCCGTGATATTATTTATGAGAAATGTTCAGCTATGAGAAAATAGTGAATTATGGTCCAAAGTAAAAAAAAAAGGGAAATAGATATCAATGGGGATAGACGCAGCAAAACCTGATGCAGAATGAAGCGAGAAGAGAAAATAAGATTTAAAGAGACAGGGAAAGATAGATAAACGAGCAAGAGAGAGAAAGAGGGGGAAGAAGAAAACGTGATCAGATACGAGACGCACGTCTACATTGTATGAAATTGAAGCCGGGAATAGTCGACATGGATATTTGATACATGGAAGCTATAGTCAAATTCATATAAACCATTGTCGTGTAATCGAGAAATAAAAAACTAAAAATAACTAAACAGAAAATAATAATATCTAAATATAATAATATCAAAATATAATAATAGCTAAATAACTTAAATATACATCGAAGGGTAGATGAGGGCGAAGATAAACGTGGTACTTTTAATAGAAATACGTCGTACCCTTGCCCCGGACAAAGGAGGAGTAGTGGAGAGGAGGCGATTCTGGAAGAGACAGCCTTTGCTCCAGGCAACGGGGAGAAGAGGGTAAGGGGAAGAGGGAACGGTGAAATAGAGCGATCAGGGAAGAAAGAGCCTCGAGCAAAGCCGGATACCGCTGCTAGTTTAAAATAAACCATTGTCGTGCAATCGAGAAATAAAATCTAAAAGAACTAAGCAGAAACTTAAATAGTAAATAATAATAGCTAAGTATAATACTATCTAAATATAATAATATCTAAATATAATAATATCTAAAAATAATAATATCTAAATATAATTACATCTAACTATAATAATATCCAAATATAATAATATCTAAATATAATAATAGCTAAATATAATGATATCTAAATATAATAATATCTAAGTATAATACTATCTAAATATAATAATATCTAAATATAATAATATCTAAATATAATAATAGGTAAATATAATAATATCTAAATATAATAATATCTAAATATAATAATATCTAAAAATAATAATAGCTAAATATGATAATATCTAAATATAATAATAGCTAAATATAATAATATCTAAATATAATCATATTTAAATATAATGATATCTAAATATAATAATAGCTAAATATAATAATATCTAAATATAATAATATCTAAATATAATACTATCTAAATATAATAATATATAAATATTATAAAAGCTAAATATAATAATAGCAAAATATAATGATATCTAAATATAATCCTATATTTATATGCTAATAGCTAAATATAATAATAGCTAAATATAATGATAGCTAAATATAATAATATCTAAAAATAATAATAGCTAAATATAATAACTAAATATAACAATATCTAAATATAATAATATCTAAATATAATAACATATAAATATAATAATATACAAATATAATATTAGCTAAATATAATAATATCTAAATATAATAATATATAAACATAATGATAGCTAAATACAATAATAGTTAAATATAATATCATCTAAATATAATAATATCTAAATATAATGATATCTAAATATAATAATAGCTAAATATAATAATATATAAATATAATAATATCTAAATATAATACTATCTAAATATAATAATATATAAATATTATAATAGCTAAATATAATAATATCTAAATATAATCCTATATGAATATGCTAATAGCTAAATATAATAATAGCTAAATATAATGATAGCTGAATATAATAATATCTTCATATAATAATAGCTAAATATAATAACTAAATATAACAATATCTAAATATAATAATATCTTAATATAATAACATATAAATATAATAATATATAAATATAATATTAGCTAAATATAATAATATCTAAATATAATAATATATAAACATAATGATAGCTAAATAAAATAATAGCTAAATATAATATCATCTAAATATAATAATAGCTAAATATAATAAAAGCTAAATATAATAATAGCTAAATATAATAATATCAAAATATAACGATATCTGAATATAATCATATATAAACATGATAATATATGAATATAATAATAGGTAAATATAATAATAGCCAAATATAATAATATATAAATATAATAATAGCTAAATATAATAATAGCTAAATTTAATAATATATAAGTATAATAATATCTAAATATAATAATAGCTAAATATAATAATATCTAAATATAATAATATCTAAAAATAATAATAGCTAAATATAATAATAGCTAAATATAATAATATCTAAATATAATAATATCTAAAAATAATAATATCTAAATATAATAATATCTAAATATAATAATATCTAAAAATAATAATATCTAAATATAAAATTAGCTTAATATAATGATCGCTAAATATAATAATATCTAAATATAATAATATCTAAATATAATTATATTTAAATATAATAATATCTAAGTATAATAATATTTTAATATAATAATAGCAAAATATAATAATATCTAACTATAATAATATCTTGATATAATAATAGCTAAATATAATAATATCTAAGTATAACAATACAGAGATAGATATACACAATCCACATGTACATTTGGAACATCTTTGCTAAAGAACGAAGCCCTGCATATTTTAATTCCGTAAAAATATTTCTGAAGTTGTTGCAATGGAAATAATGCAATCGTAGAACGTATATGCAATTTATGATCAGTACATTCGCTATTGCACCGCACGCGCTGGAGGGAGACATAATAGGAGATTCTGCCACGGCATCGATTTTATTTGGAACAATGCATAGAACCGATACCGCTTGAGACAAAGCAAAAAGGAAAAACAATCTGCGTTTGATACGAAAGCATTCATGGATAACATTCAAGTTATCACAGAACCAAAAGTCGTCATGGGACATAAAATGGCTGCCTTTAATGACCTTTTAGTTTGGGCAGGAAGGCGAATAACACCTTGTTATAGTTAGAGGCTTTGGACTGTAAAATAATTTCTTTGGGAGATAATATTTGCTATGAATAGAGATCCACTCGAATAATTTGAGAAAAGCGTTCATGACACATCGATAATGTTACTTCTGTTTGCCACATTTCTTATGAAGCTATGCTAGAAAGGAACCTTAAGATACACCACGTTCTTTTAACTATTATAATCATTTTGTAAGAGAAACAAAAGTGCGCTATGTACTAATAGTAAAACAACAGCAGTTAATATCTATTTATGTATAGACCGGGATGTCTGTATTTTTATGTATAGAATTCACTACTAAGCTAATTAACCGATCGTTATGAATTTTGGAACTCATCTGATAGGCGTAAGGGTGTATAATGTTGGCTATCTTTTGTTTACTTTAGTTTTATGCAAAGGACAAAGAGGGGATGGAAGTTATTTGTGAAAATTCAGGGATCTATGATTTTGTGAAATTTTGACAATAAGTAATCGACATAAATTAATAAATATTCCTAAAATTTAAGTTTTTCTAGGGTATTTTAAATAGTTTAAGGGGTATAATATGGAGCAAAACAACTTATTTTAAAATGTAAATGAAGTAAATGTGCATTACATTCGATCAATAGTCATTAATCTTAAACCTTAAATTCGAGACATTTTCCAAAATAAAAATCATGTAATAGAATTTTATCAAATTGGAAAAAGGATTCTAGACATAAGGTTTAGTCTAATTATATCTTAAATTTAATCACTGTAAAGGTGCATAACAGTTCTGTTCGGAGAATTGATTTTCCCTGTCGTGGATTTCTAAATCCACTAGAATGTATTTCGGTTTCTTAAAAAAACATGTTAGCGATTTTAATAGAGTATTCAGTGAAATTCAACTTTTTTGCTATAAATTGTCTTGCTACTCGTCATCTATTGAAATATTTAACGTTTTTGAAGCTATTCATATCGTGTAATTATAGAAATAGACATTGCACCAAAATTACCATAAGTGCCGAGTTATGTCTGGTAGGCATTGTTAGCTGATAAAAATACATTTTCGTAATTACTTAAAAGAATGAAAAAACAACTGAGAAAATCTTTTCACGAATTTTCTTTTCCTCTCTCTCACTCCTCATCGCTAATATATCTGTCACCAATTCCACCATTATACTTACGTGTGTGTCCCTCTTTCTAACAGTTTCCCCGTTAAAGTATCTACGTTCCTACTTTATTGTATTCCTTACTTTATATACTCAACATGACTGTATTACTACTCTTTGTATCTTTTTCATTCATGACACCAATGCAAATCACTCTCTTTCGAAATCAAAATCACAATTTCATATTCTACTTTTACTTTAAACACTAATTATAAACTTGTTTCTCAAAATCTCCAACTTTACTAGCTATTTACAACGTCTGTAATACATTTGCCCAAATGTATTCCCTATCCTTCTCTCGGACGTTTATTTCATTAATCTTGGAAATTTATACCAGGTAATATCCTAATTATTTTTAAATTCTTACTATTTCAGAAAAAGCATTAGATAGTTAGGGTGGCTAAGTGGTTACAACACGAACTGTCAACCTGGATGTGCCAAGTTCGAATCTAGTTCGTTCCACAGAAAAACTTTGACTTAGGATGTTGGCAACCTTCACGTGGTCTGTCCTGTAAGTACCCGATGTCTTTCCAGAAATAATTCTGTCTAGAAAGATATCGGGACAACCAATGATAAGAACTGAATCATCTAATTCATAAGAAATGGATAAAAAAAAAACATTTTACTTACAACTGACTGATAATGGAATTAGTTAAGTATTCTGGGTAGAGGGTGAGGTAATAGTGCTTTTCTAGTTGGATTTTTTCTGAGTGTTAGTACAGTAGACCGAACTCACGGTTTAGCTTTTTGAAGGCTTCTCCATCAGCACTCGCTACATATCGAGGCATTCCCAAGTGCCATGTTACGTATGGATGTGTGCCCATAGAGGTATTTCCGTCGTTAATGAATGGGTCCGTCACTGCCATGCTAATGTTTAGACTTTAGGTTCGATTATTTTGCTTCTGGATTGATCATTTTTAGTTAAAAGCGTACCTCGTTTTGGAGTGATTCTACCTCCTCTTCGTTTTTTGTTATTATGCAACTTAATCAGCTTCCATTCTTTTGAGCTCCTTACATCAAGCGACTTGTGTGATGCGACTTCCATAAAAAAGCTAGTCGGCTAACGGCTATCTCAGCCTGCCTTAGTATTATGTCATCGTAAAATTTCGCATACATTTCGCTACGTTATCTCTTATCACAGATCAAAAGTATACCTCATCTGTTGGAAGCAGCAGCGGCAGCGAATTTTGTTTTTACATATCGACTCTCGAGTGGAAAAAAAATTAAATAGCAGTTTCTTTCAACCAGCAAGAAAATCCAGGATATTCAATGCCAAAAATTCGCGCGTAAAATAAAAACCCAAACACTAATCTTTCTTTTTCTTTTCCGACATTTTTCAACTTCTAGAGACAACATGCCCTCGTACAATATATTCTGCCTAGGCTCTTTTAGGCCGGAAATCCCTTATCAAGTAACACACATGCGAAGTGAGACGCACACGAACTACTAAGCATAGAAACAACATATAAACACTGTTAACCGAACTCTCTCGCACACAAGTTTGTACATACATTCTCTCACTGGCAAAACAGACACACATATCTCCATGCCAATATCATTTACACACGGTCACAATCATACTTGCATGGCACTAGTCAAAACGAACATGTGTACCCTATTTCTTGGCAGACAAACGCCTTCTTTCACCTAGAACGTTCGCGGACACTTTGAACGCTCATTTATTACGACCTCTTTATTTTTCGTTGTATTAACAAGTTGTCAATAAAAAGTATTATTGCGTATGAATAGATTTCCTCATTTTTCTTTTAATGTTGACTTTTCCTCTATATCACATTTTTTGTCTGGAGCGCGGTGACATCTAATCTTTTAAACACAACTACGCTCTATTCTACACATTCAAACATCCGAAGACACGAAACAATTCCCACGTTTTTCACTTTTAATCCTGCATCGGATACAAGGCTATCATAACTATTAACTCAAACAGCAAGAAATCCTAGTGTAGACTTTGGAAAGTATTTTGTGAGATTTATCTTCCGAGATCTTTACGGTATTTCAATTCCATAAACACAGATGGATGAATTAAACCTTCCGAGAAAATATCTGATTATAGAAGTAAAATTACTAAAATGCCTTAAAGCAAGAGAAACAAAGAAACTTATATTCTTACAACAACAAAAAGTAAACGTTAAACAAAAAAAAAACAAATTTAATAATTCCGATTAGGTAAATAAGAAGAGTCGAACTCAATTCACAATTAAAAATTATCTGAAATTTGAAAGAATGGTGCATTCTTTCAAATTTCAGGTGCATAAACAAAAAATGTTTGAAAAAAAATGCAACAAAGATAAAATATTTTTTTCACTGTTTACTAATGAGTCACCGCTGATAAATGCCCAGGGGACGATGAACGGCACCACGAAAAGATTGGTAACAATGGGTCGTATGGGCAGAATAATAATCAAATATGACGGCTCAGCAGGTATTTGTTAACATTACATTTGAAGATGGGTTGGAAGCAGCCTCGTGGTATTTTCTTCCACAAATGAAATGTGGTTGGAAAATCACTGTGTTTTTATTTATTTTTTCTTCTTTCTTTTCATCTTCATTTTTATTTTAAAAACAATATACTTTAGTTTACAAATAAAACATGTGTATGTAGTAGCGTTATTACATTTTGTTTTAATTCTCTTTCTGTTTTAACGCGCGCAATCACGCATGCGCGCGATCACGCATGCGCGCGATCACGCATGCGTACGAATGCACATGTGTGCGTTTATAAACGTTTGTTATCATTGTCCTTTTTTTGTTTTTCTGATTTGTACTTTTATTCGCATTTTTATCATATTTTAACTAACACTTGTCTAGATTACTTCATTAAAGACGAGAAAGTTGATCTTTTCGGGCTCTGAACAAACGAAAGTCGTTGTTTTCAAGATATTTAAAAAACAGCAAAAAAAGCAACAACAAAAACAACCACGGCGTGGAGACGTTTTTGCAATTTTCGCTTCACTTTGAAAACAAGGAAGTAAAAATCTACCGGAGACTTATCCATTTACAGTCCTCTTTAAATGTTAGTGGTTTGGCTTCAGGCTAGCGACCTGCCCCTGCACAATATTCTTGATATCAAAACAGTCAAAAGTATTACAAATTCAAATATTAATGAAGGCAATGGATCATTTAGACTGCCTTATGTGTCTCAGGACATGGTAGTACCTGACTAACGAACTGCCTTTTCTTGATTAGTGATTTTTTTTATCTATGCCAGTTCTTTTGTCTTTGTTTGCTCATCCTTTTTCTTTTCTTCTCTTTTTCGGACACATTTCTAAATTGTGTTTGCTTTCCTTCTACATCAGCGCACGGGTCCACTTACACATGTAAGAATAACTCAGTTATTGTTGCCTAAGACTCTTAATTAGGGGTATTCTGAGTGAATCTTTAAAAATTATATTTTATGCTTCCTTGACAATCACGTCACAAAGAAAGACAGCATCGTGTTAATTATTGCTCTCTGCCCTTACCTGATGTTGTCAGGGAATACTTTTACCTTCATTTTTGTTTCGTTTTTATTTTAAACTATGTCTTGTTTTTATTACAAAATTATTATTTCTAAAACAAGATTTTCAAAGTTTAATGTTATAATAAAGCGATTGTTTTGAAATTAAGATATTAATAGAAACAAAGGATGATAAGACTATAGGTCATTTTGTAATGCTCTTTTAATCTTTATTTATAAAAGTATTAGATGTAAATAGCGTCTCATTAATTAAGTTTTGTTAAGAATTTTAAAGTAAAAAAATAATTTCTATTCGATAATTGAAATGCATAAACATTCATTTGACCAAAATCTATAAACTAATTCATTCTATTCACCTACTCATAAAATATTTAATTCTGTTGGATTTAGTTTCTTAATTAATTATTTTAATAATAGTTTTTTAATTTCGTTTTATTTTACGCTATTTGATTTTTAATATCCACAAATATTCAGTTATTAGTAAATGTAAAATAACAATTAAATATGTAATTATAAAAGTTACCTTGATACGAATAATACACACGCATGAAATAATCCAATACTATTTTTAATAAATATATCTAATCAAATTTTTGGATACGTACATCAATGGCAATACAATCTTAAACTATCAGTTGATTAAAATATTCCAATTCAAGAGTTTTATAATCTAATAGCAATATACTTTTAGAGTACTGGTAATTAAAACATTCTAATTATAGAGATAGGTAATTCAATAGAATTAAAAAAAATGCAATTGAAGAAGTAGACACGATGATGAGTTTTACTCGTACACTATTACTTGAGTAATTTTATTATGGAATGAGTAATTAAAATAAATTCTGGCGACAAGTAACGTCAACTCTTATTTTTTGTCTGTTTAAATCACACTGTTCGTAAGTTATATTCTCATGTCTTGATGAAAACTAAAGAAACCCACCTAGACTGAATTTTGTCATATTTCAAATTACAATTTCAAAGGTGATTTTTGTTGTGGTAATAATGACAGCTGATTTTTTTTTATTCAACCAAATTATCAGGAAATCATTTTTATATCAGGTTGATTATTAAAGAAAATTAGTTTAGGACTGAAATAGGTGTTGGAAGATTTACAAGGTTACGATGGTGTACTTGTAACAATTGATTTTAATGCTTAGAAATTTAACGATGATATCGAAAGGGGTAGATTTTAGTATTGTATTGAAAAATGAAAAAAATATCTAGCAGGCGACAAAACTGTGTTTACGATTTGAAAAGAATACGCAGGGTGTATCAGACCTGTCAACAAATAGTAAGGTGTGTTCTTCTTGAATTTTAATCAAGACCAACCGCACATATTACAGTCTGGCTGGAGGACCCAGATTTATTGGCGAAACAAAGGCGCTTATTGACTGATCAACAATAGAAGAGCAGCAAATATAAGTCGTTTGCACCAAGAGGCACACAGACCGAAAGAAAGATACCAAAGTCGGTCACGAATCGCAAACCTTAAAAAAATTGACTTAAAAAGATTATTACCAATTCTAGTTTCTTTAAGGACAAAAGCACGTCGCAAATTAAATAAACTCCCCGCCCAGTCAAATTCCTCAACTTGTTTTTTCACCTATCAAGCGCATCATAAATTCGGTTGGCTTATTGTTACACACCTGTGTTTCAATAGATATTTGTTATTGTTACGCACCTGTGTTTCAATAGATATTTGTTATTGTTCATGGCGAAGTTTTTAGTTGCTGACAGAACCGACCATTTACCTAAGTCCTCGGGTAAGTCGCGTCAAAACACAACTTCTGCTGATCTCTTAAATATAGCGTGGCAGTAAAACTATTGACAAAGCAAACAGTCAGAACGCATGAGATCATCGTAGCATCAGACTACACATCAATAGCAATACACCTGTAGAATATTGATGCATTTAAGATATTCCAATATGCAGATAGGTACCTAAATAGAAATATACTCTTAGAATATCTTGTAATTAAAACAATGTTCCAATTTTGGAGGTGAATACATCAATCGCAATACATTCTTTGAATATGGTACATTTTAAATAGTCCAATTGAAAGTAACATTTAAAATATCAGTGAATTTCAATAGCTAACGACTATTTTTTCTGTTTGTCTGATCTACATGTTACTAATTACAGTAGTATTATGTTTACATTTGAGTGCCTCATAAAACTTACTTTTGATGCTTCATGCAGCAAAGCATCACTTTGTAAACCAATAATATTTATTAGTTAAAACGTCACACAGAAGAGCATTGTAAGAGAAATAAACTAAAAGAATTCAAACAGATTGAGACAACTTGGAAATACATTAGTATTCATTTATTATAATTTTGAATTGAGTTTTCGAGCAAACTCGTACTGGTTTGTTTGTATCATATGATAATCTCTAAATGTCAATAATGAAACTTATTTGGAGGAGGCATTCGTGAATAACGGCTCTTTATGTCAGGTGAAACAACCACTGGAACTCAGTATGAGGAAAATAAACTGATTAATGCGTCTTTCTATACTCGTTGGTCTGTATGCTAGCTAGGGCGAAACCGAAAGAGTACGATGGTTATACCATTTCTCCTTAGAAACAAAAGAGAAACAAAAACATTCTGATTATTGTTTACTTTGCGACTCGGCTGCATCTACTCTGTGAGTTGAATTTCAAATTCGTTTGTTTTTTGCTTACGTAATCCGTTACTTTATATTCGTATTTTTTCAAGTACAATATTATATTGATTTCGTTTTCGATTGCACCTGTGCCAATCTGACACATGATCTTCTGTTATGATAGCTTTCATCTATGAATTATTAAAATAACCGAAAAATGAGGAAAAAAGAGAAGCATCAGTAATAAAACATCTGTATATTTATAGAGGTGGGCGATTCATCGCACCAACAGTGTGATTGAAACGCCAAATTAATATTCACAATAGAAAAAACAATCCCTTTCTAATACACTGACAATGTGTATACGATTTATCTCGTTAGTTAAACTAATTTGCATAGTGCTTTGTAAAGGGACATCTCATTAATTAACAATTCAGTTTTACTATTTTCTAATACAATGATTATTTTCATTTTTATATAACACAATTCTATTTACGAATATGTTCATATCGTTGATAAATGCTTAGCATTTTACGTGAAAAGAGCTTTTCAATCCCTTTCCGGTCGGTTTACTTCCGGGGGTTGCGATTCTTGATTTGATCAATTTTCGCGGACAACCTAAAGATTCTTATTCTACTAGTCATAAATAAATTCAAATATTGTTATATATAATGCAGAAATGTGATCAACATAGATATATGACTAAAATTAAGACAAGAACTAACGGTTTAATGCAGTGGTCATCAGGTTGGAACTGCTGATCATAAGGCCATCTTCGTTTATCTAAGCCAATTCTCCGAATATAAATCCGTATATAAAATGTGTACGTAAATGATGTTCTAATCTTGTGATTAATTCCACGCTTTTTACTTTAACGTTTATATCTTTTTAATTGAATAATTACCAGAAATGGGAACATCGAAAGAATAACTTTTTTTCTGTTTGTAAATTTGTCTTTTCTTCTTTTTAAGAAAATGCATCTTTATTTTTATTTTTTAAATAAATAAAATAAAAATAAATATTTAATATAATAATGACTTATTTTTTGGTTTGTTTTAGACAATGTTAATCGTAAAGTTTTCTTCGAATGTCCGGCTGGCTTGGAAGGCCGAGAGCAGACTCAGTGCGTTTCCACGAATAATGACGATAGAGAGGCGCTCGTAAAGTCAAGTCAATTCGTGATTGTCCCTGGTGTTTCGCGTCATCAATAGACGAAGGATGCCGAGAAAGTCGCGCGTGACAGAGCCTATCACTCTACACGTCTTCACAGCGATCGACGGGAAGCCAGCAATGTGTCGTGCTTTTCGGGCGACATCCTTGAGAGCGCTGTGCCTAGGAAATCTCCTGGGGCTCCTTCTACAGGAAAGGGGGTGGAGTCCATATATGTCAACCGGCTAGTCACAACGGCACATGTGGTTGCTGATAACTCAAGAACATGTTCGCAAAGCTGTAGCGAACCTCAGGCAATCGTCATCAACGAGGTTACCGACAACCGATGATGGCACCGCTGTGTGGCGAACTTGCAGCTTGAAGGCAAGCCAGACGGTATTGGTCGCATAATGTTCTTAAAGATTCGACTCTGGTATTGATCCTGATTGTGCCCCATATTTTCTGCTTCCTGCCTGCTCCGGAACGATGAGGCCAGCTCCCATCCAGTCGGTAGAAAGGTTATGGAACAGTTGATCGAGAGGAAATTTGAATGTTTCATGTAGAATACTCTTAACCAGATCCTGACTAAACCGGAAATGTAACGTCGGTTGTTAATCTAAAACCAACTCAATAAAAATTGATGTTGCAGATGGCCGTTACCGTGCCCTGAATTACGCAATCCAGCCTGCTCGGGTCGACCGGAAACTGGTAACATGGCGCACGACGTAACGAAAATTAACATTTTGAAATACAGAAACAGTTGCGCAAAAAGAATAGTGCCGGATGCTTATCAATCAATATGAGGCGGAATAACATGTTGGACAAGTTGACAATTTTTTTGTCGATGTCAGGTTGAGTCGCTGGTTTGAAGAGCGGAGAGCCGAGTATTATGAGTTCGTCTCGATTGGTGATATTAACCTTATCTAAGAATTCGCTGATTTACGAGATCTAGAAGGATTCTGTCGAACAGTTGATATTGACGACTTCGGACTTAGCAGGGTTTACCTGAAGCCCGATTGCAGTAAGGGCTAGGATGATTCTGAAGAGGTTCTGTAACAACTTCTGCCCAACTGCCTCTAAATGTTGTATACTCGAGAAATCAGATGGTCAAAAATGTAGTCACTGAACAGGCGATATCGTCGACTCCAAAGGCAAAAAGAAGGAATCCCAATTGGGCACCCTGCTGTATACTACACTGTGATTCAAGGGTATGGTCGGCTATAATCAGGGTGCTGGAACTGGCGTAAGCAGTGTGGACCAACGGATGAAGCGCAGGGGCTCGATGAAGACAGATTTCGTGAAAATGATCTCGTTAGATGAAGTTGAAAGCGTTCCTCACATCAAACTTAGCAATAGAAATGCCATTTTTGTTGGTCCTGCATAGACGCTCTAACAACATATACTGCAGCTTCGCCTCAATGACGGACTCCGACATCGAGTTGGATGGGGGACAGTGTGTAGATCACAGGATTTATGGCCACTTTGGAGGCGATACGAAGAGTATTTCTAACGGCAATAGGTCGTAGTCCGCCGTCCTTTTCCCTTAGCGCTTCCAGATTTGCTGAAAATAGAAGCTCCCTCGTACTTTGAGGAATATCACCGGAGGATTGTTTTCGCAAGGCCTAGACAGGGCAGATACGAGACGACGATCCGCTTCAGCTGTAGCAGAGGATGTCAAATCAATCAAATGCTCAGGTCTAAGACCGTCGATTCTTCCGCTACTGCTTGGAGCGAAGGACTTCAGGGCTGCTCGGACGTCATCGCAGGACACGCTGACTGGCACAAATAGTTGATTGCGGGGGAGACAAAGTCCTGCTATCCGGTAGTGATGAAGGATGTTCTACTTTCAGCGCCTCTAGCACTTCGCTGTTCGGACATGCGACAGTATCATCTGAGACAATAAGTAGAACGACTGACGGAATTTTACATTGACATTCCTAGTTAAACCAGATGTAGGCTTGCGTTGGCGAATGTATGGGTCGGTATCGGTATCGGTTCTATGCCAATCTAGACATTCTGAGAAGGAGCTGATGTTAGCTTTCTCATTACGGGACAATAATGTCTGTTTTGTGTTATGGAGACAGCGCTATTGGGGCAAAGACTAAGAGGCGTTCCCAGGAATTCAGAGAGTTTTTGGTGGTAACAGATTCTATGGCGGCTTTTGGTATGCGGATAGAAATGTTGCAACTCCTCCTGAGAGGTGAGCTGGCAGATGGCCACACGGCCAGGAAGATCACTTAGGGAAGAAATGGGTTGCGATTGGGAGTCGGTGCGAGCAGTTGAAGACAAGTGGAACACTTTCATCTTCGGGTTTCTAGCCGAAACCTTCCGCTTAATTCCGACACAGGTAAGGTAGAAGAAACGGTGAAATGCATGCCATCCTTTAGCCATCTTCTGTTTACTGATTTGCATCGATGGAATTCTTCAGTGGGCCCCCTCTGCTATCAGGTAACAATGTGTTGCTCTGAACTTAGTGCCCGGGCATATCATTAGGTTGGACATTTAAGCCGGGGCATCGACATGTCTGTCAGAATGACAGTGACATGAACAAGCAAGTAAATTAAAGTAAAAAGAAATATCTCCACACTTTGCAAACCCAAGATGCTTTTAATTGTATTTGAAATCCTCGATGCAGCAGTTTAGAATGTATTCATCCGAGGTTATTAGAAATATTTTTACTTTCGTGTTTTTGTATTTGTTTTTGAAGATAAATAAAACAGTTTGCATCCACAATCGAAAAATCCAACGAAATGAATACTGTTCCAAGCGGCACACATGAAAACCTTTGGTTGAACGCACTTTCAAGACGAATTAATTTGCTTTGTTTTTCCCTTTTTCTGTTGTTTTTGTTTTTGAAGATAAATAAAACGACTTGCATTCCCAATCTTACTTTTAAGTTACCATATCTTTTTTCTTCAGAATGAATCGTCTCTTTCAGCCAAGTATCATTTTCGCGTGCATTAACTGAAAATAGCCGCCATTGTTGTGAGAGCTAATGACTTCGAAAAACCTATTTAGAATTGTTCTGTAAGCAACACTCATCTGAAATTGAATGCATTTCTGCGTAAGGGAACAGAACTTGCAACGAGAGCCGTAGTATTGATTAACGGAAAAATAAAGTACAAATAAAAGGAGTGGACGTGACAACAGCCAAAACACACAAAATAAAAACTAATGTATAACATGCATAAAGATTATATTTATTTCGGGAATAAATACATGGATCGCCTTTCGGAACTTCGTAGATGGACACACAATTCGTATCAGAACAGTTTGTTTTAATTACGTAATCCTGAAAACGTCTAAAATTTCTTATTCAACAGTTTGCATGATAATCATAAGAACGTATGTTATCGTTAATAGTAGTTTAAATAAAGCGAGTCATTCAATAGGAATACACTCTTAGAATATAGATATATTTTATATGAACATTCTAATTCTAGAATGAGACCATACAGGCGTATAACACTTTTACCTCAGCCTGAAGAATAATTCCACCCAACTAACCATAGTGTTAAAGATGTAAATATAACTGCTTATTAGTGTTCACGATCGAGTTACGTTTCTATATCTGGCTTAGTTTTGACACGTTGAGTGTTTTAATTGGCGCAGATGTAGTTTTGATGCGCCGCGCGAGACGAAATTATGTCTATTTCTATCACAAGTACCAAGTGATTACTTCCGATTAAATCTACAACGTTTGAGTGTCGTGCGGATTCTAAGAACAGTACTATATTAGATTATTCTTGTTATATAGGTGTGGTTTGTTGATCTACTCACTACCGGTTACTTTGTCAGAGTACATAGGATACGACAAAATCATTAAAAGTTAGCGATATAAATAATTAATAAGTCATAAACTGCTAATTAATAAATTAAAGAAGTTTTTTGTATCTGATTGTGAGAATTATAATGGAAGAGCCCAAAGAATTCATGAATCAATTTACTCGGCCAGTGTCTATTTTGTATTAATAAATGAATACGTCAAAATGACAATGTCGTTTTAACTATGAATTTATTCCAGACAAATTACTTATACGAAAAAGAGGGCAAACAGACGAATAAAATATGGCGACATGGTCCACATGTGGAAACAACCATGAACTTACGCGATCACGGAAAGTGATATAGTACATATTCCAATTTGGCGTTTATGACGAAAGATCGTCCTTTGAAAGAAAACGAAATGCTACATTAAAGAAGGCTACGTAGAAAACATGCAGAATAAAATAAAATAAAATAACCTTATATTAACATAAGAATACTGCAAATGAAGCATAGACCATACACCTATTCATAAACGTGCGTATTCATTTTAGACGTTAGTTACCAAAAATGGGAATTTAAGACAGTTTAATAGAATTAAGTGATGAACAATTTAAAATGATTCATATGTACAATTGTGATTTTTTTATTAAATAAACATTATTTTATGAATATTCATCTGTCACGATGCGCATATACAATAAAAATGCGGTTGGTAATATTTACATGAGATATAACTAAACATAAATGATCGAAGACACATGGTTCCAGCTAATTATGTTAATTTTATATATTATCGTCGCTTTAATAATTTTGCTTTTAAATATATAATTTCTCTATTTAAATAGATTGAATAATGTTCACTGCCAATATGTATTTCGCATATTTTAATGTCTATTGATAAACATTTACTTCCAAGAAAAGTTAAAACGAAGCATTGAGTTCTTTCGTTTGTGTCACATCTAACTGATTATTGGATTTACTGATACATCAAAGGAACATTAAAAAAATGTACTAACCATCTATACAAACACGCAAGGCATTACACAGGTGCATGGAGAGTTTGAATTACCTACTGGAGAGTTTGAATTACCTACTGGAGAGTTTGAATTACCTACTAGACACCATCCTCGAGTGTCTTCGGTCTCTCTGTACAAGGGTTTGTCAGGACAACCTGACATGAGGATACTTACCCCTACAAGTAAACCCTGCCCAAATATTCAAAATTACATAGTATCCGCAGCACAAATAAGATCACCTCATACGAGGAATAGTGCATCTTCTCCTAGTGATGTTACCTCAAGTAACACCACGTGCTGGATACTCCACCAGACTAGATGAATTCTTGTCATGTAATCCGGTAAGACCAACAGACAACAAGAAAGATATACTATGACATATTGACTGGTCAGTTGGGGAGAGAAGAAATTATTCTTAACTTTTTTACTAACTCAATGCTTGAGAAATAAAAGAAAATTTTAATAGAATATTCGGGTATCTATGTATCTCATATAGAGATCAAGTGTTAGCCCCAGGAAGGGGCCCCTTGATTTCTGAGAACTTCGACTGAAGTAAAATTAAACATTCAGTGCATCGTTTACAAAATAGAAGTTTGAAAAATTATGAGTGTAATATTTTTTTTATTAATCGCCCTCTCTACTTATCCGTCCGGCTGCAACTCTATGTCTCTCACTCTACCACTCTCTACCACTTTCTATCACTGACATTAATAATAATTTTAGGGCCACTGGAAAGCCGTCTTCCGAGAGAGAAAAGTTGTTAATAAATTGAAGGCTTCTACCTTCTAGAAAACACGTAAAATAGAGTTTAGCTGTTGCAGATGGTTTTGATGCAGCACGATTTTGAAACTTCGTGAGAAATTCTTTGAAACATCTCTTGCTTGTTTAAGATTTTTTTCCAACAAAACTGTGAGCCTTTCAACTTTATCGTAAAAGGTTCCACCTATGCATGAGCCGTCGGGGTAAAGAGAATGATCTAGTTGTCTCTAGGGTACCAGCTGCTTCCTGACTCTGAGGGTTGAACGTTTGGTCAACATTGGCGGAGTTCTAGCTTTCCGTAATTGTTTGCAGCTTTGAATTTGTTCCAGACAGATTACAGATACGAGAAAATGCGACAATATAAACAAATATACAAAACAATCTTAGTTGGTGTCAATAACAAATGATCGACTTCCAAGAAAACGTAATGACGCGTAGAAGATTCTTACGTACAGAGACCCGAAGAATTAAAACAAATAAAACATAATTAATAAAACAATAACGTAAATTAATTTTTACTATATACAGGAAACACAGATAAGCATAGATTTTACGACTTTATCAACGCCAAAAGCCACTCGAATATTAAAGTTATCAGTTGAGAGACCCTTACCAAAAGAATTGAGAATTATTGTTGGTATGGACCAAGTTCGAATATTTGTGAGAACCGTTCACAGCATTAAAGACGACCATGTAGTGAATTGCAGAAAAGAAGTCTCGTGGTTATGTGCCTCACAGACTGGAAAGCCTTGCGAATTAGTTTTATTTGCGGAAATTTAACCTTACGCACACGGAGGACGAAAAGTATTTTTTTCGTTAAGGTAAAAAGGCTGTGAATGTTTCACAAGGAAATAACAAACATTGGAGCTCAGTCGATCACCATAAATGAATATTAAGTTTACAGACAAGATAGAACCGACATTAACAATAGACAATTGAACAATTTCTCATATTATTCATATGTAAAAATGACATTTCTTACTATATAGCAATATAATGAAATATTTATAATATAAATATAACGTCTACATATGAAATGAGAAGAACAACTGCTAAACAGGACCTGCGTACTCATATTTAACTAGCAGAACCCAGTGGAAATTCCACGGTGTTTCTCTCTCTCCCCTCCATCCTATCTCCTCTCCCACCGCGCCTTACATCCCTCCCTCTCCCCGAGGACAAAAATAAGCACTAACTCTGTCTTACCCCCCTTCTTCGATGAATATTTAGCTCACCGTTAAAATAAATAAATAAATAAATCTCGGGCGATCGGACGATCGGGCGATCTTATCTTCTTAAAAAAGGGTGTCAGAGCGTTACACATGTAGATAGGTAGACACATGCTAGCGTATTAATATATAGGTGCTTGCAGATAATAATAAGCAGTGAAAGCTTATAGTATTTAAAAAAATATGTAAAATAATCTATTTTGAATATCGATTCGAAAAAGAAACCCGTATGTGTAACTAGATTTATAAAAAGAATAAAGTTACTTTTATTTTTACGCACAGGAATACATATATGAAATTGAAATGAGGACATTTAATAAATATCACGTTTTTATAGTCATAAGGATAATGTATCGTCTATTGCACACACACGCATTCATACACAATGGCTGACATTGTAATAATATCTTATGAGATAAAGTAACAAAAAAGGCTTTGCTCGTTTTTTTATGAATGGCCAGTTGTTACGATTTATATATAAAAGAAACATGATTTCTAGTTACTTAAACGAAATATAAAAATTAATAATAGGTAAGTGAGACCAATTTGAAATTGACAAGTAGGAGTTATTAGCTTTGTTTTCTGCAAATATAGACGCTTATGTTTGATACGTAATGCTTTCTATTCGTGAATTATTGTATTCTTTGTGAATTTATGAACATTTGAATTAACATATTACTTGATATTTTACCTATGTTCTCATGTTTGTTATGTTACGGTTCTGCTGATTTTTAAATAGTAAGTCAGGTGAATAGATACATTGTTAGCCTACTGGTCTAACGTTTAGTAACGACACGATCAAAAAGAGCACACGGTACAGTTAACAAAATATAATTATTTTTATAAAATACAAATAATTTAATGCTAGTATGGATACGGTAAGAGCGATGGATAAGTCATTCGTAAATTACTTTATAAACACTGGGTGAGTTCAAACTAAACTAAATGCGATTGAGTAGATCATACTGCACCATCATATACTATCTACGGGTGGTCATTTGTAAACTCAATATCCACATGGCCACTTCAGCAGAACATGAATTTGGAAGTTATGAAGCAACAACTATTCCTGTGTTTATAAGCATTTAATACATTAATATCAGATTTAGGCCCACGTTGTTTGTGTTATATATTGGCTTGTCTCTTGAGACACACGCCGTTTCTGCCTTCGGGCAATTAACAGGAACACGATGCTTTCTTTAAATCGAGGATTTATTAACATGAGGACCAGGTCTGAAGACAGTTATAGAGATTCGATAAAAAAGATATATATATATGGAAGTATTTTAGAACGGAAACAAACAAAATTAAATTATTAAATATACTTTTATCGTTTCATAAAACAAACAAAAAGATAACAGAAAGAATATCTCAGTAAATAATGTATTTAAAAAAGGCCTCATAATGCAAATAGTTATTTTTATTCGTAGTTTTAAGATTCAAAATAATTAAATAAAAATGAATTCGTTAAAGCCATGCTCGTTTTACAGCAATCTCTAAGAAACTCAGCTTCAACAAGTAGTTTTCTTTAAGAAACACCATCGCGTTAACAGTTTAAAAAAAATATTTGCCATTATATTGTAAATGTTTTCAGTGCGAACATTTTAAACATGCCTATATTTGAAATTATTTTCGACTAGCTATATATCTCCAAATGTTAATGCCGGTTTAATAATGCTAGCATATATATATATATATATATATATATATATATATATATATATATATATATATATATATATATATGTATATATATATATATATATATGAGATTCATCGATTAATTTTTAACATAGTATGTATTATAGACGTGTTTGGCCTATCCGTTGTTTTCAATGAGATTCCGTAAACGGGAACGGAAACGGACACAACTGATGTAATAGATAGCGATGAAAACTACGAAATAGATCATGCCGAGTTGAAATCTTATCGGATCTAATAGAGTCATTTCCCTACTAATAGGGGGAGATATGAATCCACACTTTCTTCTCGCTATTAAAAAAATAGCAACTCGTGTTTAAAAAAACCTATACAATAGACATTTTCCAATTAATATTGTGTTTCGGCACTTTGTAACACAAAATAGTTCATATGCCGTAAACAAAAACATACACAATAAACAGCATATCAAAATGGTAAAATCATAATCATAACAATAGTTTATATGCCGTAAACAAAAGCATACACAATAAACAGCATATGAAAATGGTAAAATCATAATAATAACAATAGTTTATATGCCGTAAACAAAAGCATACACAATAAACAGCATATGAAAATGGTAAAATCATAATAATAACAATAGTTTATATGCCGTAAACAAAAACATACACAATAAACAGCATATGAAAATGGTAAAATAATAATAGTTGATAAACACGTCGTCTATTGATTCTTCTAAGGCGAGCTCTAATACGATCTGATCTACTTACCGTGTCTTGGCCTTTTGGCTAAGATCAAAGTGCAGTATCTGTTCCGATGGATACTGCACCCCATAGACTGGTATTGTCTTGGCCTTCGTGGCTTGATTTACGCCGGTCTATCGGTCTGTCCTGTGTAGTTCTAGGAGGTCCACCCTCACAGGCTTCGCCTCCACTCTTTGGGGAGGAGTAAGTTTATTGCTTACTACCTGAGGCGCCGCTACCGGGGAATGCCAACGGGGCTGCCCAGGCAATTTTTAAACCCCACTTTCCCGACCCGACCTTAGGTCACATCTTACTTGTGGGAGTAAGATAAAAACTAGCCTTGTGCCTTACTCTTGGAGAGGAGTAAATCAATACTTCTTTCAATAACATTGTAATAACATTGAGAATATATTCTCGACTTGGCTAAAAAGCAATTTGTGTTTAGTTGTTTTTTATGACTCCTTTACTACAATATATTTGGGCATTGAATAACATAAAAGATTTGTTCAATAATGATCATATCGCTAGATCTAATATAAATTGCTCCAAATCTAATAGCATTTAATATGAAACACAATATTTGATTCTGTCTAGAGTTCTTCTTTCGTTAATCGTTGGTGAACGCGATTAGAAACCATTACTTTGTATTATACGTCTTTTCATTGCAGTACAACTAATTCTGCTCAGAATATTTTTCTCATTGAAGCAAATCCTTCCTTTTAGCAACAAAAATAAATTCAAAATGGACGCCAATAATGCTATTAGCAGCAAATTTCTATATTAATATCTATTAGTAATACTAATAAATTTCCTCGTTTCATTGATGATATATAACTGTAAAAAAATCAATTTGAGTTACAATAATATCTGTCGTGCTAATAAATAGGTAACATCTCGGAACTTATACATTTCTATGCTCATTTAAGTCATGTGACTCGCCCTTCGTAAACGGTGTCTTCAGACAAAATAACTCATAGTTTAAAAGACTATATTTGTTTGAGGAGAGATTACTGTTTTGGTTATTCAACTCAAACTTATATTTAACGAAAATTCTAACGATTTTTTTTATATATCCCTTATAAATAACAAACTCGTATAATTGTCTGCATTTTTGATTATTCTATCCTTTAACTTTTTATTCTCAGCCCGATCAGTGACATTTCCGGTAAAAATTGCGTTATTATTATGATTCACTTAAGTACATACACCAAATTCTTATTTTCGCTTATTTATTTACTTTTAATCCTTTACAAAATAAACTTTACTGTCTTTAACCCTCTTTCTTTTTTTCCTTATCTCTCTCTCTCTCCCTTTCTCTCTCTCTCTCTCTCTCTCTCTCTCTGAATATTATATACCAGTTTTTCTTTCCTTTTCTGTTTCGCTCTTCATGGGTAAGAAAGAGAAATAGAAAAAGAAGGAAGAGGGTTGGAGATGGAGAAGAGTAAATAGAGAGATATACACGACAAGAGAAAGAAGGGTGGGGGCGTGAGAATGACAGGACCTTGTCTGGATGTTCATTTCTATTTTTACATCGAAGTTTGTTCAACCGGAAATGATTCTTTTACAGTTAACTAAATAGTTAAATTTTAAACAAACCGGTAAATGAAGGACCACTCTAAGAAGCTTACCTTAAGAAAACCTAACAGAAATAAAAGTAAATCCTCTCTAGCAATACCGGATGGTATAGCTATTATCCTATAAGAAAAATATCTGGCATATGGAGAAATTATAAGGCGAATGAGTTTTCTCTAAACGCATTCTTTTAGATGTATAATTACAAAATTCCATTAAAATCTTTTGGGTCATCAGCAGATCTGTACAACTTACATGACTGACGTTATATTGACACTCATTTATACACCTGGTTGTAATATTTGCTTCTGTTTGCATGGTATTCTAAAATAGTTACCTGTATAAGAACTAAACAGATTCGACGATCCTTAACTTTGGTGATCCGACGAGTATCGGTGTTTCAACAAGATTTATTACTAAGATACGGCTAAAAACTAGGGCTTAATTTTCATATAGATAATCATGTTAAACGGCTTAATTTTCAAAACAGCTTCATTAAAAACAATCTGTGATATTCAATATTATGATATACCCCGTGCTTTTCAATTTGTCTTCATCTGCACGGAAAACGAACTAGAAAAATATTTTTTACATCAGATTGTAATATGTTTTCATATAGGAATTTATTTTCGACAGTATGATATGAATTATGCCGGTATTTGGTTATGCTAATGTTCGCGCGGGTAATATAAGCGAACAAACGATTTAGTTAGTGCACAGTGCTGGAGATAAACGAAAAATACAGCAAACTGAAAAATAAGACTCGAGCAGGATTCGAACTTATGCTTCAAAAGATAGACTACCTCACGCTCGTCTCATTTGTTAATTTGTGGTATTCTTTGGTAATCCGAAGTCCTGTGGACTAAATAAATCGTTTTCTTTCGTGATATTATCGTCGCACACATTAGCATCAGAGATTAAGCAGCATAAAACATTAAATTGTAATAAAATCGGATATAAACTACGTTTCATCAGTTAATGATTTAGAAGAACTCTCCACCTTATAATAAAGAATACTTAAACAAATATATATATAATATGGGTTGGTCGTTCATTTCAAAGCATTGTTGGATTTGTTAATAAAATTGAAATATAAGCCATTAACAATGCAAGATTAATTTTTTTTTTACATTAATTTTATTAATTTCGGAATAAAATTCCATCATCAGAGGTGACCAGTATTGAGTCATTTTTTTTCATCAACCAACAGAATAAACAAACTTATTTCTTTGTTACTTGATAAACGTCTTCGGTGCGATGTCTCCACTCTGCCTTTTCCTTGCTCTCGGACGAAACTATCTTTAAGTAATGAGGGAAAGCGAGAAAGCAAATCACAAGTCAAACAACCACATTAGATTTAGCCTGCCGCCTGAAATAAATTCGGAAAAAGTACTCCATTCTATAATAAAAAGACAACGGTTTATGTTTTTTCCTTAAGTCATCAGAAATGATTATAATAATTTCCATATGGAAAATTAAACAACTGACATCATTTACTGATTTTATATGAATGTTTTAGTAATATATCTAGATAAATAGCGAGTGCAAACACTGACGAAGCATGTATTTGTTTGACATCTTTGACGGAAGGTGTACACTAGTAAAATCACAATGTCTATCGATAATTAAATTATCCGTTAAATAAAAGTTTGAAAACACTAAAGATGTTATTTTACTTTAAATACAGGCTGAGACTCAACGTATTTCGGTGAGATAGATATTGCGGATTTGCAAAGTTTAATATTTCAATTACACTTATTCACTTACAAACGGAATCCTAAAGTAAATGCACAAATGCCATGAATAATCAAATATTTGCGAAATAAAATATTAACTAGATTCAATTTCTTGATTACAGTTTTAAATATGAAATTATTTCTTTTGGCATTGGCCGATACTACCAAACAGTTAATCGATATATTCCATGACGGAAATCATTTAGTCACTATTTCTGTTGTTGCTATAACCCCGGATAAGTAGACATTTTTAATAGTCAGCATGATGACAGTAAGAATGACGAGCGCGGGCAACATAAGCATTGTGTTAAATACTTGCGAGCCAGATCAAAAACCTTGGAGAAAAAAGACGAAATACTAAGTTTAGCAATCCATGGTTATTATGGGCGAGTGCGTACAATGCATGAAAAACAAAGACAACCAACGTATTTATTTACTAAAATATTATCAAAGAAGGTGACGTTAGAAAAAATATAGTTAATCAAGACCTAGTGTTCACGTATCCGAATCGTACAAACAAAGCAGGAAACAAGGTAGTGAGATTTGTGAAACTGACGTTTCCCTTTTCAAGAATATCTCTTTGTATTCTAAACATTACATTTAAATTTTGAATTGTATCACATCTCGTATTCGATAGGTTTTATCACGCAAATGCAAGTGTCGTTAGCGGACCTGTTGAACTGATGTCGCGGGACAGATCTGAACCGCGGGCCGTAGTTTCGTGACACCTGTAGTTCGAGTACGAACACTCCTCACGTTACTGTTATTCATAATTGGTATAGGTTATAGATTAGTACTGAGTTAGTATAGCGTGAAAAGTTGATAGACAGATAAACAAACTATTTGAATATGTTATGTATATAGATTTGTATCACCTGTCTGATACTTGCTTTTCTTTTATTTCTTCTCACTAATTTGTAATATATATTTCTGTTATTTATTTTGTTAAATTTGTGTTGAACGTAAAAAGAAAGAGGGATCGACTTATAAATTGGCGTTGGAATGAAAGGTCAACACCAAAGAGGCTGTAAATCTTGAAAGGTCTTTGTGTGCTTGTCGTCGTTCTTGTTTAATTAACGGAGGTAAATAACTATATAGTCTGTACCGACGCCCACCTTTTAGATATCTGTATTGCTGAGTAAGATAAATAAAACATTTTGTAAATAAGCGTTTACCTTTACGAAAGTAAGTAAGAATAAATTGAGTTGGTTCAATTATACTATAGGGCTCGTTGAAATTTCTCACTCAGTTCGTTTGGTATTCACCTAAATAGGGAATAAAGTCGATGGCTTGTCTAAAATAGTCTTTACTCTCTCGAAATACAATCCTAATGTACTGTAGTCAAGCGCAACTGGGACGATCCTTTCTCATTGCATTCTACATCGAAATGTAAAAGGAAAATGATTCGTTCCTCTCGATCGCAACACTTACATTTGATCTTCAATTTATAATTCTGAGTGTTTAGCAAGGGGGCATTAAGTACCATTTCGTATTTTTAGTATAACTCGACCGAGGATTGAAACTCAGTCTTCCTGCTCATTACTAAACACTATAACGATTATTTAAAATATTTCACCATGAGCATAAAATGGAACTTTTATGCCGAATTCTTAACTTTCACGCCAATTTTCCTTTTAAACAATTTAGTATTCTTAGATTATCGGCTAGTATATTTTAACCTCTCCATTTCCTTTTCTACATTCGATAAATTCCCTTTAGTATATCTATTGGTTAAAAAGTTGTTCTTGTGTGTAATAACATTTTACAACAGTAAACATATTTGCGACGCTAAACATGCAAGAAAAAATCAATTTCCGTCAGTAATTAAAGCATTAAATTAATGTTCGATACTCACATTTTCGACGGTTAATTAGAATTTATTTCGGAACAAAAATACAATTTAAAAGTAAATATAGATTTTATGCAACATTTGCAGGAGAAATTTCGTTTCGAAATAGTCTAAGAATTTTACTATCCAAGATAGATGCTAAATCGCACTTTTTATCAATACCCTGCAGAAAGCTGTCGGGAATTTATTAAACATCATAATTAGTACCCTCAGACTATTACACCCGGAATAAAAATAGCCTTTTATACCGAATTCCGTCTAATTGTACCGAATGTTTTGGAGCTTATAAGTGTTTACAATCATTATTATTTGGAGTTTTTGTATACTAATGTTAATCCTTTATGATACACCCAGTATATTTAGGGCTTTTCATGTCAAATTTACTGAAATTATGTACCATGCGAATAAAGGGTGCAGGGAGACGGGCAGTAGTGTTAATGGTATAATTTTGATCCCTCATAACACATGCAGCAGCCACATTTGATTCAATTCCGGCCAATGGTTCAGGGGCGTATACAAGTTTATTGCTTTTTGTATCAGCCGTAGTATTATTGCATTTTTACACCTATGACACACTCTACGTTTTAAGGATGTTTCATGCTTCATTTAAAGCAATAATGTACAGTAGTTTTGAAGCAGGTACGTGTCAAAAAGATAGACCGACATATATAGAGAAATGTTCAATTAACTATATTGATCGACATTCAAATAGGTAGAATAAAACATTTAATGCAAAGTGGTATTTCCTTAACCCAGTAAAGTAAAGCAAACTGTGGTAATACATAATTAAATTCATTAAACTGTAAATACATTAATTTAAAAAGAGACTGACAAACAGACATATACAATGTTTTTTCTTATTCTAACACGATAATCTCTTAATCTGGTTGTTAAGAGAATAAATGAGTAAACTTGCTACATATATTTATATGTAGACTGACTGTAAGAAATTTCCCATATGATAGCCAATAAGGTAATACGTAATTCATATAAAAACAGACGAAATAGCTTGATAGATATCCCGATGGATAGAATGACATCTTGGAAAGATAAGTAGAGCGATAAATAATACGAGGTTAATAAAGAGATTATTGATATTTCGATCATTAAGTCAAACCATATTGATATTAAAAGGGCTTGTATTGATAAAAAGTAGCAATTTATTAAAAGACTTTGTTGATGTAATAAATGGTTGGAGAGCGCGATGTTAGTCTGAGACACAAGGGATAAATTAGGTTGGATATAAAAGGAGAGGGGGCGATTAATTGATTGGTGTAAATATTTATAAGCCGACAATGGCAGAAATAGATTGAGGGTACGATGATGAGAACTTTGTTTAGTGCTAGTATCAGCCACGGAACTGGGGAAGGGGCAAGTAAGTTCTGTATGAAAGGAGGGTCGTCAATAAAAAGAGCGTGATCAAAGAAGGGAAGCACGCGGGTACTATGTTTTAGTAAACATATGTCGAATATTGTTAGTTTATATTCGACGATAATTTATTCGCTATTATGTTATATATATATATATATATATATATATATATATATATATATATATATATGTGTGTGTGTGTGTGTGTGTATAGTACAGAAGATCAGAACAACATCGGTACCGTCGGTTTCAAATCCAAACAAAGGGGACCTATAGTTGGTCTCTTATGCCGGACTATCTTAAGCGTATGTTTATATCTGTCTCCCCTGACAATAGCGATTTGCCCATTGTGTGTATATTTTTGCGTTATTCAAATACGCTGCTCGTTTTTCATTTTTGTCATTTTTTTTTTACTAATTCGGCATTTCTACTCGCAGATTTTAAACTTACTACAAAACCATCCTCTCATTATTACATTTAACCCGGGAAAACTTACTCGCACAAAAATAAGTTACAAAATAGAGGTGCCTCGCTTTTTTACCATATAAATTTTTCTTAATAATTGTTCCAACCACAACACCGTGTGATTTCTTTTCATGAGCAAAACGTTCACAAATCACCAGGCAATTAAAGAATAACATAATAGTATTCTTTGATTTTACTCCATTCCATTATAATATTACAACACAAAAATAGTTAAAAAACGAACACACAGATAAGAATAATCCATTCTGACAAGATGACCACAATAATGAATACATCGTCAGTTTTTTCCACGTTTTTAAAAGACCAATTTAGACTACTGATTGTTTATTCTGTCAAAATACTTATTCTAATACCTTTTTCTTCTATTACAGAAAATAGTAAACAGAAGACTTTCTGTTATTCTTTTTTCAATGCATGCAGATAATGACATTATTTTCGTAAAACTAGAAATTATGCTTATATAGGCGATTACGTGTGAACATTCAAGCTATTTTGTTAAAGACTGAAATACCATTTATTCAAATACATTTACGGGAAATCTTTTAAAATAACACCGCTATAAAAATTATAAAATTATTCTAAGGAACAAAATATGCACACAACCTCTAATTAAAAAATTAAAATATTTTTTCATTTGCATAAACTTTAATCTATTGACAATAAACACAAATTAAGCAAGATTTCTTGAATTTCAATTTCTTCTTAATAACTTTTAAGGTTAAGCCTTAAATATTATATAAGTCTATCATATAAATCATGTAATAAATTTAAAAAAATTGAATGCGGATTCTTGATATGACGTTTAGTATAATTATACCCTGATTTTACTCTTCGTAAGGATGCATAAAAGTGTCGCAGAACTTTTTTGTCCGAGGAATTAATTTTACCCGTCTTTGGATGCGTATCTATCTGGTAATATATATAGCAATCAATACATTTTCCGTTGCTTTAAGGCCCAGCGAATTCCCATCTTGATCGGCACTGCGCTCCTCTGTGGGTCAGTTAGCATTCATTCATTCGTCTATCCTTTCGAACGTGATAGTTATACTACATGTTTGTCTGTTCATGTGGTGTTCGTGGATAGATTTTCCAGAAATTACGTTTACGAAACACTCTCTCTCCCCGTCTTTCTCGTTGTCCCATAGAAGCACGGCTCTATTTTATAGATCAATACAGAGACGTATAAATCAGCCAGCAAATGTAAATTTGATTGTCCAAGCGTTTTGTGTGACTTAACTGCTGTGTTGGAAGCGCCTAAAATGCAAGTAAACGGCAGCTTTTAGTGGCGACTCGTCCGTCTGGCCAATAGATCAAAATTTGATAAAAATTTGACACTTCTACAGTTTCGCAATTCGTTTTGTAAAATCCTATTTCAGTTACGTAAATTATTCAGAGTAAAATAGATTTCAGCATTATTTTTCAAACTTTACTTAATCGACAAAATTGTTATTGGCATTTCTTGTGATTTCACTTCTATTTTTCTGTAACAACAAATAATGTACTTTTCGACTTATCTGCATACTTTTTCACTTCTGAAAGTGTTTTAATAGTTTTTAAAAATTTTAATATAACATTTCGTCGACATCCACTCCTTCGAAGAGAGTAAACATCTTAAATTGCAGACCGATGAGTTGCTATTGGTGGTGCATGACTCAATAACAGTTAAAATATGACTTACCACTAAACTTAATAATGAATCTTATTTAATAATTAGAAAAAATGATGTGTTTACAATAGCTATCTAGAATATGAAGTTGACATTAGATAACATGTATAATACATCTATTTTTATAATTAGCTGGTTTAATCAACGTTTGTTTCGCTAAGGCTTTTCTGCTTCCTTTAATCACAAATACATGATGCTAATATATTCCTCAATTATGAAATTGAATTATGTTTGGAAAAATATAGTATAATTTGGCATTAATTCTACAAGTGACCCATCTCTTACTAAGTTACTATCTGTCACTCATCCTCTCGTACAGTATGTTTTTGTACGATATCTATCACTTACGTTTCCACTACTCCCACTTATGTATTAACAATCGAAGGTTATAAAGTAACAAAATAATAGAAATATTGAAATAGTTCATTATAAACAAAATGTAATAGCTCCCTAGTAGGAATGCTGCTTCATCTGTAGCTCTAGGGAGAACGGGATAAATAGAGAAAGGGAGATAGAAAGGAATATATTGCGATAAAAAGTGAGTTAATTTTTATTTTGCCATATTTACTATATTTAACCGACTTTGCAAACTCCCTTTTTTCATGCAAATTTAAACAATCTAATGCGATGTAAACGGGTGACCCAACAGGTCAGCTTTTATTCATGTAACAAATAAAAACGTAGATATACCGCAAAAACAAGAAACGCTCAACAAACCAACTAATTTCATTCTCACATCTAAAAAATGAACCATAACTAAAGAACACATCTCATCATGATCTGTTATCAAATCAATATGACTTTTACTTGTTGAACAAGAACACACTGTGTGTCCGAAAGTTCCACGCAACGCAAAAACAATGAGTCAACAACAATCTTGTACAAGTCTTAAAAAAACTTATATTCGTTTTCATATAAGTATCTTACACCCCTTATACACCTTGTGATTTTTATTGTTTAGTAAGTATAACAATCATTAATTGTCGTATCGCGCATGTATTATTTAGTATCACGTGTTTGGATGTTAACCGAATTATTTGCAGATCTGTAATCAGGTTTTTATATACCGGACAATGTTTTTTCATTGTCTAATCTTTCTATATAAAATTAAATATTTTATAAGTTTATATATTTGCATGTACAGGATTCACTCCTAAACGCATTAACCGATCTAAACGTGAGAAGTCCAATTTGCGCTCTATTTTGTTCAACTCAGTTTTATGCAAATGAAGTAAAACAGAGCAGAAACCATTTCTTGAAAATTCAGATGTCTCCGTTTTTTGTTAAATTTTAACATCAATAAATTAATATATCAAAAGTTCAGATTCTTCGATGTATTTGAAAAATTATTCTAAGGAACAAAATATGCACACAACCTCTAATTAAAAAATTAAAATATTTTTTCATTTGCATTAACTTTAATCTATTGACAATAAACACAAATTAAGCAAGATTTCTTGAAGTTCAATTTCTTCTTAACAACTTTTAAGGTTAAGCCTTAAATATTATATAAGTCTATCATATAAATCATGTAATAAATTAAAAAAAATTGAATACGGATTCTTGATATGACGTTTAGTATAATTATACCCTGATTTTACTCTTCGTAAGGATGCATAAAAGTGGTGCAGAACTTTTTTGTCCGAGGAATTAATTTTACCCGTCCTTGGATGCGTATCTATCTGGTAATATATATAGCAATCAATACATTTTCCGTTGCTTTAAAACCCAGCGAATTCCCATCTTGATCGGCACTGCGCTCCTCTGTGGGTCAGTTTATAAGAACATAAAGTTAGCATTCATTCATTCGTCTATCCTTTCGAACGTGATAGTTATACTACATGTTTGTCTGTTAATGTGGTGTTCGTGGATAGATTTTTCAGAAATTACTTTTACGAAACACTCTCTCTCCCTGTCTTTCTCGTTGTCCCATAGAAGCACGGCTCCATTTTATAGATCAATACAGAGACGTATAAATCAGCCAGCAAATGTAAATTTGATTGTCCAAGCGTTTTGTGTGACTGTCAACTGCTGTGTTGGAAGCGCCTAAAATGCAAGTAAACGGCAGCTTTTAGTGGCGACTCGTCCGGCTGGCCAATAGATCAACACCTCACAGGTATTTCAAGCACAAAAGCCACAGGAAGCATGGTATATCGGTTTTCTTCCAAGGTTTGTGTAGATGGGTAATTATCAAGTAGGATCTGTAACAATTTAGTCTTAATACGGTATAATGAGGGTAAAGACAAATATTTGCACACACGTTTGATACGCTTTTATGAACCTACCACTCAAAGTATGTCGCGAACATATCATAGATGAGAAAATACATGTACTTTGTCCTCTTAGTCTTTTATTACTGAAAACTAAAAATCATAAAAAGAAATAATGTCATAAAAAAGAATAAACAATTATTTTAAAGATATATCACATGGCAAAGTCTGGTCTAAAGGGAAACATGAGAATAGTGATATTTCGTCTTACATGAAATTAATAAATCATAAAAGAATCGTACACAAATGATAGTGAATAAATCATATGCACGTACGTACACACACATATTTATATATGTATATATAAACACTATTCGTTGTACAAGGTGTTTGAGAAACATTTGTTAATTTTTACATTTTTATTTATTTCACAACCATTTAAGTATTTAATACCCATATAGTTCGATATTGTGCATGTGTACGATTAATGGGTACGAGAGGTAGACACTATGTTCGACTGGAAAGCAGCAGAATATTGGAAGAAATAAACCTGTATTATCATGATTCGCACCAGAATAAACAAGTCGAAATCTTCGCTGCAGCTCAGTACTCATTGAATATATTGAAGGCTGGAGAGGAAGATGTGGAAAGAGAGGCTTGGAGGAAGAATCATAGCACGTATTCTGACGAAATTCGACGAGAAACTGCAACAAAATGCGGGGCAAGGTGCAAATAAAATCATGGAAAAAGGGATGGGTGTAGGAATGGCGACTATAAAGAAAGCGACAAAAAGATCTTGCTACACCGCATACACGAGTCGCCAAGGGCCCACTAATCAATTCAAAGATCTAAGAGAACCGATTTACGAAAGGCAAAGAGCCCCTTCACCATGATCAAACAACCAGATTCTTCTCAAAACCAGTTGCACAACGAGCACAATGATAATTGACTAGTTTAGAGTTCGTAAGAAGAAGTCCTACGTGTCATGAATACTAATTTTCTAAACTGTGAAAGTCTTTGAATGTGTTTCAAGTGAAAAGACACTCAGACTCAGTTACTATCTACTATTGTCAAGCGTTGGATTACAAAAATAGCTGCGTGACGGCTATACGCGTGACAGCAGGACTCAGATCCGTATTATACATCCGGAAAATAACGCAGAAGGGACTGTTAGCAGACTGATTCGCTTGATTACAATCCATGGGCTGTTTTGTCTGAGTTTTAGTTGAGAAAGACACAATCCGTACCACTTGCTACAAAAATGAAGATCTGATTTCCAGGGTCAAACTGGTGTTCAACGTTTCTAATATGACACTGTGAAAGCTGCGTGATTTAAGTTCATGTCCCGTCTGAATTCTTTGATGGATTTATGGATCTCTATAATATATATTCTAACTGGAAACGCTAACCATTTGAACATAAAAGGAATGTTACTGGCGAAAAATGAGAAAATTACCGTTTCTTCAGCAGAACAGGCTATCATACCTCACTTTAACCAGGTATTGTATCAAGCCTTTGCCTACTAATATGACAGCCTACTCACATGTGGTGCATCACCATTTTCAAGAACTGTGATTATGTCCAACATGTGTAGTTGATGTGGCTCCACACTGTTAATAAATTCGGTACAATAAGTAATGGATTTATTTGGATCCGTAATCGCTTTAACGTATTGGTATATTTTCTCGTCACCATCTATGTGAAAGCGGTTGTCCCATTGACCTCTTTAACAATCCATTTGCTTTAGACAAGTATTGTTCTCTCACAAAACAGTTGATGATTGTGGCAGGTGTGCTTAAGCTTGAGAAGACTTCACCTTGAGGTCATCAACTGATGCTATTATGGAACTAATCGAATTTGATAATATGTTACGAGCATTTACTACGTAACCTTACCTAACCTTCAACAATCTTTTAGCACATATATTTGAATTATGGCATTTGAAAAGGTGAGTTTTCGTATATGTTCGGAGCTGAATTTTTAAAACATGTTTTTATTAATACAAACATTTTAGAGAACTTATACTTTGGTCAATTGATGTTTTCTTTCTAATCACTATAGGTATTAATTCATAAGTTACTCGTCTGAAAGCCTTGGAAAAATTCAACTTTCATCTATATTTATATAGGACTATTGAAGGACATAAACATTATTTAACATCTCATTGCCTTTTTTGTGACTCATTTATATATCATATACGTTTTGTGTGACTTGATAGTAGGGTGCATAAGCTCCCCTAATTGCATAATCATTTATACTGTCTTTGTATTAAATGTATAAATTAATTCGCATCTCATTTCATGAGTTCTGATGTAGCTTTACGTTTGCAAACATATCAACAGCATACTGTAGAAATACATTCTTGAAACCCTGCAGTGCATTAAATCTATTTTGTCAGATAAAATATCAATGTGCGTAAAAGTCTTGATCAAATGGTTTTGTTTGTTTCCATTTGAGGAATACGAAACCTATATTTTTCCTATGAATGTATATTGTTAGGTATCATAAGACACGACTGACTGATTGATTCGTCTATTGAATCTTTCACATTTTTCACGTTTAAGTATCTTATAGTGCTTTAAAATTTACTTTTTCTTGACTAATTTTGACGGTGTCTTTCTTGCAATTTTCTTTGTGTTAAACATTTTATGTCATACGATTCTAATATGTTTATCGTCCATATGCTAGTTTACTGCAATTCAAAATACATTTGGGTGTGTCTTTTATTCGGTTTTCTAATAATAGGGAGTTATTGTTTGCAGTATGGAACATGAATTACTTGTGTTTTGCTTCTCTAAAATATGTGAAAAACAAATTTCTCTTAAATTGTTATTAATTCATAAAATGGTATAATTTTTAATAATTTTATACTTTATTTATTCTAAGCTCTATTAAATATTCGAAATATTGAGCTTCATTTTTACATTTTTAATTTGATTCCTGTTCGAATTCTAACTATATAACATTACGTTTTATATTATTCCCCCTCATGTATATCATGTATATCTCATATCTAAAGTTAATTCTCCTTATTTTATTGACCATTATATATTTTGAGCAAAAACTTGCATATGCTAATGTGTTCCTCGAGACACTTAAGCTATTTTCTTATGAGTATTTGCAGAAAATATGCGTTTGTTTAGTTCTTTTTCAAAATTACTTATATTTTCCCGGCGTAGCAGCTCCTTCTAACACAGTAACTCACAAAGAAGGTCGGAGGTATTTTCACTCTCACGTTAACACATACACCAACAGTTTTTCCTTTAAGTCTGAACTGTTCTTAATAACTTTACTTTTTAGACCTGTCATATCTTATTTTTTCCTTTCTGGTATTGTCTATGAACTACATATACAATGCCTTCATCTCAAATATTCTTCTTCTTTCTGGATATATTTCTGTTAAAACACAAAACCTTTACGAAGTCAATACACTTTTTTTTGTTCTTATTTAATTTTATTTTACATTTCTCACATCATATAACGACGTAGATATCATTCTCGGATCATGCTGGATACAACATCTATTTATTACTATTTATATTTATCGATTTTAGCCAGTTTATGCGTTAACAGTGTGGAACACAAGTTAAAGTATAACGTATCACCGGAATAAGACACTGTTATTCTACGTGTTTCTTCTTTTCGAATTTATTCACTTTGATAATTCAATTTTCTTGTTAACACAGTTATATGAAATAGAATATGTAAAACATATTCTATTTTATATAACTGTGTTAACAAACACTTTACCTTCCGATTGAAAAACACTGAAACGTCGTGAATACACCAACCACGTTGGGAATAGTAGTCCAAATAATCCAATAATCAGAAATAAACATTAATTATTAATTTAGCGATTGCATTTTTTCTGACAAGATAAACATTTAACTTGCCACCAGACATAATATTTGTAAAGGATCAAAGAGGATGAGAAGACCGAGAAGGGGCAACACAAACCATACCTCACTGGAAGAGTGCGGACAGTGCTAGGACCTTGGGAAGGCTTATTGACACCCAAATCCCAGAAAAGACAAATATCCTTACCAGGGAGAAATCAATGGTAAGCTGCTTTTGCGATACCGCAAGGTTATTTTCAGTGGTTATCGAAAAGAGGTGAAGAGTCCTGGAAATCTGGGGAGGCTTGTTGTCACTCAGACTCGAGGGAAACTACCTGCTCTTGTCGATGAGCAACCACTGACAATGACCTGTGTGATAACTACTAGTGAGTAATAATAATAAATGCTACAGTGGTTTATTCTGATCAACATTATCTAAAGATGACCTTAAACTTCATAGCTTTACAGTTTATTTAAATATTTAGATAACATGTATTTTATAGTTGTAAATATGAATTTTAGTTTTTCGTCATATATATATATATATATATATATATAATTAACTTTCGCTTTCTTGTCCTGTCTAGCGTATTTCAAAGTGATAATTATATCGACAAAGAGAGGGTGCGTTAGTTAAGATAGAGGATGGAGTGAAGGGTAATTAATGCACGTTTGAAGGGTTAACAGACAGTGACTGATATTTGGTTGACACTACTTTGCATCGGATTTGCTTTTCTCTTTTCTGTTTTTCCCTTTTAGTTAACATCCGGTTGTTTTCTGGCGACGATTTCAATGCGAGTTATTTCACTTTTGATTTTTATGCAGTCTGTGAATAGATGTGATAACATTGAGACGATTAGTGTACAATGTAATCGCTATTTAAATATTTATCCAAATCCATTACGTGATTTTAATTCCAGGGAATGTCTAAAATTGAAGACTCTGAAATTGAACGTTAAATAATTCTGCTATATTTATGTCTAATATCAAATTCAATGCAACTTTGAAATATTTTCATTTTTAAATACAGTTGTGCCCATATAATTCCTCCTAAACACCCTTTAAGATACTAGGAACGAACTGAAATGTGAGAAATATTTATTAACAAACATCTATTGTCTATTGTTAAAATTTCACAACACTGAGAGATATCTGAATTTCTAGAAAAGCCTTCCAACCTTTTGTACTCTCTTTGTATAAACATAAAGTAAAGTAAAATAGTCCACATTACGCACGCATACGTTTCTCATGTATGTACTAAAAATCATAATAATATGTTAATTATAATCTTGTATATACAAATTCATAAACACACGCACCCACACACACACACACACACACACACACATACATATATATATATATATATATATATATATATATATATATTGGGGAAATGGATGCTACTTTGATGGGGGTAAATTACCAGAGAAGTCTTTTTAAAACATCTTGAAGTTATGATTAAAAAAATGTGTATTTTGAAAATGAGCAGCAACAATTCTATAAATAAAAAAATGTTTTCCTTAAATAATTCGGAACATTAATTAAATTACATATATATATATATATATATATATATATATATATATATATATATATATATATATATATATATATATATGTGTGTGTGTATGTACGTGTGTATGTGTGCGTGTATCTGTGTTCTTTTCAATTTTGTATCTTTTTGTTTTTGCTGGGGATGGTGCATCCTATCGTATGCCAAACATTTACCTGCTATTTCAGACACTCCATATGAGAGATCTGTTAAAGATTCTAACCGTCCTTTAATGGCAATTGTCTATATCTTGCTGGCACTTGGTCCATCAAGTATATTCGCCAGGCAGCTGTTGAAATCATTTTTATGGGTTTGGCTGCTCTTGTAATTACTGGAATGATGGAGATTTTCCTGAGAGTCCAGCTTCTTTTTTATGTCATACATAAGACTTGGTATTTCGTTATCGTTTCCGTTTCAACCTTATTTAAGCAATCATCATGACTAAAACTATTGTTGCTATATCATACCTTTTGTCCCATATCACTAGGTCAGATTTAACAGATGCTTTGTCTAGATATGTAGCTGTAGAGATTACATAGTCATAGTGGATGGTGTATGCCTTATCTCCAACTATTTTTTCGGGTATATTTTCCTAGGATTTGCTGCTACACTAGATATTAAACTTTTTACAGATGTTCCAGTGAAGATTATTATACACTCTGTTGTCTCGCATTGTATAGCTTGAGTGTCTGAAATAGCGGGTAACCATATCATAGCAGAAACTTACAAATGGATATCAAGTCCTCACACTGTCCACCTCTGTGTGGCAGAACCTGCACTTCTTGTCATTGCTAAGACCAATCATCTTTTTAAAGGCATTGGTCATCAAGTATTGATCTTGGGTAGCCATTATCATTCACTCCTGACCATAGTGGAGCGATCTTCTTTTTAGCCAGTCTACAGAGCCTTCCTTATCTATATAGGTTTGGGATAGTTTATCCAGAAAATATTTGGCACGTTATTGGTTGGCCGATTCTTTTTCAGTTTTCTACAATGGAAGGTTCTGGTGTATTTTTGGCGTATTTCTGGTGGCCCTGTCAGGCTATTTACGTGACAGGCTTGTTTTCTGTTTCTGCATCATTTGTAACATAGTCCTCTTCAAAATGTTTGGCCAGTTTTGTGATAGAGGTTGTTCTACAGGCTCTTGTTTCTTGGTGTTTGCGTACCATCATATAGTTTGGGTTTGGAGATCTTATCAGATATTAGCCGGTGCTCACAATAGTGGCTCGATGTTGATGGTCAATTTCTAAGAGACCAATACCTTCTGCTCCTC
Organism: Sepiola atlantica; assembly: GCA_963556195.1. Lineage (NCBI taxonomy): Eukaryota > Metazoa > Mollusca > Cephalopoda > Sepiida > Sepiolidae > Sepiola > Sepiola atlantica. The sequence continues at coordinate 110,611,434 of OY744517.1, read as the reverse complement.
TGGGCAAATACACCCTCAGTAGACACTGGGTTTTGTAAATTACTCTCTACACAGTCACCATTTTTTAAATTTAGTTTCTGTTCTGTTAATGTCCTTGTGTGGCCATTCAATAATGGCAAAGCTGTATGTCATCACTGGCAGTGCTAGTTGGTTAATGGCAGTTACTTTATTTTGTTCGTAAGCGTTTTTGCAATTTTTTCGAACACAGCCTACATATTATATGCCAATTTTTCTATCATCTTGGCATGTGTAATAAATCGTGTTCTTCGATACCAAGGTATTTGTATTGTGCCTGCTTTTCAAGGTCTTTGTATCAGCTGTATGTTTTGTGTTTTGCTCTTCGTCCCATCTCTGAGGAAGCAGTTTACACATTTGTCCAGGCCAAACTTCATTCTTTGGAGTAGGTATAGACGACCTGCAAGAGTCGGCTTAAGTCAGCGTTTGAACTGGCATACAGGTTGAGGTCATCCATAAAGAGCAGGTAGTTGACTCTTTTGTTTGGGTCTTTCGGGTTTAAGCAATACACCTTTTGTTTAGTAATTTACTTAGCGGAGCTATCGCCAGGAAAAAGAGTCAATAAGATAAGCTACTTCATTGGAAGATTCATCTTCGGATCTTGACGCCAGGGATTGTTATTATTCCATTAGTGTGGCTAAATGCCATAGTTGTTTGCCACATATTCATATATGCAGCCATGGTTTTCTCGATGAGCCGAGGGATCTTATATAATTCAAGGTACCGCAGAAGCCATATGTGTAGCACACTATCAAATGCCATTTTGGTAATCGATCTAAGCCACGCTTAGACTACTCTTCCTGTTGCTACAGTCCTCAAGGACGGTCTTATTAATCAACATGTAGTCCTAGTGTCTAAAAACTCCCTCCTTAATTCTGCTTGTTCTATTTCCAAGTACACTCCATAAGAAAGTTGTTCGTAGATGCTGTCTGCAAACAGGTCAGTAAAGAGTTTCTAGGTTTCTAGTGAGATAGCAGATGGATCTTTATTTAGTAGGGTGTTGTGTCTCACTCGTTTTTGGTATGAGGGTTGTATCACTTTTTACTAGCGATACTGGTTTGGTTTCCTCACCTCTCAACAGTTTAGTGAAGCAACTACTATAATGACTTTGAAGTGCTGCTAGTTGCTAAAGCCAGAAATTGGGTATGTTGTCAATGCTAGGCGTTTGTGATTCTTAAATTGATTTAACTTTAGTTTCATCATTCCAAGCGTTATCTCTGGTTCTGGCATTTATGGCTTGTTTTCATTACTCCGAGCTATATCTAAGATCCACTTGGCTTCTTGATTGCATGACCCCTCATTCTCAAACAGAGGCTTAAGTTAGTCGTTCAGTTCTTTCTTTCTTTTTCCGTGGGGTTTCCACCGTGATTGCCTCTCTTATTAGGTTTCTGTAAAAAAGTCTTACTTTCTTTTAAAACTGTTTGTTTTTCATTTTCTTCCTGTTCTTGTTGTCCTTTAAAATTCTATTGACAAGTGCTACCATTCTGCCTTCAAGTTCCATCGCGATGTTTTTAATCTCTTGTATATATATTTTTATATTTTAAACTGAGCCCGTAGATGTGTTCTTCAGTCGCTCTTGCACTGTAGGGGCGGCAAGGAATTGCTTTATCTGAGACAATTCCTTTATGCACAAGTTAAGTTGTATCTAAGGTGGTGTTGTGTTTTGTGTTCTGGACTTGTGGGAATATTTTCCTGACAATGTAGAGTCCTGTAGCATATGTAATCGGTGTCATCTCCGTGAATTATATGTTGGGTGGAACAAGTCTTTTGAGAGCTATTTTTGTAGTTTTTATTACTGCCTTTGGTAGTTCATCAGACTTTGATTTTTGGCAGGTTTATCATCTGGACTTCCTCAATAGTGTTACCAAGTTCTTCCTCAAATAACATTTGTTCATTATCCGGATCCGGTAATTTCTGAGACAATGGTGGATGTTTAAGTGTTGGCAGTTGTCTCGGTGATAGTGATGAGAAAGAACTATGGTTCAGCGAGGGACTATCTTGTATTTGTTAATAGACAGCTGATGGTAGTGGGACACTTGTCGGAAAGTCATTTGATAAAAGAGATTCTGGTGGTGAAGTGCCTGTATGCTGAGTTGTCTAGAATGTTCGGCTGGATACGCGAGTGAATGGCGTACCTGTGGAAATTTTGAGAAATAGGCATTCAAGTATACTTTTTTGTTCTCATAAGAGCTGCTATTTCTATCCAGCTCAGCTTCATTGAACACGCTCATGCTGGTTATTTTTCGAGGTGGACATTTCTCTTGCCTGGAGAAAAGTGGAAGGATATTTCCTTCCATGTCTCTGCTTTCTTTTTATTGTTTGGCATGTTTGGCCTGAGCATAGTCCATAGCTCATAACAATGTCCACTCTCATCTAGGCTCTTGTATCCGTATAGTTTCCTTTTTTCTGATTGGAAGGTAGTCTTACTCTATCTACCTCAGTGCTACATTTTTATGAGAGTGCTCTGTGTATAAACGTGTTGCTGGGCCCTTTTATCCTCATTGTCAACGACTTCGACTTTGTTATTCAAAGCTGCCCGTGATTAATAGAGGGGGTGCCCCGTCCGCAACCGATGACGTGTTGGATTATTATAAGGGCAGCACATCATTTTGCTTTTTGAATATTTGGTCAAAGTTTACATCAAATGTAAGTAGTACATACATGTCAGGTTTTCTGAAAAAATCATTTACAGAGAGACCGAAGACACCCGAGGGTGGTGTGTAGTAAACATTCAAGTTTTCTCCTGTGTTAGTGTGTGTTAAATAAAATATATCAAATGATTTTTTTACTTTTTGAATTCACCAAATTCGATCTGTTATAGTTACACTTTTCCTAACTCTTGTTCTTGTTAAGTGATTATCAGATATTTCTAGTGTACCCAATTTTTATAGCCATACTTACGTTGTAAATATATTTAATACTGATTCAGCTAGTGCAGTCTATTGTTGTCGGGTAGAGTTGAAAAATGTGCAGACATACTAAATAACGGATAAGGATTCTAGTAATTTGAAATATAATAGTTTACTAGTAAAATAACCGTTCATCTAAACAACATGAGATAAATACTAGTGTACCCCAGGGATCTATCCTTGGACCTTTATTGTTCCGGATCTTCATAAACAATCTCCCTGATATTTGCTGACGACACCACGCTTTACTCTCGTCATGTGGGCAAAACGGACACGATCATATCCGAGGTAATGGCTGAATCCTTAGAAAATTACCTCCAGGCTGTAGTGGATTGGGGTCATAAATGGTTTATAACTTTTAATGCCGCAAAGACAAGGCTCTTTCCTTCAATAACAACAAGAAACCTCTTCAACCACCGATTGTCATGGCAAATAACATCCTACCTTAAAGTTCAACATTCAAACTTCTCGGCCTAACCGTCACAGGTAACATGAATTGGAACAATTACATTGAAGACATTGTCAAGACTGCAGCAAAGAAGGTGGGCTCCTTCTACCGTGCTAGTAAACTCCACACACCTGACATAATCCTATATCTCTACAAAGCAACCATCCGCCGATGCATGGAATATTGTTGCCACATCTGGGCTGATGCATAATCCACTAGTCTCTCCCTCCTAGACAAGGTCCAAAAAAGAGTCGCCAACTTAATGGGTCCCTCACTATCAACCAAGCTCCAGCCCCTGTCCAATCGTCGCAATATTGCATCCTTGTGCTTGTTTTACAAATACTTCAATGGATTGTGCTCCGATGAACTGGCTACTCTGGTGCCCTCTCGACGTAAATTCACTAGATCAGCTCGACGCTCAGCTAAATCCCATCCATTCACTATTGAGGTCCTCAGATGCCCGAGAGCCTTCTACTCCAAAAGTTTATTTCCTTGTGCTGCTGGCCTCCGGGACTCCTACCCTGCTCACTGTTTTCGCGACAGTACCGACATGCAGAGGTTTAAAACTAATGTAAACAGACATATTGCTACACATGCTCTCAACTTGGGGTGACGCCCAAAACCTACACTGTTATTCTCAGTAACCCTTTACATCTACCTTGTTTGGGGTGAAATATGTAAACAAAGAAGATTAGTTGAATAATGTATTTCAGGATTTTATACACATCCGAAATAACAAGTAAACTTTTGTTCAATGAATGAAGGAAATCTATTTCTCTTTGTTTTCCTTTTCTTTCTTTTCTATTCCTTTCTCTTATCAAGTAGCCTCCTTTATCAATTTTAATTACATTTCCGACCTGAACATACTTTTTAATGTTTGTTTGCGTCTATGAAGATATAGAATATACTGAAACGTCAGATGCAATGAATAAAGCATTTTAGCATCGACATATTTTATAGTCAGTTTTATACCATACTTTACAAATATTCTCTCTCTCTCTTTCTCGCTATATATATATATATATATATATATATATATATATATATATATATATATATATATATTGAACTGACATGTTTAATTCGTTTTAAATAAGCCGACATCAAATCGATAAAATGTTTAGATGATAACAATCTGAGAAAAAGCAAGTAGGATACAATTAAATCGAGGTCATATTTTCTGTATTGGAAATTTATTGAAAATGGCATTTCCTCGATGAAAATAAGAAAAATCAGCTAATTCAGTTTCTGAGTGGATCTCCAATAAACTACTCGTATCAGTGTTCACGTTTATAGGAATAATAGACTCTTAACCGATATGACATCTGAGTGCCAAGCACAAACTAGACACATTTCGGAGATGAAGTCGATAACAGTTAATCATGAATTTTAAAAGACATAATCACCTCCTGTCAACCATAGAACTGGTTACTTTCCATATATACACAAGTTGAAAGTCTTATTTTCATTTTTTCCTCTCATAGAGGAGTTGACTTAGCAAGCCCTGAGTCTAGTTTTCTATAGTATCTCCCTTAGAAATGAATTCATATCTTTCCCAAAAAATCTTAATGATAATATTTAAACAACTTTGATGGCACTTAAACACAACGTACCGAGTCCATTATCATAATCGGTATCAATTACACCACTATTCTTTTTTGTATATTAATTGCATTGCCAAGGATAAGAAAGTTATAGTATACATACGAATTTATCTATAGATGGTGACATTAGAGATTAATTCCTCCCTTTCGGAAAGGTGTTACTGATAGTGACCGTTTGCGGCTCCAATAGAACTTGAACAGAAGTCGTGCTGAGACTTTGTATTGGTATTAATTAAGTACTCACCACGTCTATTCTAAGAACTGCAAAATTTTACATCGATAATATAAAATGAACAAATACTTTATTGTATGAATTAAATTGACTCTTAAAAGGATGTACTCATTTCAACCGTCTATTTTTACAACGCAAACATCAATATTTGATGATGCATTTGACCTAAGATTTCTTTTAATTCAGATAAATGCACGCCACACAGTTAATCATTCATGGTTATGCAAACTAAATAAATACATGAATTTTGAACATTGCAGATCATCCAGACAATAGATTTGAAACCAAACACAATGAAAACATAACAATCTAATTAGAATAAAATTGCAGAAATAGACACCACGTTACTCTATATACGTATTAGTCGATTGATATAGTATTGGAAAGAAAGTGTGGTGGAGTAGATACCGGCGCAGACTCTCGGGACGAATCGTTCAAGGCCTCCCGGATCCATTAGATCACTTTAGTTTGGTATGTTAGCAACCTTCGTCTGGCTTTTTTTTGTGAGGACTTGATGAGAAAAGAAGAACGTGAATCGGTGTAATTATTACTGACAGCGGAATCAAGCTAATAAAGTACTGTCACCTTCTTATTCATACAACCATGTGTCTTAATTCGTGCTTCGATTCTACTTCTTCTATTTTTAGTTTGTTTCCAAGTAGCCAAAACTTTGCTAGGTGTGTTCAACTTTCAATTGTAATGAGCAGGTAGACATAGAATGCAAAAACCGAAAGTTTATTCGCAAAGAGAGAGAGAGCAGATCTGTTTCATTATGTATCTCTTGAGGGCAGCGTGGATGTCAACTTTAGTCAGACAATTAAGAAATTAAATATTCTTGGAATAATCGACGTGAAAGTCATACATATAATGGTACTTTAATATGCCTTCTTAATAGTAGGAGTACTACTAGCAGTAGTAGAAATAGTAGTAGTAGTAGTAAGATCTTTAACAAGCGAGTCTGAGGACACAAAATCCTACGTCACAGTTTATTAGGTATAAAAAGTCTTAGGACAGGCAGTTCTTGGTGCAAATACTATTAGTTGAGTATGTAATCATGATTGTATCCGTTTATTACATTTAAATATTACAATAAGGATTTTTTTACGGAAATAAGAATTGCTTTTTTAGTTACAGAATTCTTTGAAAACATATTGAACATACCATAGTCAACCTTAACATTAGCTCACTTCAATACTACAAAACAGGCAATGCTTATGCATATACACACATTATAAATGTCATATCTTGATATTTTCCATTCATTTCCTCGTCTGAATTTTTTCTCTTCGCCTTTTCTTATAAATTTTTTTATTGTCATTCACTATTATATTCCTTTTTTACCTTTAATGATTTATCGACGTCACATATTTAAATCTATATTTTATATCATATGCCAATCGGCCGTACACATTTACTATTATTAGACGGTGATCGGATCTACAGAAACAATTACGAAGAGTGTGCCAATGAGGTATGAATGAGTAAAAATACGTGAAAGAGTGTGGCTATCTTAATAGAGGTCGCACTAAGATATTCAAGAATATTGGTTGTTAAACATTCAGCAACTAGCAAGAACACCGTCACAGAAATGCTAAAAATGCAGAGGCACTTTTGTATGAACATTTAGGCACCAGGAGTAAGTTTGTCAATACACACAGTTTGCATTATCCTGCAGTTTTTGTGTTCCTTAAGTCGCCAAACGCTGATCTGGCTAAAGTTGGCTACTGGGCACAAATACGGTTTCAGATAGAAAATAGTATGAACACAGTTGTAATATTACAATAGACCAGTTTATACATCGATGCAATTTGTATGAAATGACAAAACATTTCCATGACCTAGGTGAACCTGATATTAGGTTGGTTTTTATCTCAGAATATTGTCATGGGTGTGGAGAGTAGGGTATAGGACCTTAGTTTAGGAGGTCTCATTGAGGGGATTTGTAGCACTGGAGAACTGTCTGTTTGATTTGAAGATCCCTGGTTTATATAGAAATAGGCCCTAAAACGGATATTGGACCAAACTGGAATGAGGTTTAGTCAATTCTTAAGTCCTTTTACAAGCTCTTTATCTACATCTCATTAGTTATTTTATTTTCCTAATTTAGTCAACTGCTGCGTGAAGAGTTCCCATTCATCAGCATAGCGCGCTCTCTTAATGAAATCGTCTTCACTTACGAAGTATTCACCTTCTTCATTCTCGACTTGGGTGCTCCCATTGAATCATCATTGATCAAAACCTTTTCCATTCTTCTACTTTACTCCGTCACATACACTATAAATAAAATAAATGTAAACATCTTAAAGTTAGCTTGTCCCCATCTTAATAATTGTGTTATCAAAGTTCCTTTCCATTTTTAGATTTCGGTCGGTTCATGATTCGATAATCAATTTCTTATCATCAAGAATCACGAATCTAAGTGAACATGTTTTATATTTTTATTCCATCTTTCCAGATAAAATGCTTACAAACTGGCTGTCTCTATGCTCTAAGATTCCGAGTTTTAGAACAACAATCTTATTCCATTTAGTTATTCTTGTTTTAGCCTGAGACTATCAAATATATATATATATGACTCTTTCGAGAATGTCATTTCATCCACTGAAATTTTGGATATCCAAGATACATCTGGTTTAAATTATTCTCGACCACCAACAAATCCTCATAATCTTTTCTAAGAGTTTAGCAGGCGAGCAAGAATGAAATTGAGTAGACTAGGATGATCCCGAATTTGTAGGACAGCCATCGGTAATCAATCTTTTCTAATGATTTTAATAAAATCTTGATCGTCATGTTTTGAGTTGAAATCACAAAGAAGGACCAATAATGCTCACTTATATTCTAAATATGTTTCTGTTTTCATATTAAAATATTACTTTCTCTCATCTATATTTCAACTAGGCGGCGTTGCAAAGGTAAATCGATAGACTCAATAAACGAATGATTCCACATCTGAGCCCAATATAAATATATTTACGCCATCTTTTACTTTCTTATAAATATTGATTATAGTGTTCTGTAAGTTTTACATTTATAACTAGTAATGCATAGCTATGAAAGAGCATATTCACAGCAACTAAAGTAGAGGAACAATTTTTATGTATATATTTTTAGGTGTGGTAAGTAATTGTGCACAAACAATAGAAGAAAGGTAATATTCCATACGAATGAAGATAATGAAACAAGAGTACATGCTCTTTTATTAACCTTACCGGTAACTGTAAGTTGCAATATAAAAACACAGAAACTGTCCGTGCGCAGTAGACGTAACAAAATCAGTATTATTGTAAATATAACTTTATTAAAATATTTGAACTTGACCAATGATTATATATATATATATATATATATATATATATATATATATATATATATATATATATATATATATATATATATATGTGTGTGTGTTTTCACAATACAAGCGCCCACTAATGGAAGCAAAGTAATAAGTCGAAGAAAATATAATTAAATAAAAAGAATATTGTATGCCGAACAAACTATTTAATAGTGTTCACAAAACGTATACAAAGTAAGTGTAGGTGGAATGACGTAAGTGTGTACATAGATAGGAAAAGTGTCCAGTGAGAATGTCTATAGTTGAAAGTCTGAGTAATATGTAGAAGTGGAGACAGCTTCTTACATACAGGAGTGGTGTCCTTGTGTGTGTCTGTGAGCACATTGTTATAGCAGCCGTCAACATAAACAGGGAGATATATGGTGTGGCTGATCTAATCTGTATGAGAGAAAAAAGAGATAGAGCGAGTCCGTGCATCCCATTTTATAAGGCAGAGCAGGACGCTCCTCGGCGTCATGATAAGAGGCGATAAATCGTGTTTTGCGTCACCTGATTCTATGCGTGTATATAATTGTGTTTGATAAGAAAGTTCATGCTACAGGTTATTTGGCGAGATGCGATGTATTTGTTGCGTGTTTCTCTTTCCTTGGTGTTCACTATGTGGCCTGCTAGGACAGAGAAATCTACGATTTGGCACGATTTTTTTTTTTTATTAACGGTTTGTCTTGCTTGTTTGTACATTCATGTCTAAAAAGATTTTGTGATATTATTATTATTATTATTATTATTATTATTATTATTATTATTCGTATATACGCAGAGTAAAGAGACTTATACTTTTGCCATATAATTTACATAGGTATTTTTGGTGTTAGACACACGTATGTAAATTAAATAACTTTGACAAAAGAGCGTCTTTCTTTCTCTAAATTCTTACAGAGACATTAAAAAATATTAGAAGTGGTTGAATTAAAAACTCTGCAAGAGACATACATAGCTATCTAAGAGAAAGAGAATAAGAGAGAGATAGGTGAATTGTTAAGTAAATCACAGAAGTAGGGTATATTTTAGCATGTGTTTTGTGTTATCTCTATCTATACACACGATATATATATAACTGTTTCTATATTTGTATATACACAATTCAATGATAAATTAATTAACCGATAATTATGAATTTTAGAATACAACTGCTAAGCATAGGCAGGATAATATGGGCTATATTTAGTTTCTATAAGTTTTATGCAAAGCGAACAAAGTGAGGGTGAACGCCCGTCGTAAAATTTCAGATACCTCCGACTTTTGTGAAATTTTAACGAGAGGTATCAGACATCAATTAATAAATATTCTCCAAATTTCAGGTTTTTAATATATTTAAAGACTTTTTAAGAAGCATAATATGGACGCAACCTCTCATTTGAAAAATCAAATATTTCAGATTTTTAATTAAATTTTATCTAAAATACTTAGACATCAAGCAAGATTATCTGAATTATAATTTCTTTTTATGCTAAAGCAAGATTCCCTCAATTACAGTATTTTTATGATGACGTCTTAAACCTACGTCATAACTATTAGATATTTTCTAGAATCAAAATCATGTAATAGATGTTGATCAAAATTTGAATAAGGATAGTAGATATGAGGTTTGGTAGCATTATACTTTCCTTTCAATCTTCGTAAGGGGACATAGAAGTAGTGCAAACTTTTGTTCTGGGAATTCATTTTTAAATTTTCATCATGAAGTATATAGGCAAAACACCGTAACCGACACCAACATATATAAGTAGCATTGGGTAATAAAATAGATATTCAATATTCCATCGAATCTTACATTCAGGGTGTTATTGTATAACTATATTGTAGAGCTGTATTGCATTACTGTATTGTATTACTGTTGTGTATTACTGATTGATTAAAATTATTTTAGATGCGTCTTATCATCTGGTTAAAGGCTCTTCTCGCCAGTCTGTCAGTTCGTTGTTCGATCCGTCTATTGGTTTGTCACGCTTGAGTTGCAGAGTGAATGGACGTATCTTATGTTGGATAAATCGATATAGGTTCTGTCGCTCTGTTAGTCAGTCCGCCACGCTTATATTTTAACTAACATATTTGTTTGTCTATGAAGTTTAAATTTAAAATAAGACGTTCCCGTGCCTATAAGATGCCCTGCCCATCCGTCCATCTGTCAATCTGTCACGCTTAAGTAAAAATAGCATTTAAGTTGCGCAGATTAAGTGAACGCACGTCAAGAATGTTTCTTTATTTTATTCACACTTGCAAATGAAACTTCTTTTTATGCCTTCCATTTCACGCCCCCACAGTAATCCGGCCATTGCAACACTTTTCTGTGTCATTGATCGATAGAGTTGAATATTTCAGTCAGTCAGACGGGAGTTTTTGTACAGTATTGATATGCACTCAAGTCACTGCGTGCGTGCCGCTCTTGCCCTGTGTTTGTCTCAATATATTTGTCAATGGGGTAAAAATGTTCGCCTTTTGAAATGGTAATTCTACGCGTGTTGAAGAAAAATGGAATTTACGTTTTTGTCCAGGCGAATAATGTTTTTCGTTTGCGTAGACTAGAAAGGTCGAAAAACACATGCGGTGTAATTGATAGAAAACTAAAGTGACAGTTTAACAAAGTGTAAGGAATATATGATACCTTTCTCAATGGATAGCATACAATGATAGTCACGATTTCTTTTAAAGATACGATATTTCTTGTACATATGTGTATTTTTGAAAGAGAGGGCATTAAAGAAAATCACACGACATTAGATCACATCTTATGACTTTATTTACTATGTGCATTTTGTTTCTTTTTTCAACTCTACATACGACATTCCAATGACTCCTTAGGTCTTTTCCGTACAACTTCTGTATTCAGAAGCATCTCTTTCTGTTAACGACGAGCTTTTGGTGAACTTAGATTGCACTAATACGTAACGTAGTGTCTTGTCTGCTTCTTATAAGCCTTTATAATGACATACGAGTTTTTAGATATGTAGATTCGTAAGAAATAATTCCCATACTTTCTTCTATGAAAGTCGCGCCAGACAAAGCATGAAGCCGTTTTATTTAAGGAGCTAATCATAATAATAAACAGGGGAGAAACGTAGAATCACTTCAAGACAACCCAGTCTTGATAGATACACAACTACCAGCGTTCAATCCCCAAGAGCGCAAAAGGCTGACTAAATAGTAAGCCCTTAAGAGCCCAATAAAGAAGAAAGAGGTAACTAAATATTTACCCGTAAAATGGTTAAGTGGTTGACTAGAAAGTAAGACGTTTTATTTGGGTATCAGCAAGAAAAAGTGGTTAAAATGAGTTCGATCCTTATTAGACACATCATGCGTATTGACTTGTGCATAACATTAGGAATATCCTACATACTATACTAAATATCAATGTGTAATTATTTGTATATATATACATATATATATATATATATATATTTATATATATATATGTATATATATACTTATATATATATATATTTATATATATATATATATGTATATATATACTTATATATATATATTTATATATATATATATGTATATGTATATATATACTTATATATATATATATTTATATATATATATATATATATATATATACTTATATATATATATTTATATATATATATATGTATATATATACTTATATATATATATTTATATATATATATATGTATATATATACTTATATATATATATTTATATATATATATATGTATATATATACTTATATATATATATATTTATATATATATATGTATATATATACTTATATATATATATATTTATATATATATATGTATATATATACTTATATATATATATATTTATATATATATATATGTATATATATACTTATATATATATATATATTTATATATATATATATGTATATATATACTTATATATATATATATTTATATATATATATATGTATATATATACTTATATATATATATATTTATATATATATATATGTATATATATACTTATATATATATATATATATATATATATATATATATGTATATATATACTTATATATATATATATTTATATATATATATATATATGTATATATATACTTATATATATATATATATATATATATGTATATATATACTTATATATATATATATATATATATATATATATATATATATATATGAGTGACTTTAATAACAAGCAGTACTAATAGCTGCATGCACGATCCGAATACGTTCGTTGATCACTATGACTGCTTGTGTAAATCTAGCCGCTGATTCGCTATTTACAAAGTTAAATTCCTCCATAATTATTAACTAATTTTCTTGACTACGAATCAGTGGCGATTTGTAATCAGGGTTCGCGCCCGCCGACCGTTGAGAATTAGCTTCCTGCACTGAAGATTGCGTTAGCATGAAACATCGATGTCTGTAGGTATTAACATAATTAATATATATATATATATATATATATATATATATATATATATATATATATATATATATAGTAACTCGTTCTGTCTGTGTGTGTGTCCGCCTTATCTTTGTGTCTTATGTTCACCGCAACCGCTGGACATAATTGCTTTAAAATTGGCATGTTGACTACTGCCCTCTCAGTGATGATCATAGGCTTCATAAGAAATATATCACAGGCTTCATAAGAAATATATCACTTCAACGTTTGATTGCACCGCCCCCTACTTAAAATTGCTTTCCATAAGATTCAAATAAAATTTAAACTATAGGTAAATGACCTAAAATTATGTCTATTCCCAAACTTTCAGTAAATTTTGATACTATTAAGAGAGTTCCCGGCCCCTCCTTCCATTGAAACATGTTTACCCTTTGATTCAAATGATATATATATATATATACATATATATATATATAAATTAAGTAGAACACTTATCTGCCTGCGCATGTCTGTTCCTAGAAACGAAGACATGCTGGAAAGTGTACTTTCAGTATAATTGTATTCACATGTACAATTTGCATGTGAACATAATGGAAGTATTTTTGCGTCTCTGGCTTCCGGTTAAAGAAGCTAATGACAATTTTCAAACCTGTTACACTATGATATTAATCTATTTATTAGCGTTAGTTTTAGAGTATTAACATATATCTGAATAGCTCAGTGAGTTAGATATCGTGCTGACAGCATCAAGGTTGCTATAAAAGTAAACTCTCTCTAACATGATGTTGCATATTATGCTATCCCACACTATAACCTGAGCAACAGCTGGTAGCTCTGCTAGTATGTATAATTATGTATGTGTGTGTGTTACGAGTGATAATAACCGCTGTTCTCAGTTTAATAGCAGACCAAAAATGATCAATGGACGAAGTGTGAAATGTAACAGATTGATTAAACAAATACACAGCTTAAATTCTAATGTAGAAGCGGCTTGATGTGAAATGGTGAGGTCCGTGGTTGCAAGCCACTTTTATTCATTTCTAGAAATCGAACAGAATGTTTGACTTGTTATAAACTAAGTTGTCTCCAGTGTATTTGGGACGTCTCTGTTATTTTGTGCCGTTCCAAAACTTCACTCCCGACTGGCGCATCATACATAAACTGTCCGTTTATCTTGCAGATGGTGTCAGGTACTTAGTTTTGCTGGCCATGTTTTTAGTTTTGATCTAACATTCGTGTGCAAACTAAAATGATTTTGCTTTGTTAAGGCTTGAGTGTTGCTTTCGTTGCTGTGGCTGGAAAGCGTTCAGTGTATTACGAAACTTACGTTCTATAAGTGGCTATGTCAGTGACAGGCTATTTCTTTACTATACAATTTGGTGTTGTTCAATACGAAAAGAGGAAAGCATGTAGTATTTTCTTCTGTTGTTCACACTCTCTGACTTCAGGCAGCACACGTTTAAACTTATTTACAAATATTTCAGCCCTGGGTATGTCACACGAGAATCAACAATATGGGGTGGATTATTGTACGTTTCCATAGATTGGATGCAACGTTTGATAGTATTTCCAATGTGTGTGTCTATGTTAGGTAAATATACTACACTGGATGTTCCAAATGTAGTTGTTTAAAGGGTTGTTTTCCCGAGCTAAGTGGAAACAAGAACACGATCTGCGAACATCAAGCAACTATCAATGACAGACAAAGAGCCACATCGCCGTTGGAACTGTTAGCGATATCCTGTGAGGTTAGGAGGCCATAAATGTTGGAGAAACATGCACATATCTTTGATCGTTGAATCTTGTGTTTCTTGTTTTATATCGGTCTTTTTCACTGGATTTGTATAGGCACAGTATGTGAGTGTCTGGCAGCGATGTCAGTATCGTCGTCTGGAACTGATTGGAAACTGATGAAGTGTGTTAAGGCATCAGCCTGGTAGAATTCTTATGTGCGTCAGTACTGTATATTGAAATCATACCGTGGCTTGTGGTTCTTCAGAAGTGTAAAGTGTCACCCAAATAACACCCTGTGTAATTTCTTCACGGCAAAAATCAGTGCAAGTGATTCCATTTCCACTTGTCTGTAGTTGCTTTCAGCAGGTGTCGGCGACATGGTTACATGCTTGATTGTGTTCACAGTTCTATTTGCGAATATATGCGGGATCACAGCTGACACACTGTGATTTGATAATCCACTGCCACAACTATTTCCTGAATGGTGAGTAATAAGTTGGAGTTAATGAGGGATTTGTATTTCTGACAATTTACGAGCCAGGCAATTTTGCGTCTTTTGTTAAAAGTGTTTTAGGGGTGACTTATTTTAATGTAGTGAAGGCAGAAACCTTCCATAGTAACCCACTAACACTAATATAGCGTGTAAACCTCTGATGTCCGATGGAGCTGGAATGTGTCGAATAGTTGATCGATTAGCAGAATCTGGACGACGACCTTTGTGATCAAAAATAAATCCCAAGTATTTTATGGAATGTAAATAAACCTGGCACTTTTCAGACCGAAGGTGGAAACCAAAAATGTGTATGCGTGTCAAAACCTTGCCGACCATTCGATCCACTGTTGGTTGAATCACCTGACAGCAATGCTGTCATTTAAGTACACTGCGTCGGTAAGCATTATGTTCATGATTTGATAAAATATTGCAGGGGCTGTTTTTATCTCAAAAGAGAAAGAGGGAATTGGAATAATCCACGATATACACATTGATAGTCATCAATTACCTAGACGTTACTGCGACTTCGACGTGCAGATAGATGTCTGTGAGATCTAATTTAACAAAGTAGGCGCAACTATTAAGTATGGAAAACATGATCTGGGATTAGCAATGAGTAATGGTGATCCTCTAGCGCTGCGGTGAGACCAGTTGAAAAATCAGAACACAAACAAATTGAGCCAACGGCGTTAGTTACTACTACAATAGACTCTGCTTACCGTGAATATGATACTGCTATGATGACTTTCATTTTCGTCAAGTCGTTTTAGATCCATGTCAACAAGTAAAAATGAAGTGTATGAAACTGGTCATTTTGGTCAGAGAATAGGCTTGCAAGATTATATATGCACACTGTAACCCATGCATAAGAGAAATGTCTCAAATTATTATTGAAAACTGGAGAACACTGTTTAATTATGTCTCGTCGACATTGTTTCTCTGCGATGAAGGTCTGGATACCACATTACATATTCGATTGATCGAAATATCAGGAAACCACAGTCACTCAATAAGAAAAAGTTCCCGTAAGTTATGATTCGTGTTTACTACGTATATGCTACCGATATCGATTTTCTTTTATTTTTTATGGTAGCGGGCCATTGACTAATGATCCGAACAAAATTCCCGGAAGCACTTTGTTCTACATGACTTGTCGATGTTAGTGGAAGCTTGCCAATGGTTTTCCATAATATCTGTCATATAAGAGTAATATCTGAGGCAGTGTCTAATTGTAGCTGAGCAGGATGGCCATTCTGTTGTACTGCCACGTATTTGCCTTTCCATTTTGAGTTATGGAGAAAAATAGCTACCAGAGTGTTTGTTTACTTATTCTGCATGTCAGTGTCATGCGGGTGTTGTTTAATGTGTGTTGTTTTGTATCTTTGAAGGGTATAGAATCCCTTTTTATACTTTATTCTACTGCATACGCGACAGTTCTAAACAAAGAACCAGCTGCTACAATTCCAGAAATAATGTTTGCGTTCAATTGATGTTGAGCTCGATGGTCTGGAACGATGTTTTCTTTGGATAGTGTTAATCGTGGAATATGTTGAGAATATCGATTGTTGTACCATAGTTGAATCGTCCGTTTTATTTACGACGCGTTGGCAGTCGACCGAAACGTCTTGTAATGTTATATCTGGATTGTGTTATACTTTTGACAAAATACGCTGGCGAATATTTGCTTTCCACACCGATCTCAAAACACACACAAATTAAAAATTTCAATTGAACGTTAATGATTGAAGTGAATTTTAAGCGCACACATTATCAATTAACAATGCATGTGGAATTAACTCATATTTAACAAGACATTTGCTTACTGAATATCTGTCTAGAAGTCTGCACTGTTTCGTGCAAGTTGTAGTTGGGTGGGGTTTTTTGTATATAAGTACTTTAGGATTGTCTGCATATTTCTTGAATTTAACACGAAAACTGTCCCCGAAGCGTGACAACCACGTACAAAAGTCGATCTAGCAGTCATACTGTAACGAAATTCCGTGATTAATCATGTTACTGATTCTGAAGATGAACACATTTTCGTTTCCAGAAGGAGATGATGAAGGGGATTAAGAATCTAGAAAATACTCCCATCAAGCGTAATTATTGTTGCGGCAATTACTATATCGTACGATCGATTTTTGTAATATTTAACTCGATAAATAATTTGTCTGGTCTTGGTATATAGCTTTGTTTTCAGTTTCTTCCAGACAGAGACATCACAATTACAGTTAAATATTATCATAATAACAATCATCAACAATTCATTCAACTCATGTCATAATTTAGTTATTATTCCTATGTAGTGTTAACTCAAAAATATTGGACACTTTATGTGTACAAATGCCTGCTATTTTGATTCGGTTGTAATGGTATTTATGCAAGAAAATAAAAAATACATTTATTTATATTAAAATATCAGACATATTAAATGGAGGGTAATCCGTTGTCTCAACACTGGTAACTTCGTAACGATATTGCACTAACCTGTCCATGTGCAACGCTTTACATAAGTATGTAAATGAGGCCTGTAACGTAGCTGATGTTCGTTAAAGGGGAATAACTTGCAATGTGTTAGGATAAAAAAAACTTGTGGACATCGCAAGACAACCTATTTTTGCTAAGCTAACTTCATAATAAATGCAAATTTTACTTTATTTATCCCTATCTACAAAAATAACATTGGCCGATTCAGGCAAAACTGCCCGATGCCGCTACTGCTACTACTTTGTTTGGTGTACTTGTTCGTTAAGCGAGTCAGACTTCTGCATATAGCTCAGAATTGCCTGATCCGTATGAAGTCCTCTCGTTAGTCGAAGCTATTCGTTAACTTGCATGATTGCAGGTTTTTCCCGACACCGAGAGCAGCAAAGCCTAGCGGTTGCATGCGAAATCGAGAAACGTTCGGCCCAGAGCACACAAAGGAATGGCGCCAAAGCAACGTTCCCACTTTCACTCCATTGATCTGCTGTTCCTTTTCTGACATAACTTTGCTTGACAGGAGCAGGGACAGAACCAATAAGAGGGCCACGGTTTTTAATGCCGACTCCTCCTGGATTCTCACCAAAGCCATGTTAGCCGGGTTACAGCACTAATATTGACTGGTGCCAAACCTCTCCGCTATGGATGTCCTTACTGGGAATCAAAGTTCCAGACAAAATAGCCCTGATACTACCACTTTGCAACGACTACTAACACGGTGAGGAAGGGTAGGACTTTAAGGGGCTGCTGGTGCTGTTGTTGCTGCTGATGATGATGATGATCATCATCATCATTATAATTTTAAAATTGCTTCCCAACAATAATTGCGAATTAGAAAATATGGCTTTCAACTGTCAGGAACATAAATTATCTAATAATTATTATAGAGGACGACATATTGATGGCACACTTTTTTATGGCTTTGAGTTTTCGTTTTTAAAGAAATAAAAACAAGAACGGATCTATTCTAAATCTGCAGTCATTATATCTGTGCGTTTATCGATAAAACACTTTTTTGAACTAAAAGTGACAGATTAAATGAAATGCTATATAGTTGGATCATTATACCGTTTCCGAAAATATCTTATTCCTGGCGCAATTCTCAACATGTATATGAACAGGATACGTTTTTAGATCTACTGTTGCGACGTTCCGGGAAGTGCCGCTCAGAGTACTTTTTTGTCTTGACAGAGTAGAAAATCGACTTCAAAATCTAGGGAGAGTTGTCTTCTTCTCTTCCTTACAACTTTTGTTTGACAGAATATTGTTTGTAGTGTTGTTTGTTAGTTTCTACTCCCTGCAAAACATTTATACCATACACTCGTCTAGTCACAGCCACTGCAAATACATTTTCATTTCTTCATATGCGTACCTGGAGTTTAACGGAACTTCCATTAGCAGAGCTTTTCCGAAGGACTGCTCGTCCGTTGAACGCAATACCACATGGTTGTTTTCCAGCTAAAAATAACGTGATCGTTTTTAATTCTAATGTAATGAAATTCGGTCCATATTAAACCATCTTCCACAATCTTCAACGTGTTTTTATCACCATCGACTTGATACAAACCCGTTAATCCTTATTCTCGAGTGACCTTTGCGCCTTGATGAGCGATGACTCGTTACGAAAAACACTGACACACTAACTGACTGCAATAAACTCTTAAATAACTATCTAATAATTGTTGATAAGACAAGCCCGTAGTACCGCCTACGGTTCAACAATATAAAAGCAGCCAGCGGTATAAAACCCACTTACCAGTGACACAGCATTACAATCTACCAAATCACATAATAGATAACATAAAATGCATATTATTACACACATGCTTCTATTTCACCCAGCAGGTAAAATGAAATTAAATGCACTGACAAATTAAAGAGCCTTACATTCAGATCTAAATCCTTTTAGCTCCTACAATTCTATAAACCCCTACAACATCCCTAAACACCCCTTTATATACATATATATATATATATATATATATATATATATATATATATATATATATATATATATATATATATATATAGAGAGAGAGAGAGAGAGAGAGAGAGAGAGAGAGAACACAACAATAAATTAAACATTAAAAATAAACCAATCTCTCTAACATACCCAAAATACAGCACGAACATCAAACACTATATATAGACAATTCAATTAGTTTGTGCACCACGGAAATAAATGCTGAAAACAGAATTAAATTATCTCTCAGACCAGACATACAGACAAAATAGAAATTTCATCAGAAAATCTTTGTCGACCACAGATAATGAACTCTCACCTTGACCAGATAATCGGATTTAACTAGAGAACATTCAATTTCCCTCTTTTCTTATTTATTTTCCTTTTTCACATCTAAACCGGGAACAGGCCAGACATGGCAGTTTACAGTTACACATAATACCACAATTTAACTTAGCAGCTAAATCCGAAAACATTCAATAGGGTTCACTTATATTTTCAAAAACTCTGTCCACTCTTCATAAGCATCTGGAAATTAATTGGCATTTACCTTGCTTCTAAAATCGTCACACCCACTCAGAACAGAATAGTAAGTTACACTTTTATTTTTTCACCGACTTGGATGCTTATTATTCTCTTTAGAGTGATTACACGCATGTATACACACACAAATATATATATATATATATGTATATATATATATATATATTTATTTATTCTGGTACAGAAAAATTAGTACAACATTCGTACCGTCGGTTTCAAGCACGGAAGGTCTTACTCATCCGGCTCTCTTCAGCTTCTGTTGTCATCTGTTTTGGAAATGTGAGGTCACATGACACTCTTGTTGGGACGCGTTATTTGCTCAGTGTGTTGTGTGTGTTTGTTTAAATTTAAATTTATAGTAATAAGACCGTTGAGATTTAAACCACGAGGGAATTCAAGATTAAAGGGAATAAAAAAGGGGAATAAAAAAATAAAAAATATATAAAATATATATGTAAAAATATATACATAAATAAATATAAAAAAACATATATATATAAAAACATTTCAATACTAAGAATAAAAGAATAAAAAAGAGAAAGAGTATAAAAAAGAAGAATAAAAAAATAAGAATAAAAAAATTATAAAAAAATATAGAGAATAAAAAATGTAGAGAATAAAAAAGAGTGAGAGAGAAAGAAAGAATAAAAGAGTGAGAGAGAAAGAAAGAATAAAAATAGAAAGAATAAAAACATAATGAATAAAAATAAATTAAAAATAAATTTAAAGATTAAAAAATAATAATAATAAAAAAAATTAAATTAAAAATTAAAAATTAAAAATTAAAAATTAAAAATTAAAAATTAAAATTAAAAAATTAAAAACAAAAATAAAGAAAGGGTTTCTCTGAAATTCCCGTGAGCCAAATTATGAATTTGTATCATTAGCCGTTATATTTTTGAAGGTATGCGTTCTAAAAATTCGTTAATGTGTAAAAATCTTTTCCCCAGATTGGAGTGATTTTAATGAAGAAATTCGGATCTAAGGGAGGTAACTTAGTTGGAAATATGAAATGTTTGAGTTTGTTAAAATGGGTTTGTAGATTAATCTAGTGGCTGATAAATAAATTAAATATTTTTGCATTTTTGTATTTTGGTGAAAGTCGAAGTTTTTGCTCTTGGAATTTATGTGGATATAGTTTGTTTAAATGGATTTGTAGAGTAATCTAGTGACTGATAAATAAATTAAATATTTTTGTATTTTTGTGAAGGTTGGAGTTTTTGCTCTTGAAATTTAAGTGGATATAGGTTGATGAGGTGTTTGTTCGTTTTTATTGTGTTTATATTAGTAGAGGGGGGGTAGTTAGACATTATGTGAATCGGTCAGACCAGTTTATAAGTAATGCTTGTCTCTTGTGGATACACCCCCTTAATATTTCATCGCGGATATTTAAACAGGCTGTATTCGGATCGATGATGGCCTTTGAAATGTGGTATTTTTCAGCGTCACATAGAGGACATCTGTTTATGGCTGGAGAGAAGGATGGTTTTCTCTCAATTATTTTCCATTTGATGGTGAAGGGTGTATTTTCTTCTTTAAGCTGCCATATTCGGGTCGCGAGTGCCGTATTAGCCTTGTTTTTGTATCTGAAGGAGTTCTGTGTGCGTATAGCCTTTGTTTGAAGTTTCCCTTCGTCATCCCAATATATTTTTCTGCATTACTGGTATTCTGGTCTGTGACGGTTGCTTCATATATGATTGAATCGATTTATATATATAAATTTATTTAAGTTGGGGTAATACGATAGTAATTAAATAAATGTTCTGAATTCAATTAAAACATTTTAAATATCGGCATGTTGGTCAGTTGGATAAAAGGGACAAATATGTTAAATGAAAAGAACACTTTTAAATGCTAACAGTGTTCAATGCAAAATATCCATATAAATAACTAACAATTTAATCCTCTTGTCTATCGCATCTCATAAATAAAAAAATGATGAGAAATTAGATATAAAATCCTTATATATTACAATTAGCGGGACATGTGCAGGGTGTTTCCCCAGGAAATGGAATGAACCAGGAAACTCATGTTCTTACCTCTGCACCCCATATAAATAGTTTTACTCGATTTTTTTACTAAGCTATAAATATTCAGTATATTGTGTTTTGTAAATATTACATTTATTAATTACAAAATATCATTCTCGCAGAAACGTACTTATGTATAGACGATATTTCTTTTAGGGGAAGGGGGTGAGTAAGTAATTGTGTCTATACACGAACACTGGACCAAAAGGTAATATTTGATATGAAAGAAAAACAGACATTTACATAACCGCATTACCAACCCTTCATCTAAGAGGAAATACGAAAAGAAGAAGACGGAAGCAGTGCATGTACATTTAGCGTAACGAAAGGTGAGATTATAGTCTAAGGGACCAGTCAAAGTAAATTTCATGGAACCTATTGTAGTCGGTAACGTTGAAACTCCATCGGAAAAGAGAGTGCACTAAACGATGCCCAATAACCCCTTCTCCTTTCCGAAAGCAGTGGTAATGCCTGAGAAAATGGCCTAATAATTCTAATAACTAAATATGCTTTGTGTATCTAACCCTAGGAATGGTTGGCAATACGAAAAGGAAAGAAGTAAGATATGAACGATGCGGACGGTAAGTGTTACGGAACAGCTAAAATCAGTTAATAGTATATAAGACTAATGAATAGCCAATCTCGCCCGGAAATGCCTTGTGTTTCTTCGTATGATAATAGTAACCGTAATTCTAGGTTACAATATAAGAATAAAAAAGAAGGACATCATGCGCACAGTTGCCCTATCAGAGTCATGTAAAGTCAATTTATAGTCTAAGGAACAGATAAAAGTTTATTTCACCTGAAAATGTCTTGCTCTGTCACGTTGACACTCCAACACGGATTATAACAACTCAGGAGATAAGCAAACAATCTGGCCGGACGATATCCCGTGATGACAGCGAGTACGAAATTTATTCAAAAAATTGCCAGATGCGCTCAATAATATATACATGTAAATCAACCTGATGTAGGTAAAAAATAAGAAATCGACAACAGTTTTCGTAAATATGGCACCAGATTGGCTCACTGCTGCTATTAGCTCGGCACTCTCCAACGGCTAGAAAGCTAGTCAGGCCTTTTCATGTGCGAAATCGATTGTTCAAAATTATTAGCAGCAATACTCTTCGTAACCATAGTAAATAACTTCTGTTGCCCGGAGCGAATAAGGAAAAAACCGATTAGATGCCGTCGCATGTGAATACCAGAATTACAGAATGAATACTGGTACCCCCAGAATATCGTCTGCTTGCAATGAAAAATCGCTTGTTACAATTCGATATTTTTTTACGTTGTAAAAGCGGTATTTTATGACGTTAGAAAAATAAAAATAGTTACTTAAATTCAACGTGCTTTGGTGTGAAGTCAAAAGTGTGCTACAGAATGTTTATACTTCAAAAAATGTAAGCAAAAATTGGCTGTTCGAAAATTTCATTTTACTATTCCGAGAATGAAAAAAGTATGCGTTTGGAAATAAACGAAGTGGTTTTTATCACTAAGGTCTCTGAAAATCGGTACTGAAATAGGAAATGGAAAGTTATTTTATTAGTTTAATGTACAGAAGCGACCAGGGATTATATTTTTAATTGAAATTCTATGCTTAGGAAAACGTTATTCAAAAATGCATCAGAAGTAAATAAACAGTAACAAAGAATAATAAAAGCGACAGTTACCGAAGTATTAGGTCATTTTACGAATCTGCTAACATGTTATCCTGTCAATCGAGAAAGTAAGAGAAAATCTTTGAAATATCAAATAAAAACGCCAATCCCCTAAAATAAAAGTGTAATTGGAGGAAGCGTTCAGTATTTATGTGGAAAATGAAGAGTAGCTAACAGAAAATAGCAGGATTAAAGAAATAATTGTCCGATGAAGATGACTCCCCGGTGGACATGGATAGTAATTGTAGTAGATCTGAGCATGAGAGTTAAATTCCTCCAACTATTTTTATGGACTATTAGAAAAAGTAAAATGTAAATATTATTGAAAGCGAACCAACGAATGCATATTTTCTGAAAACACGCTCAAGAATTAGTTTAAATGACTGCCGAAAAAGTTTCGCCTATGCAGCTTTTGGGTAAAAAAGCCATAGGTGTAAATAAAGTAACGAAAAATCACGTTGATTCAGTATAAAGATATTCCGTCAATAAATGTCATTTTAGTTTGTTTTTAATAAAATCTAAAAAGAAGTTTACTACAGTGAACAAGTCCATAATGGAAATAAAAAAGATATTATCTGATGGAGAAATGGGAGAATAAGGTTCTTCCAAACGCAAATTCCGGATTCATTCTATGATGTTAACATACGTTTCTGTAGCTTGGTATTGATCACCAACTAACCGGGTAGTTTGGGTGAAGGGTTCTTATGTTGAAAGATCCGAAACCCCTAATTATCCCAATGCCATGCATATGAAGAAATATTCACCGATGTATGTCATTTTAAATTCAATAATACCCATTACAAACAAAAATGTGGTGTCTCAGTTGGTGGTTTGCTTTCTTCCTCTTCAACATACCATAAGCTAATACATTTCAGAAATGCCTTAATCTTCTACAAAAATTACATTTACGTAAAATATATTAATAAAAAAAATTATTCTGTTGAACTGACGATATATTTCATTACAAAAGAGAAAGAAGATCCGACCTTTCTTAGATATTCCAAATTGAAAAAAATAAAATTTAATGAATACCGAACAAACATGATTCCATGCACATCTATTCTAAGCATAACAATAACAACAAAACAAGCATCATAACAGTCGTCTAATTATACTTTTTACGTCACGTGATTAATCTTAACAATTAACTATTTTCGTTTCATACGTGTCTAGCTACCCTTATCCTTCAATCATCAAGAATAAACAATTGCACCTGGAAGAAATATGTTTACTCATCACTTAAAGGTATATTACTGCCACATTATATGCAACATATTTAATATCAACGAACATATTTATAATTCTAAAAGTGTAGGAGCTCAGCTTTTAAAGTAGTTACTATTTTGTTATTTGCATATGAAATAATAGTTTGAAACGCCAGACTCTCCTGTTTGGAAAGATGACAATTGATGTTCTTTACTTCTTTACTAACTCAACGCTTCAGAGATAGAAGAGAATCTACATTGAACACTCGGATACCTATGTATCTCATTTAGTAGTATTATCCCAGGAAAGTGGCTCCTTGATTTCTGAGAAGTTCGACTGAAGTAAAATTAAACAAAAAGATATCTATCTATCTATCTATCTCTCTCTCTCTCTATCTCTCTCGCTCTCTCTCTCTCTATATATATATACAGGGTGGGCCAAAATAAGGATCCTATCTTTAAATTTGAATAACTTGAATTTGAATAACTTCCACAAAATAAAAGTTAAACTCACCAAACTTTATGTGTGTGTAAACTGACCCTTCCGAGATTTTTTGAAATAAACAAAACAAATTTTAGCCGAGAAACACTTCTTAAAACTTACAAAAACTAAAGTATTGTTTTTTACACTGTTTTGAGTTTTTTAAGCAAAAATAATGTTTTCTAAATGAGGGTACGTTCCTTAGGGCTAATACGGCTCATGCTTGCTTCGGAAGGGGTCCTTTACTTATTCTAAAAAATTTTTAAAAAAAATCAATAAATAAAAAAGTTATGAATTTTAAAAAATAGGACCCTCATTTTTGCCCACCCTGTATATATATATATATATATATATATATATATATATATATATATATATATATATATATATATATATATTGTTTATGGAAGTGGCTCCAGATAAGGTATGAAGTAACTTGATTTAAGGATCTAAAGAGATCGAAAGATGATTAACCCAAAAGACATAACATGCCCCTTGACCATTATCCCGAAACGACCAAGGCTATGGGTAGGAGAAAAACTGTAACCAGGAAGAAAATTCCCAAACCGGCAATTCGTTGGAAATATATTCAGTATTTGTCCCAATTATATGTTTCCATTGCTATCATTGTATTAAAACAATTAGGCTTTCTATTCCTCATTGCTTGTCTCTAAAATAATGTATATAAAGCAATTGTTCCAGTCGATTTGTTATTTTCACATTATATGTTGGATATTAAATATACGGTGCTACTTTGTAATATGTGTTCATGCATTCAAATACTAACGAACACACTTAAAATGTACTGATTTGATTAAAATGTTTTCAGAATTAAAAAGAAATGCAGAGTTTTCGTATGGAAGCTGTTCGCAAAGTTTATTAGAATTGTAAATCGTTATCTTTTTTTATTATTTAATTTATTTACGTTTAACTGAATGACATTCGGTCAGTACATTTTTATAAGAAAAATTATGCTTACCTTCCGTTTGTTTTAAGAAAATTCCTTCGAGAAAATTGTTTTTCACAATCACTAATATTGACTTTATTAGCACAATTTGAAATGCAGTTATTTATTTATAATATGTCTTCATGTATTTTTTAATTTAATTTAATTTTTGTATCTTTTTCATAAATATATATTTTTAAGACGTAATATTCTTTCTTTTATAGTTTTAATATCCTAAGAGGCCGCATTATAAGATATTCTCTTAAGAATGTCTATATAAAACCAAACAAACTAAATTAAAGAAGACATTATTAAAACAAAAACTATTATTAAAGAAATACGAATGTTGAAAAAAATAAATGCATTAAAATAAAGCGCAAATAATATCAAGTGAGAATCTGAAAGAAAAAAAGCCGTATCGATTTCTAAAATGTTTCATAGAAAACAAAGACACTCATTAAAGTGAATAAAGAGACAATAAAGCTAGGAAAACGTGGAAGCCCACATAAAATACATAAAAGTGAATATTATAAAAAATGCCTAAAGATGTTTGTAAAATAAAAGACAAAATAGACGAACTCGAAAGTAGAGTTAGCGACATCTAGGTCAGTTTTATATAGAATTTGATTGCGTCATATTCGGTTGTTCTGAAAGAAAATTAGGTGAATTGAAATTGTTTGCTACATAATATTCCGAATGTTCAATCTATGCAGGAATATGGGTTTAAGCGTATTAGTAGCTAATAATATTATGCAAATGTACATTGAGGCGGATAATGGATATTACATGAAAGCGTAATGTTTCTGATTTAAGTATGGTCGCTATAGCACGAAACGGGGTCAAACCTGGAAGAAATTCATGCTATTGCAAATTTGGTATGTATCAAAAGCTTATCTCATGTACATTAGGGGATCAAATGTCTAACAGCGCAAAGATCAAAGGAGTACAGAATGAGTATGAGTGAAAGGAATGGAATAGAACATGAATTTGTATAACAAAAAACTTCTCATTGCTATCATCGAAATATTGATACGATATATACATATTGAAGACCGATATAACAGAAGTAAATATACTCCCCACAAAACATAATAAAGTTGCTACTTCCTTCGTTAACGACGAGCACTCAGAGCGTACAAAGCAGCAGTAAAGTTTGAAATATCGATATTTTATACGAATCGACAGTTTTGTGTTTTAAATATAAATAAATCTATCATATATCACCATTGAAGTATGACACTCTAAATGTATGCAGATTAACATAATTTAAAATGCATACATTATAACGTTTGCATTGTAAATTATCTTAGTATGCACACATTCAGAGGTAACTACTCTCTGCATATTTGATTTATTAATTGTTCATATATTTTTTATGACGGACACTATGGTAAGACTTCAAATTTCGAAGAACAAGTTTACTGCTTTGTGTCATACATGCAGAAAAATCAAGTTCCGTAATTATTGTAAAACACATGAAAGTTGCTCTGTTTTCTAATAACTAGCCTGGATTACCTGTCTTTACCTTAAACTCCTCTACAAACATGTGTACACATTTTTCATAGCTTGTAATTAAATCATAGAATAGTATAATTTCGAATGTCATACTTTATTTATGCGAGGCTCTATCTAATATTCTAAATGTTGAGCTTCATTTTTGCATTTTGAAAGTGAATTTTATTGGACTCGATATATAAAATTTGCTTTTTATATAGCTACTTCAGCATATTCTCGTATCTCTCCCTTATTCTCGTTCCCTCTCCCAATGTGTCTCATTCTCCTCCCCTCTCTCTCTCTCTCTCTCTGTATAGTTGAAGTCTGGTGTCATGCTTTATCTTAATGCAAATCTTTCCTCAATATAAAATTATATTGAGATATGACTATATACTACACTGCATATTTCCGATTGTTGAGCTGAATGTGAATAAAGTCAGCACAAAAGGATAAAGAGGACCAAAAAATAACCGATAATGAATTTATTTCAGCTTTCTGTCGGTTTTTCAAATTCGACTAATATTACATTAGTTATTATATAGTTAGTATATACATGAAATAAAAAGCTATCTATCTATCTATCTATCTATCTATCTATCTATGTATGTGTGTATATATCTATCTACATCTCTGTCTGTCTCTGTATCTCCGTATATATATATATATATATATATATATATATATATATATATATATATATATATATATTAAACTTTTTTAACTTACATACGCCTGCGTTTCAAGGTTTTGCTATCATCAGTGTAAGAAATGACAATTTCAGACGGTCGTTGGCACAACCCAGTACATAATCAGCCTCAACTCTGCAAGCTAGCGCTCTAACACCTATGCCACGAGATACATTATCACGATAAATAATGCTATTAATTATATTTGTGCGTCAAGCAAGCAGGTCACAAATAGTAGACAGCCGTGAGTGTTCAACGACCGTATTCCGAACTTTGCATATAGCTAGGTAACAGTCTATATTAAGCTCCCCGAACAGGGCTCAACTTTAATGTCTTAAAGGGACAAATAACAATATTTAATTTTAAACAATATTTTACTATACATACGCAGGCGTTTCAAGCTTTTATTATCATCAGTGTAGGAAGTGACAATGTCAGACGGTCGTTGAGCACGAACTTAGTACAGTCTCATCCTTGACTTTGCATGCTAGCGCTCTAACCGCACTGCCACGAACCATTATCACGTAAAGAAGGGGAATTAAGTTTTAGTTGTGCGTTAAGAAAGCAAGTCACAGATAGTAGACAGTAGAGAGTGTTTAACAAATATATATATATATATATATATTGTTTTTAAATTCCCGAAACAGTTTTTCATGGTAAACAACTGATGATCCCTTAAAATAGTGTTAGAAACAAACTAATATAATAACTGTAAAAAATAAATTGACTTACATGAGTGATTTTCCACTGAAAGACTTGGGACTATAAGTTTTTTTGTTTTTTTTTAATATAGTTTTAATGGTTGAGAAACTTCCAAGACTATATATATAGAGAGAGATATATATTTATATATATATTGATAGAGAGAGACATATTAAGCTGGCGTTGACCGCATCTAGATCTGATGCTGTTCAGAATTGTTTTTAGATATAATCGTGTTTACAATTTTCGCTTGAAAAAAGTTAGAAATAACAATTGCAATATATTAAGTCAAATAATTATTAGAGCGGTGGTGCTTTTTCCATACAATGCAACTTGTTGGATTTTCATTTCTTGCAGACATCTGTAAAATAGAAAACAATCGAATTTGTTTGTATTTAATTATTCATTTTAAACCACATTTTCCAATAAGATACTCTTTGTTTAACTATTTTTTTTGTTTATGAAACAAAGAAAATTTATTTACAACAAAATGAATTTCGTTTATTTACGTTCTAATATATTTATGAAATTTCATAGACCTAACTTATAATTGTCCCCAGTGTTCCAGATAAATGTTTTGCTAACTTATATAAGTTATTAAAAAATGTCGTCATTACCTGTGTTGTTCGTCTTTGTCTAATAAAATGTATCCGTTAATTATAACAATTTTGCTGTATTTTAAAGTGTTCGGACGAATCCATCACACTACTTTTTAGGTGATTTATAGTTTAATGTATTTTTATCTTTAGTTTTATATTAAACATATTTAAAAATTAAATATATATATATACATGTTTTTTTTTCTGTGATATAATTAGTATATGTGTTATATATATACGTTTATGCATATTCTACATTATTTTCATTTAGATAGTTTTGGATTTGCTCTATCAATTTATTTTGAGTAATTTGATATGACTTAAAAACGTCAGGATGGCGAGTAATTGCCTTATTTAATTGTCTAAGAGTTTTATTATGATCGCCACCTTGTTTAATCATTCTTATTATTAGGTCAGAAATTGAGGGTATAAAATCTACTAATTTTAAGGTAACACGAGCAATCCTCAGAAATTTGGACATGCAACCGTATAAATATACACAGGGCAGGTACTCTTTTTATGTGGCATCCACACGATACGAAAAGGGAATGAATTTATTTCATCATCAGTTTATAAGATGAATATTTTATCTACAATTTTTATATCCAAATCAAGAAATGTAGCTTGTCTTCCCGTATGTTCACAGATTAATTTGAACTCTTTAGGATATATTAAATGTTTAGTATTTGCAAACTCTCTGTCATCATTAATGCATACAAGGTCGTCAATATATCGCCTACATCCATGATAATTATAAGCTTTAGATATATTATTTCTCATTAATGATGACATATATATATATATATATATATATTCAAGTCTATATAAATATAGATTTGCCCAAAATGGTAAAGGTTCTAACCCCATTGGAATACCTATTGTTTGGAGTAGTACTTTATTTCTTATTTGAAAGTAACCCTCTTTGATAAGGTGACTTATAAGCGTTGTCAGACCAGTTTTGGAAAGACTCGTCTTGCCATTTTTAGTTTTACATCAAAAGGCTTTAGATATTGCCATGTCTATGTATTTACTTTTCCCTCCTGCAAAAGCTAAATTTATAGTATTACCTAATATATATACATGATGGAAATAATTACAATCACATACATCACACCTAAATATATTGATTATTAGATTTGCATCACTCGTTTAGAATACATGTTTTCAGAGATTTTAATAAACCGCGTACACCCCTCTCATGAAATTATTTTATACAAATATCCGTTTTGAGACCAAAATATGTTTTTGAAACAAGACGCGGTTAGCTCAGAAGTTTTTTTGTTTTTTTAAAAATATATCTTCTAATAAACGAGCGCTGTTTTTTGAAAAGAAAATATCGGGTTGTAAACTCCGTTCATTACACGAATATATGCAATAAGTAAATTTGTATTGTTGACAGTTGCTATATCACGCAGGGGCGTATACAAATCGTTTCAATGAAACGTATATATCTTGGTTGGCTGAGTTATAACTGTTTCATAATATCCTTCTTTAACTTTCTATTGTTTTTATCGACATTCCGTATTTATTTTTGGGGTGGTGGTGTTTAAAAAAGAAATTACGTGTTCAGCTATATATTAATACGCTTGTGCGTTTCCTCGTTAATTTTGTATCACGTTATCAGAAATACATATACATTAATATATTTGTATGTTTATATAGACACATCTAAAAACATATATGTATATGCTCGTATTTACAGTCAAACCTCGGTTCATGAACGTCACAGAAACTAAAACAAATCGAATTTAAGCCGGACACCCTCGGTTTTCTAATGAAATTCGATTCCTGGACTACACTGACGGCAATTCCACATCTGTTGTTTTTTTTAAAATCAATCTGAGTTTTTATTTTTTTAATCTTTTTTTTCTTAGGAATTATACTTTTAAATATAATTTTACAAGATCTGAAGTAAAATGGTCAAAATATAGACTAAATAGTCTTCATGCATATCAGTTTACAGAATATATATTCATCTGGTACTTAAAAACGAATTAATCTTTTTCACATTATTTTTAATTAAAAAATATGATTCGGTTTTCAAACAATTCGGATTTAAAACAGCTTTTCAGAATGAATTGTGTTTGAAAACTATTAAAATAAGTTCCAACTCTGTTTAAAAGATGTTCATGTAAATTTATGTTTTTAGAATATTTTAAAATTATTAACCATCAGCAAGATATTATGGTTATTGTATTTTCAAACTGCTGTTTCAATTTACTTTATCTAAATACACTCTTCAATTCATATATATATATATTATATATATATATATATATATATATATATATATATATATATATATATATATATATATATTAATATTTTAAAAATATATCAATTTAGTTTTCTTATTTTTATTTTTATTTTCATTTGTTATTTTAATTATATTACGTTTCTCTACTATTCCTTTCAATTAATTTTCTTAGTGTCATTTAAACGTATATATATATATATATATATATATATATATATATATATATATATATATATATATATATATATGAATATATGAAAATACGTTGCTCTTAGTAGTAATGCATAACGCGTCCCTTTTTTAAAAAAAAGTAATACGGGTAAATTAAACACCCACAGGATAAAACTCCCCCCAAAATTAACAGGGCTTATAAAATAGTGCTCAATAATAAATATAGCTATTTATATCATTATTTACTTCATACAGACATATAGAGATATGTCGATATTGTCGATCCGTAGTTATTAGAAAATAAGATCTCCTCATGCGGAAAAGTTTGATCTTTCATTTAGATGTTCATATTGAAAAAGAAGATAGAGATGAAAGGCAAAACAAGATAAAAAGTGGAGAATCCAAATTCAAAATACCAAGAAACGTTTTTATAAATATCTTTATCATATGAGTAAAATCAGTTGTTTTATAAATATATGTCTGACACTTTCGCTGTAAACAGCCTTTTCAAAGAGTATTTCCTTTTTGCCATCATCCTGCTGTGTTAAAACTCGCAAGAAACCGTTTCCCCGTGATGGAAGATAGTAAACTGTTCATCCGGTTTTGATTGAGGTCCTTTTAGAAAGTGAAATCTGATGTGCGTTAGCGTGGTTGTCGCTAATTTGAATATCAGAGAAGTTGCACATCTTTAAGCAAACGTTTTGTTAAGGTTATTTATAGAATTTAGAAAAAGACAAGAAACGTTATTTTTTTATATACATTTATTAAATGAGTACAATCATTATTTAAATAAATATACGTCTGAGACTTTTACTGTAAAACAGTCTTTTCAAAGAGTATTTCCCTTTTTTATTATTCAAGAAAATACTCTTTAGAAAATGGTGTTGTACAGCGAATGTGTCAGACGTATATTTATAAAAAGATTTTACTCATTTAATGTATATATAAAAAAACAAACGCTTCTTGGTTTTTCTAAATGTTACAAATAACTTTAACAAAACGTTTTTTAAGGTGTGCAACTTCTACTATATATATATATATATATATATATATATATATATATATATATATATATATATAATATGCTCTAATTGAGCTCTCTGGTAGAGGAAATTAGTGTTTCGCAATAGAGTAAAACAATGCTTCTCTATAAACCAACGATTCCTCGTGTTATTGCTAAATATGTGTGTACAAAGAGAGAGAGAGAGAGAGAGAAAGAGAGAGAGTGACAGACAGAGAGAGAGAGAGAGAGACGAGAGAGTGACAGAGAGAGAGAGAGCACATATGAAGCGTTTTAGTTTTAGTTCCTATTTCGTTAGTGGGGAGGTTTGTTGACGAAAGGGGTTACGTACTTAGATAACTTCTAATTGTATTTGTATGTCGCCAGCTATTTGGTTTTCTAATTACGTTTAGCCTCGACTGATGCGTTATAGACGACGAAACACATGTCTCTGGATGACTATATATGTACATATGATTTTTGTACATGGTGTTCGGAGGGCGAACCTTTGTGCATTGCATATATCGCGGATTGTAGAATTGGCTATACTGATTTCAAATCCTATTGGATGTATTTTGTTCTAAAACACCATCATGCTGTTCAGAAAGAGTAACTCAGTTTTCTCTTCAGCTATGAGTAAAACAATAACTTCAATGAGCGAAAAGGTTTGATATGGCGTAAGACATACAAACCTAGCATTATTTTGGATGAATCTCAGTTAATATATTTTTTGTAGATCCTTTATTAAAATGTTTTAAATGTATTTATCACTTTCTTTAATTGAAAATAATGTTTAGTTCTACATTTCTCTTGTTGTTTGCTAATTGATGATGTTAATGATAAGTTCAAATTAGGAATCATCCTTGTTTGTTATGTGATTTATTGCTTGGATTTGATCGATCGAAATAATTACAGTTAATCGACATGAATTCTGAGATAATTACTGACACGAATTTGTTTGTTGAAACCATCGGAATAAACCGATGCACGTTTGAATCTTTAATTAGTATATTTGTTTTTCCGTAGCAACGTTGGCTAAATAAGCGCGAGACTAATATAAGTCTAGGATCCTTTCCTAAATAACTACTATGTTATCTTTCTTATCATGCCTGTAACTAAGCTTTATGATATTTCATTATTGAGATTAAAACTAACATAGACGATACGCGATACAAAGCGCAATTAAAAGTTAATGTGACTGATTGTTTATTTTTCAGGTTTACGATCATAATTGCAATGTACTGATCAACATTGCTTCTGAGAAAGTGTGCATGAGAAAATAACATTTTCTTTTACGTTTTAAGAAGAATATTTAATGACGCCATGCCAGATTATGGGAACAACAAGAGTAGATGTTTTAGAGGAAATCAAGTGCGTTGGGGTAAAAGCAGTTGATTGAAAGTAAGAGTAAAATGTCAGGAAATATGTAGAAAACGTAGACGTAGAAAAAACAATGTCATGAACATTAGAAGAAGACGTAAAAAAACAATGCATATGAACATTTCTTAAAACCATTAGATCTGCATAGTATCTGGCAATACATTCATGCTAAATGAATATATAAGGGTCCATATTAAGTTATATGGTTCAGTAAAGTTGTTGGTCTAAAACAGCCGTATATATATATATATATATATATATATATATATATATATATATATATATATATATATATATTGTTTATGGAAGTTATAAGATATGAAGTAACTTGATTTAAGGATCTAAAGAGATCGAAGTCATGTTAATATTAACTTCCAATAACCATGTTTTTATTTTATTATTTTTATTTTTATTTTTTCACATTTCAAAAAACATAACGTTTCTGTGAGATATATATTTTTACAGTCCGTTTCATTTGTCTTGTACCAAACAACATTTTTATGTCAATATCGTCTCTGCGATATTACCAAATCATCAGAAAAATTCAGAAAAAGTAAGAAGTTCTTGGATTAAAGTGTCTTTAACAAACCTACACCATACAATGGTTCATTTTTTGGTGAAACCAAACAAAAAATAAGAAAAGAGCAAACTCACACGTGCGGTAACCCACTAATACGCCATTTTGAATTGTTTTCGTTCAGAGCTAGTACGCCCATAACAGTTATGTGGACATTCATAAATTTTAATTCAGTAATATTTTTTAAAATAGTTAATAAGTTCTACAATTTATTTATACAAATTCTAATTCACTTCAGGGTATTTTTTTTACTTTCTAAAGTTACATCAATTAGCTTTCATATATCTATTAAGATCTTTTTGAAACGAAGCTAACAACGGAGCTGGTCTCTTTTAAGTTATTCAGTTTAGAGTCAGTTTCATAAACTCAGCCATACATTCAAGAAACTATTAAGATTGTTATACTTCGGTGTTTTTGTTAGAGATGTTTAGTATTTATTTATAAAATGTTTAAATTAATACCAAGATAAGTAAAAAGGGCACTGATAGTATATGCTAATACATATATTGTCATTAAATAATTATATATATATATATATATATATATATATATATATATATATATATATATATATATATATATATATAAAATGAATTGTTCTTCTTTGGAATATAACTTTAGCTGCATTTCGTTTTGATTTCACCTATAATTTAAAATCTTCACTGATGAGACTGCAAGTTAAATATAAAAAATTGCATGCCATACGTGATTTAATGAGAAACTGATGGGATTGGTCTTTGATTTAGTTTCGTATGCGACATCACATATTTATCAGAGTCTTTTTTGGTCGGTCATACTTTAGTTTTAAATCGTGTTTTGTCGCTGAACTCGCAGATTAGATAAACCAAACCTATGTTCTCTTTTTCGGTCAGCTAACCACGCTTACGATTCAAATAATTCTTTTTCGATTTCAGTTTAAACGCACGGAATGAACAGGCAAATCTCAAGAATATTTGTGTTTTTTTTCAAGTTTGCGACTATAACTTACTTACTTTACCGAGGTTGGCCGTAGGGTTAAGATGACTGATTTGTTTATTGAGATATTTGCAAAGTTTAGGGTAATAACTCATGACATAATTGCTCTTATTTAAAGTTTAAGAATATTTGGTGAAAATGTTTAACAATATAACGTGTTTTTAGATATTTATTTTCGCAGAAGTCGTCGGAAATAACTCATGTATTACTTTAATTAGGAAAAATATTCGATCGATACGTGACACATCTCCGCTCTAAATATGTTTTCAAGAATAAGTATTCCCAGAAAAAAAAACTGACGCGAAATATTTGTGCCAATTAAAAAATAGAAGAAAAATAGTAAGAAATAGCCTTGTTTTAATTAAGTATCGATCTGTCAGACATTGCTATTTGGGTCTGATTTCGAAAATTCGTCAACATAACTTTATATGTCAGAAGATCAATTTATAAATTTTACTACGAGGAAATATGAAAACATTTAGTTGAACCTTTTGTCCTGGAATTACGATTCAGATGAGTAATATTTATTTACTGGCTAAACTCGGCATTGCCCGGGTGAAAGAAAAAAGAATGATTTTCAGCCTTAGTCCATGTTCTAGATTTCATAAAGTCGCCGTTTAACTTTAAGTAATTTACGTAATTAAAATTGAAATTATTCATAAATAATGGACTTTAAATAGATCAACAGTCGATGCATAGTCCAAGTGTATTTGCTTTAAAGCAATTTATTTCGTTAATACTGATTTGTTTTGTGAAATTTGTGGATAAAATTGTAGTCATTTATAAGTTGATTTTTTGCCACACGGACTCAGGCTTAGATTGATTTTTTGACACATTGACTTCCCGTAAGTAAATATACTAAAAAGTGCATACATTTTTAAAACAAATACACTTGGGATAATCGCCCAAAACATTTTTTACTTTCCATATCCATTAGTGACGTATTTGCGTTAAGTCGCTGTTTCAATATAAGTAATTTTCATAAATTCTTATAAAGCAACTAATACTTATGGCATTCGTTGAAAACCTTTTTCTCTTTTCACCTATCAAGTTGTGACTTATTTGTGTTGAAGCGCTGTTTCAATTCAAGTAATTTAAGTGATTAAAATCGGATTTATCTACAAATAGTCGAACTTTGAAAGTGATGACTAGACAGAAGAATCAGCCGTTATTTATGTTTTATTTTGTTTAATTTGTTTTATGAAATTTTTGGATAAAATTGCATTCATGCAAATGTTAGGGTTTGGGCGACGCCGCTTCGTTTTCATTCAGGGCATTCTGGCTGTTTACGTATTTCTGCGTCAGTTTTGTCTCGTTCAAAAACTGTACCAGTGCAAAATATTATAATTACCTTTTTAAATTAAATATTTGTATAACTAAGTCAGAAACTTTTAATTTAAAATTTGATATATGAAGACAATGTTATTTTCTAGTTTAGTGATAACGTAAACATAATCTGTTCTGTTCTGTTCTCGGGCACGGAAAGTGAACTCCTTGGTTGGGCCTATTAGCTAATAACGAAAATTGTAAGAAAAGTTATGAAATAATTAAGCTCATTACTACTAACGCTTCGGAATTGCTGCTATTCAATCTGTTGATTTTTAATATCGGGTTAATGTAGAAAGTGTCCAAGCGCAGTGCGATGAAAAGAGGAGCAAACAAATATTTGTATAACTCATTTGAATACGTCTAATTTAAAATTTAGTATATGAAGACAATGTTATTTTCTAGTTTAGTGATAACGTAAACATAATCTGTTCTTTTCTCGGGCAAGGAAGTTAAACATTTTCTCGTTTGAGGCAATTAGCAACAAAAAAATTTGTCAAAAAAGTTATAAAATAATTTAGCTCATTACTACTGACGGTTCGAAATATCTGACATTCAACTCGATATTCCTTTATATCGCGGTAATGTATAAAGTGCATCAGTGTTGTGCCATGGAAAGATGAAAAATCATGTAGATCACTACAAATGACGGTTCGGAATATATTACGTCAATCCGATATTCCTGTATTCCGCGATAAGATATAAACTGTGCCGGCGTTGCGCTTTTAAAAGAGGAAATAGTCATCTTATTTAAAAGAAAAGGAAAATACCAGAGTATCAATTCAGAGAAAGGAAACAAATTGAGTTCAAGTACAAAGTAAAGGGAAAAGTTTACTGACACAGAAATCTATAGTCTTTTTGAACAGTTGTTGGTTTTTAAAGATGGTATTCATTGTTTTTTGAAGCGTTCGTTAAGTATTCTGGAGTAACCGATGTTTGTTTAGGTTTTTACTGAGCGAAAAGTAGCACACAGTGATTCTGATGACGATGATTGAAGATAAATAGTAGCGATGAAAGTTGATGCTACCGTCTCTAAGAAAAGTTTGTTTGGGAGAGTTCGGGATAACGGGTAAAATATACAAAATATAGAATAAAAATTAATTGAATTAAGATTTTCCGGAAACACCAATGAGTGCTTAAGGTAATTAAAGTGCGGAACAGATTAGAATATCAAGTGGTCGGCTATTTTCTTCTAATGTCTGAAAGCGTAGGGGAAAACGACTTAATTTTATTATATAAACTAGCAAATATATGCTCCCTCCGATCGCACATTTTTGCTAGTTGTTTTGTTTAATTGCTCAGTAAAATGTGTTTGTTTGATTTTTACAAAAAAAAAAAACAGAAAGAAAAATTTCCCCATCCTTTATTTTTATAAATTAAACACGGAATGATAAAAACAGTTTTGTAAACAAAATTAACCCTTTACGGCGTAAAATGTAAAACAAAAAATCCTTAACTCATTTAAAGTCGGGAAAAGATAATAATATTTGAAGTTTTTTTAAATCGAAAACAAAAAATGTACCTAAAATAAAATCAACAATAATGTTATTTAATTGCCCAGTAACATGTCTTGGTTTTTCTCACAAAAATAATAATTGTTTTATCAATTATTTTTAAATTAAATAATTTGATTCAATACATTTGTGCTTAAAAACATAATTTCTAATAATATAAAAAACAAAAAAAATTAAAACGTTTTAATAAAAAAAATCAAAGTAAATATATCCTTTTTGAGCGACACGTACGATAAATTTCAGAGAATCTGTTGTTTACATGTAATTAATCAAATTACGCGCCCTTGTCTTGTGCCCTTCTCTCTCGCTTTCTTAAATAGAACTTCATGTGCGTTCCAAATAGAGCATTATACTTAATAATCAGATGGCGGGTAAGACATATACTACATTATCCCTCCTTAAAAAGGAGGAGGTATTGCCTGGGAGAATGGTATAATGACGACAGAACCGATACTACACAACATCCTGCCTAAAATGTACAGGAAAAAGTAATCCCTGGGAGGGTAGTATCATGATCAAAGGACAAATACTACATCACCTCTCCAAAAAAAGGAGGAGGTAATGCCTGGGATGATCGTATCACGACAACAGAACAGATACTACACTACCTTCACACCTCTAAAAAAATGAGGAGGTAATGCCTAGGAAGGTGGTATCATGACAGCAGAACATATACTACACTACACTATGCCCTTGAATTGAGAATTTAAAGATAGTACATTAGTCTGAAATAGTATATACTATACTATTTCATAATAAGTACAATAGTCCTCAATAGTATAGTTTTGGCTTCAGACAGACAGACAGATACATAATCTTCATTATTAATAGATTAACACGTAAACTATATAAGAGAGTATTAGAATTGTATGCGTACATTTTTGTCAAAGTACGTGGTTAATTAAGTTAGTTAAAGTAGATTAAAACCATTGATTATTTCTAACAGAACTGAAAAAAGAGTGACACGAGAAATGTCATGGCCCTCAACGACCTCACAATAAAAATAACAACAAGAAACAAAAATCATCAAACATCAGGGAATCATCCAATCATTTCAGCTGTTATTCAATAACGGGTTCTCCACATAATACATTGTGTTTTATTAAAAGTAAAACTATTGTTTACAGGTTAGTCATAGATACTTTACTATAGCTATCTAACTACATTTAGATAATTTTCTTCCAAATAATAAGTATTTTTTCATGAAAATAAATCGTTAAAGGAGGATATCAGGAAATAAAATACCCTTGAAAATATAACTGAACGATTTTGAAAAAAAAACTTGAAATCATAAAAACAGAAATCGGAATTCGAAAACGATTTATTTAGCATGACTATAATTTAATAAAATATACTGTTGAACAAACATATTCAGAAGGAACACCTATTGATACATATTTATTTAAGAAAAAATATACTGTAAACTATACGATGCGATTTAAAAATAGTTTTCTTTTCTAAAGAAAGATGCGCACATGTTACTTTATAAACGTGTGTTGACTAATTAGAAAACAATAAAGTTTCATCAAATAAAGATTTTCAGATTGCAAAAGAAATGTATTATAACCCGACTATAAGGTTAAATTGAATATAATAAGGAGTATCTCCAACAATATTAAACATGAAAAGGGTTTGATAAACATGAAGTACAAGGGAAATAAAGTAATTTACGAATCGCTAGTTTGAGTTAAAAAGCCATGGGATTAAGTCGCAATCCCACCAATGCACAACGTCAAGTTTAACCTAACACAGAATCACTGTGGAAAAACCTGTCGGCATTATAAACCAGGCTACCTAAAGCGATCATTCATATACCATTTCCTTTACTAAAGGATATGACGATGTGAATAAACACATGACCGCTTACGAAGGAGGAGAAACTGCTTATGTGATACCATGCACTGTAGAATCCAAGTCAACATCCTGAGCCGCCGAAAAATGATAATGAAGTAGATAAAAGGACGACAATAAAAAACATACAAATCTATTTAACTCCCCAGACGAAATAGCGCCCTGACAATTAGTTGACAATTAGTTGTAAGCATCTGGATAGCCGGATAGCGATACACTGAGAAAAATCGGATACGGTCAGTGCCGTTGTTCAGCTTAGTGTGATGGAGAGGACCATCAAACATTTAGATTTTCCGGTCAATAGTAAATATATTTGGAGGACTTGCTGTCGGGGAGTTACAGTTGTTCGAGAAAACAAAAGAAGATCGGTTCGAGCAGATATTGTTACAAGCAGACAACTAGATGACTTCGAGTAGGCAACAATAACCGGTATCGACAGGAAAATGATATGTGTTAGGTTTAAGCTGATATACTCGACTCATGAGATTGGAGGTCTTGCTAGGAAGAGTGGATGCCAACAGCAGAGCGCCTACGACACCCACGAACACACACACATGTTCAACAAATACAGTTTACACAATATCTGTGTCAAAGTTGTAACTTGGTTGAGTACAAATTGTAAACAAGTGGCTGCACCCACAACAGTCGTTAGTACTAGAGTCAACACGATCAGGATAAGAAGATAGAGAAGAAAAGTAAAGCACGGCGCATATGCGTTTTGGGGTCGGCGATAGTTAGGAGGTGGCATGGTTATACACTTAGACCGAGAAGAAAATAGTTTCTCTTATCTTAGTTGAATTCTCGATTGTGAGCTACTTGTTGAACTAGCAAATTCCGTGCGATCGCATTAAGATCCAGGGAAACAGATGATCCCACTCTCTTTATTAAGGTACCATATTATCAGATATTTTCCTATTTATTTAAGAAAAAAGTGCCGTGTAGATCAGAAGTAAATAAATTGATGACATATTCATTTATATCCGTTTCAAGAATTCTACATCAACAACAGTTATGGGTACACTCGCTTTTGAGACGGAATAACTTTTATAGATACCAAATATCTTCATCGGCATATGATATAGATACCAGCAGCTCAAATTTGAACCAAAGCAACACACATCTTATTGTTATGCATGATCAATTACACTTCAATTAGAGAATGGGGAGCAGAAGTGTATCACAGATTATATCATCCTCATAACACCAAACATAATAATAAAAAAACAAAGAATATATAAAGTACATTTTAGAAATGGATACCACATTAAAAAATTACGAAATTATAAACAATCTAAAAATGAATTAAATTAAAGAAATATTTAGAAAATATTTTTAATTAAAACAACAGCCACATACATATAACTACACTATTTAGAGAAAATGACAATTTATATTAATGATAATAATAATACGTGATTATAGTAAAAACAATAAACGATGAAAAATTGACTAACTATGCAGGTATTTACATGGATATGTAAAATATAAGTATTTTCACTAAATATATGGTTAATATAAACAGAGGTCGTATTACATATAACACGTTACAATACTAGACACTCTTAGAAATACATAAAACATATATATATATATATATATATATATATATATATATATATATATATATATATAGAGAGAGAGAGAGAGAGAGAGAGCAAGAGATACAAGTTACAGATGAGGATAAAGATTGTTAAAATACAGTATCTATTTAGTCATAACAAGGTGTTTTAAATGAAAAAAATATTTTTCCTTCGTTAATTTATTTTTCCTTCCTTTGCTTTTCAAAAATAAAAATTTTATTTCTTATTTTTATTTTTATTTTTATTGTTATTTTTATTTTTTAACTTGCATTACTTTCACTTTAATTGTATTCATATTTTTATTTGGATTTTAGTTTCCAGTTTTTGTTTCGTCCCTAAACTCTCAACCTAGCATTAAGCATTTGCAAATCTCAACATTAACTCATTAATATTACTCTTACACCCTCACCACCCTTTTCTTTTGATAGAACCTTTTTAGCTTCTAATAACTTATTATAACAAACTCACTTCTCTAGTTCCCTGCACTATTCCACTTGATTGTCCCACTAAATCACTTCCTGCTTTAAAGTCTATTTTTAGATCTGAAGCTGGCGTGTATCCATGCAACCCCCACCCTATCTTTATTTACATCACCTGTCTATCTATCCCCTCTCACTATTTTAAACGCAATTTCAATTTTTATTACGGATCACTCAATTTTTCGATTTCTGTCTCAACCGTAGTTTTTACCTGGATTGAAACTACCTCTTATCATTTCACTTTAAATTCAACTCCATCAAACTATATATGGAAAGCCCATGGTAGTATCAAATGTTTTTTACTACACAACTTACATCCTAAACTTTTACATGGCAACCTTTTCCAACTGGATTATTTTGGCTTTTTTAATTGTTTTACCTCCCCAACAATTAAACGGATTTTACAATTTCTAATGCCAATCTTACTTGAATTTACCGTTTCTGAACACGCCGCTACAATCTCCATGACCCCTACAAAGGTAAAACTTTTCCCATATTTCAATCTCTTCTCTTTGCATTTGACACTTTTTATATTCATATTTATCTTATATCATCTTTATGTCTTTTCAAATTATGACGTTTGGTAATTGCCCTTACCGATTGAGCTGTTTGTATTTATCAGACGATGAGATTTATTCTTTGAAAAGCAATAGCTTAAGGAAAGAAAATAAATTTATTTTGTTTGCAACACTTTGTTTTGAACAACTTACGCCTTAATAGCTATTGTATTTTTACAATCTTTATTATCATCTTTTACTTGTCTATATATTTGCTCTGTCTCGTATATCGAGCATCATTTTGTTCAGGATAGGTTCTACTTTAAAAGTATACACTATATCTTTATCCTCATGTTCTTATATTCTTATATATGTATATATATATGTATATATATACATATATATATGTATATATATGTATATATATGTATATATACATATATATGTATATATATATGTAAATATATATAAATATATATATATATATATATAGATAGATATAACCTGAAAACTGTGTACGGACATGGGCACGTGCACGTATACACATAAACGTAATAAGAACATTATAAGAAGTATAAAAAACGATGATAGACATCCATATTTAATGTATATCTGAGAGAAGTCCTTTACGATCAAGGTCAAATCGCAATGTATTATTTAACATGGTTAAAAAAAACGTTCGAAGAAATCGCAATTTGCACAAAAAGAGGTCTCTTGATATAGTTCTCAGGCAACATTTGATATCACCCTAAAATGTCATTATGTATTAACACAATG
Organism: Sepiola atlantica; assembly: GCA_963556195.1. Lineage (NCBI taxonomy): Eukaryota > Metazoa > Mollusca > Cephalopoda > Sepiida > Sepiolidae > Sepiola > Sepiola atlantica. Next base: position 110,567,104 of record OY744517.1, on the reverse strand, counting down.
AAGAGGTAGCAATCGGTACATTTTGAACGAATGGCTTACAATACCACTTTAAGTAGGTACCGGTGCCAAGCGGTGTATGTAATTGTGATAATTTCATAACGTCAGATTAAGGAGAACGAGATTATATGGAGACGATGTAAGAGGGATAACTACTTACAGATTTTAAATAGTTTCATATTCATCGTTAAAGAACACTGCAGGCTGAATTCGCAGATATATTGGGAATATAAGTAGCTAGTTAGCTGTTTACGTTGATAGGAATAGTATATAACTATCAAACAATATATAATATTAATATATAGGGGATATAAATAAGTATTTTCTATGAGTATATTGGAAGTTAATTTGAATAAGAAGTAACTGTGAAGGGATGTATTCAAAAGGAAATTAAAACCGACTAGCTGAGATATTAAAACCTGTAGAGTTTGCTATATGAAATTGATATACAGATTAATGGCATGGATAGAAGAATGGTTATAAAAATAATTTTATTATCGCTATAGCTATAATATTAGATAGACTGATGATAATAATGAAAATAAGTAAAATTAAAACTTAACATTTAACAATAAAATATAAATGAAATAAAGATATAATAATTAAAAATATATCAACTACTATAAAAATAACAACAATAATAATAATATATACAGAAAGGTACGGGAGATAATTCCTATGTTGACATTATAGGATATAAAAGGGATATGATCGTAATTTGTAATATACATATAGTGATGTAAGGGATATAGTTACAAGTTATATCAAAATGTGCAAACAATAAGCGACCCATTGTTAAATAACGTGTATATTTAGAGATGAAGAGACACGAGATAAGGTTTCTGACGGGAGTACAAGTCAAATATGTAAGAGAGTGCTAACGTAGAAAAGTGTTCAATTAATCTTCTTCTTCCTTCGTGTTAATCAGATGATTATGGTGCTGGTACTAGTTTCCCAGATGTTTTTCCAGTTAGAAATCTTCCTGGAAAGACATCAGGAAGGACCACAAGAGGGTTGACAACATTCCTAAGTGAAAGTGATACTGTGGAATCGACTAAATTCGAATTTGGCACACCCAGGTCTTCAGTCCGTGTCGTTATCCACTTAACCACCGTCAGCTCCCGTTCAATTAATGTAAAGTTATTACATCTATAAATATTTAAAACAATTAGATATTTCATATTGGTGGATGTATAACCTATTATATAAATTTCCCTAGGAGATACATGTAAGACAGAAACAAATATACGTTACATGGAGAGTAATATTGTAAATTAGACATACAAGATAAAAGGGGGAGAAAGGGAAGAAAAAATAAACAGTATACGAAATTGAGGCCTCATCCCCAGTTCATGAATCAGTCTTATTGTAAAACGCTTTTATTTTAACTGCATTAGAGCCTATTATTTTTGTTCGAAGTTAGGTACTGTGCAGTAAGATATTACAATTGTGGTTCTATTGAAGAACTTGCAATATTTGTGTGAAGCTGTAAATTTGTTTGTTTTTTAATTTTGAAGAATATTCTAGGGGTATTCGTTTAGACATTTTTACTAAATGGCAGATTGAGCCTAAAGCAAGTCCATCTCCTGTTCTTCCGGTTAGTACAGTTATATTTGGTCTGATCACATTTTGGTGTTGCAACTTTTCAAGTTTATATATATATATATATATATATATATATATATATATATATATATATGTGTGTGTGTGTGGTGTGTGTATTTATTTAAATTCATATATAAAATCTTTTCTGTTCAAATATAAATTTGACAACATAAAGTAATTATAATAGCTCAATCGTGTAAGGCCAGAGCTATGCTATATTCAGTATTTTTTATGTAATTTCATACCATTTCAATGTTGTAAAAACAGATTCACTTTATTTCAAAAAACTTATTTTTTATTCAGTATAAAATTGTCTCGGTAGAAACTGATATATTTGTGAAATTCTCCTGTGCATTTATTTCTTGGTGTGGTTATCTTCAGTGGTAATTTTACAAAACAAAGCAAACCCCCCCCCCCCCCCAAATAAAACAATACATGAACAACAAGGCGATCAAAGCCTAAATTAAAATCAGTACTCATTATCAACATTATATATATATATATATATATATATATATATATATATATATAGAACAGTTATTTATTATATTCCAATAACCATGGTTTGTTTTATTACTTTTATTTTTGTTTTTATTTTTTTCACATTTCCAAAAATTCCAAATTTCTGTGAGATATATTTAACGGTCCGTTTCATTTGTTTTGTGCCAAACAACATTTGTATGTCAATATCGTCTCTGCAACACTACAAAATCATCAGAAAAAGTTCACAAATAATAAGAGTTCTTAGATTAGAGTGTCTTGAAAAACACCCACATCAGTTTCATTTTAAGGTTAAAATAAACAAAAGAACAAACAATATATATATATATATATATATATATATATATATATATATATATATATATATATATATCAAAACAATAATACGCTTCAATATATATATATATATATATATATATATATATATATATATATATATATATATAAATATACATATATAAATATATATATATATATATGATTCGTATTACTGTTTTGCTATATTACTTTTTATTGAATCAGATGACAATATCATATTTTAAATAAGCTTTAAAGCAAATTCGCAAGAATTGTATTAATTTTATTTTTAGCCACCGCTTATAACTTTGTAATATAAAATTATTAAAAAAATATCTGTCTCAGGACGCGTAAAATCAATTCCCTGAACAGAGCAGTTTTGAACAACTTTTATGTCCTCGTACCAAAATTATAATGACATAATGATATTAAACGTTATTGTTGAAATTTTTATTCTCATTTTGTTCAAAAGCTATTACATTATTTTGATCCTAGAAAATGTCTAAAATATAACAATAACGATTGAGGGGTCTTTTAAAAAAAGAACACAAGGAATCTCGCTTCATTTATGTCTAATTACTACGGATCACATTTAATGTAATTTTGGTATATTTGAATTTTCAAATAATTGTTTTTCCATATTAATCCACTTAAATAATACCAAAAAGAAACTGAAATTTAAGTAATATTTATAAATTGATGTCTAATACCTATTGTTTAAATTTCAGAAAATCTGAATGTTCATAAAGGGTTTCCACTTCTATTTTACCCTTTTTGCATGAAACCAAAACTACATATAGCCAACATTACGACTCCTTACGCCTTGCATTATTTTAACATTTATAATGATCATTTAAGTAGTTTAGGAGTGAATCATGTGCATACAAATATATAAACATATGAACATATAAACGTACATATGTTTATACAAATAGAGTTTGACATATTTTGTTATATTCTGTTTACACATGTACTGAGAAAAATATTTTTCGTATCAACCTTAAATATTACTGAAACGTTAATGTGATTCATGTTAAACACCTTTTTAAAAATTTCCAAAAGTCAGACTAATTGAACTTTTACATCGAAAGAGAGGAACAAATGTTATGCCCTCAAGTAAAAGTAAATATGTAAATAATAGTTGGATCTCTATGATCGATAGTAGTGGGGCATGAGAGATTCCTATGGCTGTGATCAGTCGAATAAGAACATTTGAAATAATCAGCTGTTTAGTAGTCAGTAGAATGCATGCTTCTGTCATCAATACGCTTTGAAAAAGGACATGGTAATCCATGTGCTTAGAAATTTATAGGCAACTACGCATACGGACATATAGATTGGTCAAAATAAATAAATGTTGTGCATATTCAGCGTGTCCGACTTCATTTATTTATCCTATACAACCATTCAACTATGACGAATGCAATTCGAGATTAAGAGGATTTTTTTTCCTAAAAGAACAAATATAAAAAGTTGCTCACATGTGACGTTAACAAACATTAGAACACAGCACACACAATGACTGACTTTCATTCAAGCCCTAAAATGGAATAAGTATATCCAGTCTGTTGCTAAGGTCACTGGAAAGATTCTACCGCTTATTACTTACTCTATCTTTTCTACTGTCCTTTCCATGGAAGGTGCTCGATTGAGCTACAATCTTTGGCCCCATCTTCGTAAGACAGTCACAGCTAGAACTCGTTTAGATACTAACATGGAAAAAGACTCGTCTTTCCCCCATTCCACGAACCTAACAGCAAGCGGAATTTTTATGGGCGGAAACTCATTGCAAGGGCTCCAATTTTGCGCAACGCTTTACCGCGGGACTGCTTCTCTGCAGTTTACAAATTGGTCGTCTTCAAATACAATGTCAACAGAATGTTGTCCTAAACTGTCTCATAAGTAATCAAACGCAGTCCATACGATTGTATCAATGGTAGTATCGCTTATGGTGTTCCTCACCTTTCGGCTGATAATCTTTTCGTTTTATGAACCCTTATACTCTAGTGGCTCTTGGCTTTGATAAGTGGTTATCTAATAGTAAAAAAACAACAAATTCTCCTTGCTAAACACAAACGTCGGAAAATATATGAATTCAGATAAGAGTTGTTATTATTTCGTTCAGAAACCAAAAACATGCGTAAAATTAAGATAACATTTTTTTAATTTATTTCCATTTCGCTCAAGGTGTTTACTTCTTAATTATTGCTATTGTCATGCGTAACATAGAAATAAATTGACGGCTTTCTCACCTGTGAAAGTAAACACTGAATAAATAATCACAATCAGGTTATAATCTTTACACAAGTTTATTAACGGTGAGAAAGCTTCTTTTTTTATTTCAACCACTGCAAAATATAATTAAATTATTGTTATTTATGTTTCAGATGACATTGGTGACCTCTAGTGGTGCACATACATATGACAATGACGCTTATGGCGTTTTCAGATTTACGACGTTGACCTTCCTGACTTATTAATGGAACGTTCTACACGCACCCGATTACTGTTATGGGTGTCTCTATATTAAAATTGATGTTTGTATGTCTGTCTTGTGTTGTCGAGTATGTAATAAGGAGGGGAAAGTAAATGTTTATATTACTACTGCCATTTCTAGTAATGTTGCTAATACTAAAAAAATATGTATCGGCTCTAAAAGTGTTATTTAGAATTGCACCAGATTTGGCAGAAAGCAGATATTATACCATAGAAAAAAGGAATCTAATATTCTAATTCTTCTTCTTCTACTACTACTACTACTACTACTACTACTACTACTACTAGTGCTGCTGCTTCTGTTGCTGTTCTTTCTAATGATAACAATAATACTAATTGGTTGTAAGGATTTGCAACAGTGAACACAACAAGGGGAGTGTACTGTAAATTCGAGGAGACTTGTTGTAACTCAGACTCCAGGGACCATCACATTTTATGTCAGTGAGTGATTACTGGTAATCACACGTGATCAAACTTAGTAAGTAAGAAATAATAAAAACACACAAGTACTACGAAAATTGACGGAAAGTGGTTGTTGCGCGTCTGAAATGATGGAATAACCGAGAAAAGGAAGCACTCTCCAGCACAGGGCACGGAGAGTACTAACATTCCGAGGATGCTTATTGTCACTTAAATTTTAGAGAACGCCAATTATAACCGGCTGTGGCGAGATCGGACAGCAATTTTCAAAAGTATTAGAGGTAAACGAGAGCGATGGAAAACTGGAAAGAATTGTTGTCACCCCCCCAAAAAAAAAAAGAAAACTATTTTTCCTAGTGAACGACCATTGGTAATGGCTCGTGTGAAAACTGCTACTGAGTAAATAATAATAATAAACATTTCTGGTTCAACACTATTGATAAAATCTTATTAAATTTAGTAAAAGAACAATTCACAAGTACACTATTATTAGAAAATATGTGATCCGTTGGTTCACTCAATAAACTCTGCTTAAATTATTTCAATCGGGAAAAGTTGTTTGCAAAATCAGTTTAATATAGAAGCATAAATAGACAAGATCTCAAATTGAACTCTTTCCCTTCGGTATCACCATCTTTCTTTCCCCTCCCTTTATATCTCCTTTCCGATCAAACTAAAGCTAAATAATATTACTGCTTATTATGATTTTTTTTTTGTTCAACGTTTTCATTCTTCTTCTTTTTTTAACATCGACTGTGATTTAATATAGTGAGATAGAGAGAGGCTGACGCGAGAGTGATACACGACATATAGAATAAGAGCGGCATGTGAAACAACATACAACGATTGAGGATGAAATTTATAGCAGATAGAAAGTTAATAAAGAATGGATCACTTGATGAGTTTATTGAAAATTACGGCTTATTAAAGACATTACAATGGAAACGCTTTCAAACATAACTCCGTCTTAAAACTCAAGAATAATGTAACATATATTTTTGATAAGCTTTAGTATAATCATGTATTACTACTACTACTATTATGGAGTCAGAACTCTTGGCTTGAAATGTACCACACATACCAAAAAGTGCCATTGAGATACCGAATGTAACACAATTAACAATGCTGATTCTGATGTTTAAATAACGTCTAAACATTTCTCCACGTTAGCTAGATTTAAGCAGCCATTTTGGCTAGTAAATGTTAAAAATGACAAACGTATTGAATTCTTGTTCGTTTGAATCCATTTTCTCTTAATATTCGACCTCGTGATATTTGTATACAAACATACCTCACCATAGTTTCTTTTGATTTTGTACGTTTTAAACCCAGCTGGTTGAAAACATGTATTCTGTTTGGAAGTATATTTTACGCCAAATTTGCTATCAGAGACGCATTTCCGGTCGAGACGCTTTGTTGTAGAAAACTTATCGACATTTATTGCAGTCAGTTGCGTCTGTAAAATATTGTTTGCACAAATACACTTTGCGGTATTATCAGAATGTCAGATCGTCGTTTAAACCGACGGTGCTCACATCTGCGGTCGTGCCATCATTTTGCCCTGGGCATGTGTCGCAGTAAACTGATCGGAATGGAAGCTGTGCTCAGTCAAGAACAGAAAAAATAATCAAGAAAGAGGCCAGCTCGATATTTAAGGCCGTGTGTTTGATTCAGTCCTATACTGATTTCTATTTACGATGGAGGTGAGGTATGAACGACAAAGCTTTCTTTGAGGGGTTAGTTGGCAACTATTTTCGGCGTAGTCTACCCCACATACCAGGACGTAATTGCAAGACACAACAAACTCTGACCCATCAAACTGACTTTTTTCGTATTATTCATTAAACATTATTTCTGGTTTATCGTCTTTTTTAAATAAAGGATCAAATTAAAACGTGGGTATTTTGAAATATTCTTGTGTCAAGTTTGTGAAATATATCCGCGGAAAATTTATTTAAGAAGAGGTCATTTTTACATAGACCTTGGGAGAATTACATGCGCAGATATCTCTAAATTGTAATTGAGATTTTTACGGCATGAAAGCAACTTTGAAATTTCCATAGAACTCTGCTAATTAAAAATAAAAGCTACTGATATTATTTTCTTGTTAGATTTAGGTTATATATATATATATATATATATATATATATATATATATATATATATATATATATATATATAAATTATTTATTTATTACTTACAGACATCGATGTTTCATGCTAACGCAATCTTCAGTGCAGGAAGTTAATTTCCGACGGTCGGTGGGCGCGAACTCCGATCACAAATCGCCACTGATTCGCAGTCAAGAGCGTTTTCCCGTTGGCCAGAATTAAGGAGGAATTTAACTTTGTAAATACCAAGTCGGCGGGTATTTTACAACAAGCAGCGAAAGTGATCTACAACAACAAACTGTGTTGGAACTCGCAATGAAGCTAGTAGTACTGCTTGTTATTAAACTCACTCAGAGTGGCCGGCCTTTTAATAATATTCATAAATAAATATTAATTATTTATTACCTACAGATATCGATGTTTCATGCTAATGCAATCTTCAGTGCAGGAAGTTTATTTCCGACGGTCGGCGGGCGCAAACTCCGATCACAAATCGCCACTGATTCGTTGGGCACCACAAATTAGCTTAGAATTAAAGAGGAATTTTACTTTGTAAATACCAAGTCAGCGGGTATTTTACAACGAGCAGCGAAAGTGATCTACAACAACAAACTGTGTTGGTCTCGCAATTAAGCTAGTAGTACTACTTGTTATTAAACTCATTCAGAGTCCACGGGCTTAGTAAAGGAGGCTTTTAATAATATTTATACACACACACACAAATATATATATATATATATATATATATATATATATATATATATATATATATATATATATATATAAATAATAGCCAGATTTTCCAGTCTGTTATCTCTTCGCAATGTTCTCTATTATAAATACTTGAAATCAAAATGTTAAATAATAAACATTTCATTCATAAGTGTGTTGTACATATAAGACAATAACTTTAGCATTTATTCATACACATAGATATTAACATTTTGGAAATTTGGAAAGAAATTTATTTATCTTTTAAATAAAACCGCAAATAATTGAAAGGAAATAGGAAATCAATTCGCCTGAGCGATGGTGTTTGTGCTTTCACTCTTTTTTAACCCTAAATTTTTTTTCATTAAATTTAAGAACAATTAAAAATGGCGTCGGTCGCAAACAAGATATAGCAGTCAGTCTTCCCACCCCCTTCCTCTATGTGGCGTCGCTGTTGGGAGAGAGAGAGAGAGCAAGAGAGAGAGAGAGAGAGAGAGAGAGAGAGAGAGAGAGAGAGAAAAGGGAATATATATATATAGAAAGAAAAAAGTCAGTCTCATCTTCTGAACTATTGCTTGTGCCCCGTATATCGTTATTTTTAGTTAGATTAATTTAAATGTCCTCCCTTTTAAATTGATCAGCAAATATTTGAAGAAAGTTTTTTAAAATTAAATAACTTTAATTAATTAAAGTAGAGTAGGAAGTGGACCTTAGGTTTACTTTCAGCAGCCTCGTAACTCTCGCTATCCTTATTTTGTCCTTTAGTCCTCACATTCCATGAGCGATGTTTCTGACAAAGGGGGAACACTTGCTGTGTCTGGGTAGGAATCGATCCCTCTAACACTTATCGTTGGCTAGTTTTTGATCTTGGAGTAGTATTTTTTATTAACTCTTTACGCCAAGTGGCTTCATGCCTTGTTTGGAGCTATTTCCATGAAAAAATACTGTTTAATTGACAAAATAATTGCATATATATATGGAAAAATAGAATAATAAAATTACGAATCAATACCGCCAAACATGCATTTATTATGAACTGTTTAAAAATAGTTAAATTAGGCATGCAACAAACATTATTTGAATCGTGCATCTGTGCTATATATAAAGAGTATTATAAATAGTATGTATTATTGATTTAAATAAGAGTAACCCGTTTTCATGGCAATATAGGAGTGACAAATGAAAAAAAAAACGTTTGCATTTATTGATATTTATAGGGCGCTAATGAAACAGCATAGATTTTGTCGCAATTAATAGAATAATAAAATCACCAACAAAAAATATATTTTGCTCTGAATTTTCATTGAGCACTCTCATAAACCCGGTGTCAACTTCCTTCGGATTTATACCCCCTGGATATTTGTAACAAGTTTAGTATATATATATATATATATATATATATATATATGTATTAATAAATATTTGTTTTGTTTATTATCTATGCACATGTGCGTTTCGTCTTCTATAATCGGGACTCATCAGCATAGATATATGACTATTCACTACTAGTCATGCGATTCAGAACCCGGATTCCGAGTATTTTGCAACTCAAATCCCGACGTCTAAAGCTACTCGGCCAACGCTGTATAGCGAATAAACAGTGATAATTTTAACACTTGATCCGGCTGTTGACGTCAGAAGAACGTTGTACTTAATGAAAGGAACGATGCACATATAGCTAGCGACGTCATGCTGTGTTAATACAACACTTACAGTGCCTATCTAGACGGGTTTTCTAGGAGCTACAAATAATAAATATTTGTTTTGTTTATATGATCTATGTACGTATATTATATGTTATTTTATTCAGGGATGTATATTCCTTGAATAAAATAACATCAGCTGCATGTATTTGTAACTAACAGGACTATGTGGAAATTCCACGCTGTCTTACCTAGGGTCTTCTCTTTCTTACCGTAACAAAGTATTTGTCAGCTCACCTTTTGTAAATACTTCAAACGTACGATATAATTCATGTCTTCTTCGTAGCAATTTAAATATTAAAACAATAGGTAGTCTCTTTGTTTTAGTAAAATAATTGTCAGTTATATGTCGTTTGGATAACTAGAACGAATGTTGTTTTTACGTCAATGGGGACGATACTTACGATTTATTCGATTCGGGAGAATTTATATTGGAATGGGTAAAATCTGAAATTTTTGTACAGGCAATTACCTTTGTGACTAGACGATCTCATTAAAAACACATTAGTGTGGAAAGGGACTATGTATGTAAAAACGTAGGCAGACTCGTTGCGTCTCAACCACTACCACTATTTATTTTACTTTGATTTCATTCAACAATGCATAAATTGTGATATATCTATTAAGACATTCTTCCTGCAGAGCTTAAATAATAAGTAATTTGACTTCTATATTATTTATCGCTGGTAACGATCATTGGTGTCCTCTGGGATTTGGGTGGTAATAAAACTCCCCAAGGTTTAAGTACTCTCAGTGGAGGTCTGGTTAGTGCTCTTTCTCGTCGGTCTTCCCATCATCCTTTACACTTTACAACTTTTTTTTTATGTGGTATCAGCTGAGACTGGTGCCATAATTGTTTTTTTTTTGGGGGGGGGGGCGTATTTTAAAACATTTCTTGCAGTTTCTGTTCTTTGGTTCTTGTGGTGGTGTTTTTCTTGTGTTGTTTTTCTTATTGCAACATGCATGTTACCGATTAGTCTTCGTAGCCTATGTAGCTTGGTGTCCGCATTCAAAAATGTTCCTTAAGATTTGAGCTGTTTTCATCATTGCTGTCAATTGCATGGTCTCAGTATCCCCTTTCATTCCAATTTCTCCCAGTCTTTATCCAAGGTTTTCGAAAGTGTTGTCAGTGCTCTTACGATTATTAGTATTATATTGACTTTTCTCATACTCCATATCCGTTTCAATTCCTTGGAAAGTTCCGAAACTTGCTTTTTAAATGTGTGGTCGTTGAGAAGTCAGCGAGAAAAAGAGCGATGTGGAGATGGGCACAATGATCTCCGTAAAACTAGTCTTTATCCAGACATAGCCTGTGATCGCGCCAAGTTTAACAAAAGTCTATTCTTGCGGACCCCGCCATAACTTGGAATTAACGCATGAGATTATTATTATTATTATTATTATTATTATTATTATTATTATTATTATTATTATTATTATTATTATTTAAAAATATAATTATTATATAGAAGTCTTATGATTCTTATATAAAAGTAAAAAGAGACATTATTTTACCATCATATTTACATACGTATTTGTGGTGTGTAAATTATATGAAGTCCTTGAAAAAAGAGTCACCCTTCTTGAAAATACTCACGGAGGCATTAAATAATATTAGGTAGTGGTTTAATCATCATAGAATGAGACGAAGCGAGAGAAGTATATAGATAGCTAACAGAGAGATATAAGTGACTTGGTTAGTTAATTATAAATTACGGCTAATTAGAACAATCAAAACAGATTTTTTTTTAAACATAACTCATTCCCAGAAGTAAAGTATATTAACCATGTATTTTTTATTATGTTTTAAGTATTTAGAAAACAAAACTTAAGGACAAAAAGTTTTATTGACTCACATTTAGTATAATAATTGCTATTGATATGTCTACTGCAAAATGACTTTTATCCCCCACATATTATTATATTATCGGCGTAGCCGTTATACCTGCATATCTGTTTCAAGAGTGGCCCATAGCTGATCGTCTAGAGAGTAATGTTGTCGCTGTGAGTTTGCATTGCTGTAAAAGCTTACACCTCAATATCATGTAAAGCAAGCTTTTGCTGACTGAATAAAACTCAACCGTACTTCAAATGAAGAACACTAACCCAAAGATAAGTCCTCACCGAAAGTTGGTCCTTTATTCGAGTCAAACATACAGCTGACACAATCATAGTGAGAGAACGAGACTTACGTATTCTGGTTTAAGAGCCAATCTTCAAACGTGCTTTCGAGTCGCTATATAGTTGCTGTGTGATCGAGTAATTCACTTCCCTGATTACGTCATTCCTCATTCGGTTTCCATTTTCTTCTTCCGTTCTCACTGGTCATCCAACCAGACAGGTTTTCGTTAAACAATTATAAATCAAACTACACGGAATGTAACCAGTATTGTAAACTTGTTCATATACTCAACATTCAATAGATGAAATATTAATAGACAGTAATAGAAATAGAATTGTGGCCCCGCAAACAGAAAACCAAATCATCGAAAGTTGGAAATAATAATATAAATTAATAGGACACCGTCTTTCAGTATTTTTATTGTCAACCATTGACAGTATGTACCCATATATATATATTATATATATATATATATATATATATATATATATATATATATATATATATATATATATATATACGTCCCGTCACACAAAATTAACAAGTAAAAAACTACTGGACGTATCCATTTCAAGTATTTAGGTGATTTAACAAAATAAAAATACAAGTCGGGCAGACCTACAACTTGAATCTATTTAAATTATGAGACATTTTCTGTTTTACTGTTTTTTTTACCGATTTATACGATTTTTCGTTCACCTTTTTAAATATTGTTTAGTTTGAAACTATGTCGTTTTTGTTTTGTTTTTAATTTCACCGATTTAGACGCTGTTTTATACCAACATGAATATAAATGCGAACACTGGCGAAGAATATTTTTCCCTCATTTTTGACTGAAATTTACATTTGTAACATAATCACTATTTAACATTGCAATCCGCTCATGGTTGACGGAAAGAGAACAATCTAGCCCCGTGGATTAAATAAAGGAATTGCGTGTAAGTTCCCGAGATTTACATACACATTCCCGAGTTCGACAGGGTTCACGTGAAAAAGGCCAGAACTTACATCGACCAACAACTTGTACAACTAACAACCAAGATGAAAATAGTAGTTCGAATAATCCAAATAATCTAACTTATCAATCAACATCTAAAAAATTCCGAAACATCCTTTGGGTAACTTCGATTGTCTAGAAACTAAAAAATAAAGATTTACGGCGTTATAAATGGCTAACCGAAACGTTTATTTGTTTTTCATTGTTATTGCCAAAGAAAAAGAAAACCATAATCTTGACATGTCACAACGAGATCTGCACCACCCAGTACATGTTTGCTTTCACTCACGTGGAATGCCGTCTTGGGCTCAATTTTAAGATCGTTAAATTAAAGAACGTATAAAACAAAACGTAGACGTGTGATAATAGCAATAACTGTTTCTGGAATTGCTATTCATCAGTAGCACGTGAATGGCAGCCCTAAGCTTTGTGAAAGCAGATGTAAATGTTAGAAGCTAACACATTTGTTGGCTTTATTTTACACTATCTGTCATAAACATTTTGAATAGACTAAGTAAATTTCCTAAACAATGTTTGTTGGCGAAAAATGCATACATAAGGGGGCACAAAAAGTAATTTATATATATATATATATATATATGTGTGTGTGTGTGTGTGTGTGTGTATAAGTACTCCTTCTCTTTTATAACTAATTATTTGAATTCACTACTGTAAACCGTATTTTCGGATTTTATCTTACGATTTAATTTCAATTATAACAATAATAATTATCCACCTTGATATCGAATTTTAATTAACGAACGGCTATTTCAACTATGTCTTTCTTCCTATGTGAGTTGGTGTTCTTTATAACGATTTAAAAAAGTACCTGAGGAACAGCGAGTAAATTAGATCACTGGCTGCATTTAAGTCGTTAAGAAGCAATTGTCATGCCACAAGACATTCTGCCATAAGAAAATAAAAATAAAAATAAATGATTTGATTTAAGACTTAATATTTTGATCATTGGTAAAAAGACAACTACTATATATATGTATATATATATATATATATATACATATATATATATATATATATATATATATATATATATATATATATATCAAAACAGGTTGGTTGCAAAGGTTGAATACAAAAGAATACTTGATTTGTGTGTCTTTGAAAAAGAATAGGGATTCAGGGAGCGTCTGAAAGTCAATACACTCTTTGCTGAATACACGTTTTCGAATGTTCAAAGAGGTGTGAATATGCTAAAGAACTCAAATACAAAGAAGAAAATAGAAGGAATGGGGCAATAACCTGAGCTAGTGATGAAGGTTTAGTCTATAATCAAGCTGAAATTGTGAGGAAAATCGTCGAATGCGGAAACCAACCCACATAAAATACGAACACAAACCAACCATACGGACGTTGGAAACAGTAATAAAACACATTGAGAGAACACTACGTGAACGCGAGGGAACTGAAAATGCAATAGATCCTATAAACTGCTCAATACGGCATCAACCTTGACTGATAGCACAGCAGATAGTCGTGAAGTGTTAAGGAGGATAGAAAGGACGAGGAGAGAGAGAAAGAGAGAGAGAGAGATAGCTAACGCGAGAGTACTAGGAACTTGGGGAGGCTTATTGCCACACAAATCCCAGAGAAGACCAATGGGGGTTGCAAGTGAGAAATCAATGATAAGCGGTTGTTTCGATAACGCATTTTATTTTTGCAATGGTTATTGAAAGAAGTAAAGAGTACTAGAAATCTTAGGAGACTTGTAGTCACATAGACTCTATGAAACACCGCTGTTTTTTTTTATCGGTGAGATATCACTAATAATTAGCCGTGTGAAAACACTTAGTGAATAAATTATGATGGAACATGAATAGACAACTGCTAGGGATATTCTATCTGAAGTCAATATAATACAGATAATCGTAGGAGGCGTAGGAACAGTTCGGAAAAAACACTCGGAAAAAGACTAGGAGAACTTGGAATCGAAGGGAAAACTGAGAGTATACAATGGAAGGAAATCATGAAAACAGCTGAAACCTGTTGGAAAATCACAGAATCCGAAAACCAACGAACATAAACTACAGACGTTAACAAGTCACGTGGAATTTACATATAAATAAAATCAAAACATATAAAGAATGCCACCACATTAACACAAATTAACTGAAACTGCAAGAAAGGCATTAACTACTACTCCCCTCTAATCACAATGCGATGCTATCAGAATCAAGGACGATAGAAAATACATAGGCGGAAGAGCTCTAACCAGACCTCCACTGGAAGAGTTCAATAAAGTACTGGGACTTTGGGGTCTTAGAGGGCATCAGTGGTCATTGCTATGGAGATACCAATGGTGAGCGGCTGTTGCGAGAACACAAGATCATCAAAAGTAGTTTAGAGTACTGGAAATCTGATGAAACTTGTTGTCATTCAAACTCCAGGGTACACCACCGGTTATTGTACGAACGGAATTGATGGCAGGAACCATCTCCGTGAAATGACGCTGGTCTTCTGCCGTTTATACTCAGAATTGTAATTATACACATGAATGGAGTGGTTCGTATATCTTCTGTTTTCCTAATGCTAAATCATTCAAGTACTGAGCAGGCTACATGCTAATTAACTTCGGTGATCAGATGAGTACCGGTGTGTCATCGGATTTTTGCCGTGATCCAATGCCAAAAGTGTTAAATAACAATATGTATGAAATTAATTGCATCCAAGTAACCGATTACAATAGTTATTTGACGTTTGCAGTAAGTAACTCCAGCAGATAAATCAAAGTAATATCTGGTGTGTAATACTTCTTAGTACGCATTGTGCAGCCCGTAAAACAATAAGGTGTTATCTTGTCTCAATAATTTGCAGGCCGGTGCACTAGAGTGACACAAGATCATTTCAATAATTGCGTTGAATCTACATTGCATTTATTGAGTTCTTCACTGCACACTACGTGTCCCAGACCATAATAAGGTAAATCCATGTAGACACATATGGAGTTATACTAGTTGAGGATACATTCTTGTTTCTGTCAGGCTGAAAGATGTTTCTGTTTATCACTAGCAGGTGCACCTTCCAAGGCGTTACCTTCTCTTTGGGATTCCATTAGTGTTTTGCTCATCACCTGATGTGCATCTACCAGGGCATGCAGATAGGACTACTCAGGCATTTTTGTAGACAGGAGAACGCTTCTCCTAGCATGCTGGCTTTTCAAAACACACCTGACCTTGTGTCTAAACTTCTGGGGAATTAATTAAATAAACACATGTACAGTAATTCTCATTGGTCAGGATAGCTTTATTTATTATCTAGCAGATCCGCCGTTGATCTGGATTGAATGAGGAACACTACTATGTTCTTTTTCACTGTGTTTATAGTAGCATATTACTGTTATTACTGTCACTATGTTAGATTCCTTAATCTCGTCGGAAAAGGCTACAATTTTGGAAAACTCTCGTAATAAGTGCCTTATGCATATGGTTTAAATTCCATTAAAATCTGATATACATATTTGAAGTTTCAAGGGGATTCTGTCTTTATAGCCCAATAAGGTTGAGTGCACCTAGTGGTTCGGAACATTGAGTGGCACGGAGAGATTCGAAACAATTTTCATTACCTTTCCTAGAGAATTTTATATATGTAATTTAAGTTTGATGAAAAAAAATCAGATATATTTGAGGTTTTTCAGAAGATTCGGTCCCCATAGCTCCTTTAGGAGATCACTTAGATCTTCGGTATGACTTATATTGTCTTTCCGGGGAAATTTTATACGTATGATTCAAATTGTATTTACTGTTTTAAGAGTGTTCTGTCCTAAGTCCTAAAGGATGGACTTAGACATGAGAAACCATTTAGATTGTCCTCCATCGGAAAATTTCACATGTGAAAAAACTTTTAGTTTTTATGTAAATTCTGTAACCTTTCTCACACAGATAAATTGACAGTTATATATATATATATATATATATATATATATATATATATATATATATATATATATATATATATATATATATATATATATATATATTGATTTATCTTTGTATAAAAGAATTAAAGAGATTTTCAGCTTTGTATTTCTAGATACAAAATCTATTGTCAGTAAATCCTAATCTTACGCATCATTTTCTTTCAAAAATATACCTTCTCTGCTTTTTTAGTTTCAACATTTTCTGTGTTAACTGTCCACACCGAAAATACAAAATAAAAAATTCTAATTACATTCAATTTACAACACAAATCCTATTATTTTATAACATTGCTGTAGCTTCAAGATTAATAAGCCGAGATAAAGTATCAAGATTTATGAATGCAAATATTTGAAAACTATTTCTCATCAAAAGACCGAGATCTAGCTATTTCAATATTCGTTTACCGTGAGAAAAAAATGAACAAAGAAAAATCTGTCTCCTATTTTCTTTTTCAAATTCATGATTTAACAAATGTTGCTCTATCGATTTGTCTCAACGGAAGTGCACATCGATACTTTTTATTATTTGTATTTAATTATTCGCCTTATTCGGTCCTTTCGTTCCTATTCTTTTAATTTTGAGCCATTATAATTGTATTTAATGCACACTTCTTTCTTCTACCCCGTTCTATCCTTTGTTTATATCACTTTCATTATTTTAATCTTATATCAGTTTTATGAACATTACTTTTATTTAGTTTGTTCTTCATGATTAATTTCCGTCTAAGCCCTTTTATGGTTTAATGGTTATCTACGTTATTTCTTGACTGCATGAACTATTCTAGACATTATGTATAAGGGAGCTTACGGGAACTGGACCAATTCGGCGGCATTTTATCTGTCGGGCTGTGGTATTGGTCCTGACTCGTCCTAGGATGACCACCCTCCCAGGCTTTGCCTCACCTCTTTGGGGTGAAATTAGTTTATTGATAATATCCTAAGGCGCCCCGACTGGGAATGCCGACACAGCTACTCAGGCAATTTTTGATAAGCCAGCGTTCTCATTCTTGTGAGGCGCTGGCTTGATTCTCCCCAACTTCCGACCTTGTGTCACATCTTCCTACGATAGAAATTAATAAATACCAGCAGTTTCAGAGCAGTTTTTCTCTAACTTACTATTCTGTACTTCTGTAAATACACACTTTTGTAAATATACCATCTTGCTGTCTTATTTATGATCGGCCCTTTTACGTGACAAAACTGGCGAAGAGAATTCGGACGTATTCGGACACAACATAACCCGGATTTAGTTGCACACAAAATTAGCAACAAATAGTTGGATGTATGTTGAATACAACATAACCATTACTAAAACTGGCAATGTTTGATTTTCAAAAATAGACTTAGGCTGTGTGCTCAGAATTATTCTAATTATAACAGTAAAGCGAGAAATTAAAAAGCCGTACTAAGTTTTTCACATACTAGGTGTGCGAAATCTACGAAAGGAAACACTCCAACGTAAGCTAATAAGATTGAAAAAAAATTTAGTTCTTGAGTAAGACGAAAAAGTGTTCACGTAATTTTCTAACGCGGTTTTTAAATCTAATTCGTTCGACTACGAAGAATAAACAACAAAACATCCGTCGATCCTTTTGATTATTTAATCAGGAACGCGTAAATAAGTTTGAATAAGCTTACTCATTGTTTTCTTTGCTAAGAAGTGAATAACTATATTCAAGTGAGAAAAAATTCGATTATTTAAAAAACTATGCACAAAAAGTTAGTAGACTATTTTAAGTGACATAAAAATGGAGAAATTTAAAAGTGTTATGTTGGAAATTATTAAGCATCAAACAGAACTAAAGATCGACACAAACTTATTCTAAGAAAAGCAAATACAGCAAATGGAATATCAAGTTAAAATAGAAATAGAAAAGTTTCGTATAAAAGAGAAATTTAAAAAAGAGAAGTTTCAAGAAAAACGATTTAAGTAAATTAAAATAGTTAGGGAAATGTTACTACACACCCGACACGAATAAAACATCATACGAAGTATCGAATAGGGGTAATAAATTTGAAGATGATAGTGTATTTTTTCAAAACGCTGATTGGAGCGCTATCAATAATTTTAATTACGACGATAAAAATTAAATTACATTTCATTCGTATTTCAGACGATACGAAGACCTTTATACTGCGCGAATGGAACCGATTTACACAAAAGTTCGTTTGCTATGAAGAAAGTTCAGTATGGTTTAACATATCAAATTCTTCAATCATCTGTTCTCACAAAAACCGTAACCTTACATTCGTCGAAACGTACAATTATAAACTAAGTTGCTTACCCCTAAAAACGTTTTTCTCAAATAGTGGAAATGTACGAATTTCACAACGAACAAAGACGAAAACAACACTGCTTTCGCTAACGTAGTTAAAAAAAAACACTGCCATGATTTCAATCTCGCTCAGGAATTAGTATCAAATACGGTTGAAAAACACCGGAAAACCAACTTTGATGAGAACAAAAAATAGCTAAAAGGTCACTTGTGAACAAATAATTTCGAAAGTGAGCTAATTGTTAACGTAGCATTGAAAAGAATCACTTTGAAATTAAAAAATATTGTAATAATAAACAACCTTCTGTACGGACTGGATAGATAAATTTCAATTATAGAATATGCCCATATACTCTTTCTGTCAAAATATTTAAACATTAAACACCGAAGCAGAGAGACTAAAAACAGAATCATAAGAATCCTTTTTTGGAAGTTTTCTCTGATGAACTGGGAAAATCAAAAAATGACTACCATATTCGAATTAAAGCCAAATATTTAACAAGTTGTTAAAAAGAAAATGAATGTTCTATTCGCGTAATTAAATCAGATTGACGAAGAATTAAATAGACTCGAAAAATGGGGGTATTATCCAAAGTAGAGTACAGCAAGTGGGTTTTACCTATAGTTAACTTAAAAAGTAAAGAGATCCGTATTTGTGCAAATTTCCCCACAGGATTAAACAATGCACTAAAAAATTATTACTACCATCTGTCTATTTCAATAGAAATATTGACAAAACTCAACGGAGGAATTTTTTAAAAAGGGCGAATTAAGTGATGCTTTCCTACGCATATCTGTGGATGACGAGTGTTCAAAGCTACTTTTTATACATACCCATAGGTGTTTGTACAAATTCGAACGATTATCATTTGAGGATAATGTTGGACCAGTCAGTTCTCAACAAATAATAGACGCATCGCTTAGCTGACTGGAATTTGCGACATCCTACTTAGATAGCATACTAAGTATCAGTAAAAGCAACGAGCAACACAAATCACAATTCGGTTCGGGATTGATGACCGTATTGTACTAGACAACGGAACTCAGTTCACGGCTAGTGAATTTAAAATATTCTGTCAAACATTTGTAGTAATTCATAGCACGATCGCGCCGTACCATGCGATAAGCAATGGTCGTGCAGAACGGTTCGTGGATACGTCTAAAATAGCGATTACGAAAGCAAGCATAGACCTACCGAAAAGGCTATTCAGGAATTTTTTCAAGTATGTAAGATGACCTCAAATCACAATGTTACATCTTCCATAATACGGAAAGTAGCAATGTTAGCTAGGAAGATTCAAACAGTGTTTTATAGACTATTGCCAACCCATACGAAACCAGGGCTTGATAAAAATGTCTTGAAGAAACGTTTCAAATTTGAACAAAATGTTTTCTATCGGATGTTAACACCAATAAATCTTTCTAGGAAACATGGACAGTAGATACACGGATTGAAAACATGATTTACATGGTAAAGTAAAATATTTCACCAACAAAAGTCACATTAACCATATGAGAAAACGATATTCCGATGCCGTCGACAATAATACGCCAGAAGACGAACTAATAGATATCGTGTTTGAGTTACCAATCCTGCAAACAGGTTGTGAACAGTGAATACCAAAAAGGACACGTTAGGTTACAAACGTAATTTCAATAATCACTAAAAATAGAAAGTATGACTTTTATACGGAGGTTAAAAAGGGGTGTGATGGTTACGTACTCTATTTGGGGGCTACATAGACTCTCGTAAATATTATGTATAGAGGAGTATATGACGAAGTCTAGAAATAGTCTCAGAGCAGTCTTCCCGTAACATACTATTCTGTAGTTCTATAAATACACACTCTTGTAAATATACCATCGTGTTGTCTTATTTATAATCGGCCTTACAGGTTTACAACACCCATCTTTAGACGTAAGCCATTGCACATCCAGTAGAATATATTTTGATGAACGGATCTGACTTTCAAAAACGTTTAATTGAAAAAACAATTCTGTTATTCGTTTCATGTTTCACTTTACCAAATAAGGCTTATTCAAGAGTTTTTCGTCCGTTTTGTTTCAACGCTTTTATTTGTATTAAACATAACTTTATTAAAATGACTAGTATTCCTAATACTAAATAGGTTTTTGCCATTAGTATTATTACCAGTAGTAAAGAGACACTGTTTGTCTAGATCAAGAAAGGGTGGTTTAAGTTATATTTAAATATTTTTATTAGTATTCTTACTTTAATAACAACTGACATTCCATGAGCTGTCTTTAGAAGATGTGCTTGATTTAAGCTTAATATTTTGGCGCCTATTAGTTTTTAAAATAATAATAATAATAATAATAATAATAATAATAATAATAATAATAATGATAGTAATAATAATTATTATTATTATGGTAGTATTTTAATTTTAACGCCTCTATGAAGCATCTGACCTCCCAAGTACTCTTCATCATAAGCACATTGCAATTCTCTCAAGTACTTTAGCTTACTCTAATTGTTAATTATTATTATTAGTAGTACAGCTAATCATACTAGCAATAGTCGTAAGATAATTGTAATTATTGTGATCCGTATTGGTGTATATAGACGGCTGAAGTAATAGTGTGACAAGGATAATGACTCTTTTATGGGAGCCGGATTTTCCCAGATTTATAAGCCTTGCGACATATTTCTATTGGCCTCGTAGGGAGAAACGTAAAATCGACAATTGCGTTGACGCACAAAAGTGTCAGTACAGCAGTCAGCGCAAGAAATGTGTCACATGAGTCTGTTGAATTGAGAACGGCAATTATTGTAAATTTTCACTCTGACTTTTCTTTGACAGTAGTCTATCTGCTGTTTAACAATACCTTACTCTTTACTTCACGTATCTCCATCTATATGAATTCAAAACAATTTCGTAAAAAACTGTAAAATCGAAAAATTAGAAAGTTGATAATCTGCATCAAATTTATAGCAGAAGATTTCAAATTCTTTTAAATTAGAGCGACCTTTGGCAAGGTACTGCAGATCTTAACGAAATAAATGAAATAAAGTATTTGCAGTTATATTAACATCTTTTCTGTTTAACACAATTTTTGTTTCAGATGAAACATAATTACATAAATGTAATCTGTAAAAAATAAATAAATTACATATACTTTTTTACACACTAAGTCAGCACTTATAAAGGCCAACACGCACTCGAAGATAATGATAGATACGAAGGATGGATTGTCAGAAAATGATAAAGAATATTACAAAAAAAAACCGAAAATAATGAATGTAATGTACAAAGTCGAGGACAATTTGTTGACATTTGATTTAAAGACAGAAGTCTAGGTGTAAGTATTTGTAAATAAACTCTATTCTTGGAAATTCCGCTTAAGACTAGACACAGAGTGCAGAAATAAAAGTTATTTTCAGTTTTTCTAGACAACGAGTTTTGGTGAATGTCTTTCAAGAAAGAACAATAGATTGGAGGTTTGTAAAGCACCTTCCATGGAAATAGTGAGAAAGTCTAGCAAGACTTTTTCTGTAAGAACGAGACAATAGAGAACAGTATATGTAAACATTGTCATTGCTTATAAACATCCATCTTTCAGTAACGTGAAAACATACAATCACATTCTTAAGTCTCTTCAAAGTCTAATATCTACCCCTAGAGAAGCTATTAAAAGATATATGATATATTTACGGATATATAGACCTGTTTATTTAAACTAATATTTGTTGAAATTTAATTGTTATAACGTGAAGAGGTAATAATCAACTAGATTTTTACTATTTCATCAATTTTGTTTTTGAAAGTACGTTTAAAATAAAATATGGATGAAAATATACATTCGTAGAATGAATACATCTTAATTCTATTTTATAAATAATTATGAAAACATATAACATTTAAAAAATAATACAATTATAAATCAGTTGGTTCACTAAATTTAATTTACCAATATTTTTTTATCTATTTAATGTCAACAAACATTTAATCGCCCCAGTGACACCATTTTATAAATGCCTTTGATTTTAAGAACAGGAACAGAGTAAAAATGGTTGTAAACTTCGTTTTGCTAACATAAGTTACTTAGTATGAAAGAAGCTTTTAAGTTATACTAATGTTATATTTTCAATTTCTTGTAATGTTCAACAGATTAACTCACATTTCCTCATATAGAACCCACGTAAAGACGACATATTTATTCACTACATTTATATTGTAAATAAAGTGTTTTGAGATGAAATATGGTATGTTTTTCTGAATATCTATTATTATATAATGTTATATATGTGCATATATATATATATATATATATATATATATATATATATATATATATATTTCTATGTTCAATATAACACCCTAAAGAAATGAACGCATCATTATAAATTTTGAAGGGAGTAACATGGGTAAAGTATCTGTTGTAAATTTTTACATTTAAGGAAATAAGTAAGTATGTTAGTCACATGAGTATATTATCTATTTTTTGTAAACGTTACCATTTAGTCGGTGCCACGGAATCCATATCATACCAACCAAAGAATAAAAAGCAATTAAAATTTAAAACTAATGTTATACCTAGGGCGGTATACTACTGCCCTATGTGTAATTTATTTAACAAAAGTCTTTAACGGACATAAACATTATGACTTTTAAAAACATGTTCTCAATCCACACATTCTTTAAAATAATAATTACTCCAAAGTTGTTCACAACACTTTCTCAAACTACATTGTTAGAATTCTCCACGCAATAATTTATAATTTCTAAAAAGAATTTCACAGCGAACCTTATATCCTTTACAAACAATTATTGTTTGACCCGTCCTTCACACTATTATAAAGACCAATGTGTATTTATTTGTATCTATATTAATATTCACTAAGGGTTTAGCGGAAGAGGAAAAATAGCAATTCACCCCCGCCGTCTGAAATGAATTTGCAAAGAAATCTTTCACTATATTCCGTTAATGAGACGTTTTCATTCTTTTTTCTCTTCTGTATCAATTATTATTTTTAAATATTTAAAATTCGGTTAAACTTTCCAGTTTGAGCCGGTTTCTTTCTTTCTCATTTCCTTATTTTAACACTTCAACGATTGAGGCACGTTATTTAATATACATATGAATATTAGTGCGAACACTGGCGAGGCAACATTTTGTATTATTTTTGGCAGATAGTTTACACTTCTACTGTTACATAATACGTCATGAACGATTATAACTGTATATTATTACATTAGATGTGTGTTCATCGACGTTTGTTACCGTAAGTTTTTTTCTGATATAGTTTAAAATATATGTTAGAATATAACTTTTTCTAGTTTTGAGTTATGTTTGAAATCGCCTATTAAATTTCTCTAAGTATCCATCAATTTATAATAAATTGAACATATCATAGAGCTCTTTCTTAGCTATCTATGTATTTTCCCTGCACCTTGGTATTCTATGTTGATTCAACAATCCTCTAATATCTTGTCATGTCTATATGAACATTTAGATAAAACTGACTCATTTTCCTTCAGCGTTGACATCTAATTTACATACGTGAGTATGAACCCACTGCAAGCACGTATGTAAATTAGATGGCAAAATAATAGGGCTCTTTACTTCTATAAGAGTAAAAAAAGAATAATAGCATTTCTATATAATAATAATAATGATTAAATACTGCTACTACTACAAAGTAGTATTAATTATTAATAATGATAATAGTATAGAAGTAAAGTGACTTAATTTTATTCATGCAAGAAGAATATTTTGACATTAAATATGTAACCGTTTAAGAATTTTCGAATGAAATCAAATTAGAATAAATGGTGGAAGCGGTTGTGACTCAACAGGTCAGGGGAACGTCTACTAGTCTTTAACAAGTATTTCTGAACATGCTCTATTATATTTCTATATACAATAATATATCATCCATTAAATAAATTATAGATTTAAAGAGCGATTACTCCAGAATAATCAGCAAACCATATTTACCACCTGCTCTTAACTTCATTGTGCCCTCTTTATTCAATTCCTTCCAAGGGAAACTCATTTACAATGGTCAGAGGGTCACTTATTAAATGGTTACAGTCCCTGTATCGGTTTGAAATCTCTCTGCTGGGTACTGAAACTAGGGACACACCTTTAATTCTCTCTTGATAACCATTAAGGGTATTTATCTAATTTGCGATAAGATTCATTTTCCTGAATCAATTATTCGAAGACTGGGAAGTGGATAGCACTGTATAGGAATATGTACATTCATTGTTCACTGTCCTTCTACTTAGCTGATTATATCAATTCGGTATTTGCAACGATTAAACTGAACAAAACTGGACATCTGGCTGGATGACAAGTTGCAATCGAACAATAAGTGATTAGTAAACAAGAAACAGCTAAAGCTTGACAATGATTAATACTGGAAAGTTTGTCCTGGGATATAGGAAATCTACCACACTATAACAAAACGCGAATGGATCGAGATCTCATCGTTATCTATTGGACTAGTTATGACGACATGACATGATTCATTGCCAATAGAGAACTTACACAAACCAACTGATAAACTCCATACAAATAAATATGTTGAACATTATCGATATAAATATTTGGCAAAGTTCCTAATATTTTGACTTGATTTGAAACGATATATCATTATTTGCTCATTTGCTCATGAAAACAACTTTGTTCGTAAATAGATAGGTATGGAAATAAAGGCAATAAAACAATAGTTTGAAAACAGCAAATTTCAGGCGGGATACATGTGTAATTTATTGATTTAGTATACGTCTTTGGGAAACTCTTGTTGGAATAAAAAATATAATTTCACCTTTTACCAATTAAAATAAATTTACACATATATATTTTTTAATGGGCTCTATACATATCTATGATCATCTATCGGCACCTTAGCTTTCACGGAAACACTCGAAACTCAACCGGTAACTAGTAAAGTTACCAACGTTTTTGTGTAATAAAGTAGGGCACAAGAGTTCACATTGCGGAACGAATAAAAGGAATAAAAGCTGGGTTAAATCTACAAAATAAACGGCAAAATATAAAAAGCTATTGCAGGTAATAATCATGAATGAAAATGTCAAGTTACAACGAGACTCTGTTGCAGACGTGTCGTTAATAAAACTAGATAGATTGAAACGGTTGGATACACCAACCATACTAAAAACGCAATACCCATAACGGTGACTGGTGGAAAAATAAAATTTGAGGGTGAACTTATTACCAATATTAGTGTAAACGGAACTACCAAAAAATTGAAAATGGCCGCATTATAAAACATTAACAATTTATTTTGCACAGACTAGATGAAACAGTTCAATGTATGGGATTTGCCGATCAACACTTTTTGCCAGAAAATAGAAAATCTGACGACCGAGTCAGACAAACTAAAGAAGGATTGGTCAAAAACTTTTCCCGAAGTTTTTCAGGCAATCAATGAGTATAACAAATTGGCAGCACATACGGTCTATGTAAAAAAAATCCGCGTGTTTGCCGATTGTTTAATAGGACTAAATTCAGCACTCAACAACTAAGATTATATACTTTCAATCACAGCAGAAATTTTACAAAACTAAATCAAAGCAAATACCTCTCAGAAATCGATTTTTTAATAAATAGTAAAGCTATGAAACTACACTGGAAACACGTTCACAAGGTATCTTCACAAATCCAGGACTATGGCTTAAAAATTAAAGAATATAAATATGGTTTACATAATCCAAGGCCCTCACTTCTCTTATCAGAAACGACGATCGGGTGACACCGACATCACTCTCCACGGCGTAGAAGAACGTATGGATAGCATATACGATATTTCCAACATACACATAACCAGAGCAGCCCCAGAACAGCGACAACTTAAAAAGATAACAAAGGTCTACGGATCTTATAGTTATCAATCAAAAAGGAAACGATATTGCGACTCCTGCAGATATAATATTTGGGATGGGTGTTGTTTTGTCTTACATAACGGACTATATGACCTCTTCCATGTCACTATAAACACCCGGTGTACATGTATCTTGGGGTTGAAACTACTTTAGTCTAATACTGTCAGTCAAACAGACATTCAACGACTCTTCTTTATATCATGTATTTATGCTTTATTCAATATATTTTGTTTCACTTAATACTGAGTTCGTGTTTTCGTTCCGGAACTCTTACAGGTCCACACCACTATATATAATAAAGAATATTATACTTAACTTGGCTTAACACTTCACTTCAGCTGCAGGATTTTCCAGATCGTCAGAAGTGTTGAAACAAGGTTCTTCTACATTTAATATGATGTTAAATTTAGCCCAAATGTGAATTGTAACTCTAGTTCTCAAATGAATTTGAAAGACCCACAAACAGTTGGATGCACTTCAAACAATTTACAAGCTACCGACACAGATTCAAATAGATTAATTCAAATTGATATTATATCTAGACATGAAAACATTCTTACTAGTTCAATAATCGTGTAAAATGAATGATGTATATAAAAGCAGACAAACTTTTTGTTGTGGACCCGTTTAGGGGTACCAACAATGAAATAAACGAACAACAGGTTTAGAGATAATAATAATGAATTGTATTGAACAGAGAAATTATATACAAGTCAGTGTTGGCAGTGCTAGTGCCTAAATGTGCCTCCCAAATATTCTCCCGGCAAAACCGGTATTTATGGTAGCCGGTTGCTACCATTTAGTTATTATTAAAGGGTAGGTAGGTCACCCACAACACCCCCTCTTCCGAAACTCATTCCCCCGGAATCTCAAGGTATATCTTTTTCCTAGGATTCACCTCGAAACTCCCGGTTAATTTACGTTTTCTTGATGAACGTCTCTGTTCCGGAGGCGTTTTTGGTGCTGGCAGCTCAAATGCGTCGTATAGATCTTCCATGATGGTCTCACTCTTATCCGATGGGCCTTCCCCTGGGTCGTCCGACATGCGACGACGCATTGGGTTAATGTGTTTTTTACAGGTGCCTCTAGGACCCTCTACAATGTACACCATCCGCCACAATCTTGTTTATACGTTTCCCACTTCCCACACGGTTTTGTTTCTATGGTGTTCCTGGAAAAACACCTTCTCTCCATCCTCGTAAATCTTTTTTGGTGCCGTAATGTTGGTCGGTTTCACCTGTTTTGGTAAAAGTTTGTCGAATACCGACTTTATTTTTCTTCCAAACATTACTTCCGCCGGAGTGGTGAGATGTTTAATTTGAAAGTCTTCACAAAATTCTTTGAACTCTCGTGAAGTAAATTGTGTACCGTTGTCCGATACAACAATGTCCACCACTCCGAATCGTACAAACAGTTCATGCAACGTGCATATCGTGACATCCGTTGTTGGGTTTTTACATCAAACAACTTCTGACCATTTTGAGTAGGTGTCGACTATAATTAAATAGTAAAAACCTTCCAATAGCCCCGCAAAATCTTTGTGAATCCGGGACCATGGTTGCTCTGCCTTTGGCCATGGACAGTACTGAATAGGTGGTGCTTTCGCTGCCGACGCGCAGCCCGCACAGGCCTTCACCTTCGTCTCTATGTCCCTGTCCATGTTTTTCCAATACACATAAGATCTCATTAGGCTCTTCATGCGTGTCGCTCCGGGATGCCCCTTATGGAAATCCTTCAGGATTTTTTTTTTAGCGTAGCTGGGATTACTACTCGCTCCCGGTATAATAATGTGTCGCAACAGACTGAAAAAGCTTCTGCCGTTTGCTCATCGTCTGTTTGTAATTTATTTTTAATTTCGATAATAAAATTATCTTCTCTTGCCTCTTTTTGTATATCGCCAAGTGTGACTGGCAGCTCTTTTATTGTGTTACACAGTACTTTACTATAGTCATATTCAGAGAGAAGGGATGCTATAACTGTATCCTCGAGCGGTTCCGTGTACTTTGGGATTAGCCGCGATAAACCATCTGCGTGTCCTAGTCTTTTTGACGGTAAAAATTCCATCTCAAAGTCATAATGTTACAGAATTATACCCCATCTCTGTAGGCGGTTTGCTGTGTAGGTTGGCAAGCCTTTTTTGATCCAAAGATGGTGATAAGTGGCTTATGGTCTGTTTGTAGGATAAAATGACGGCCGTGTAGATACCTGTGAAATTTGGTCATTGCGAACACAATACCCAACGCTTCTTTTTCAATCTGAGAGTAATTTTTCTCTGCAGGAAGTAAAGTTCTTGAAGCGTGCGCGATGGGTTTCATCGAGCCATCCGGCATTTTATGCAAAATGCACGCCCCAATGCCGTAGGAGCTGGTGTCATTTGCAACAATAGTTTTTAGCTCTGGATTAAAATGAGTAAAAAATAATTCTGAAGTTAACTTCGTTTTTAGATTGTCAAATGCAGATTGACAGTCGGCGGACCATTCCCATTTACTATCTTTCTTAAGTAACTCATTTAAGGGGGCTCGCAATTTGTGCATACTGGGAATGCATTTTTCGTAATAGTTTGCGAGACCCAGGAAGCTTTGTAGTTGGGTAACGTTCTTCGGTTCGGGCATATTATTGATGGCTACAGATCTTTCTGGGTCGGTACGTCTTCCACTCTTATCAATGACATGTCCCAAGTATTTGATCTCTTCTAGAAAGAATTCACACTTTGACTCCTTGAGTGTAAAACCAAAATCGCTTATCTTTTCGAATACTTTGTTTACGTGCTCACGGTGCCCCCCGACGTTCGTGCTTTTCATTAAGATATCGTCAAGGTAGCCGATCGAAAAATCGAGCCTGCTCAACATCGTGTCGATTACCTGCTGAAAAATCGACGGGGCCACTTTAATTCCAAAAGGGAGACAATTGAACTTTAGTAGTCCCCTGTGTGTCGAAATACAGAGAAGCTTAGAGCTATCTTCTTCTACAGGTATTTGCAGATACGCTTCACTCAAGTCAATTTTTGAGAACAGTTTTACACCGTTTAATTTTGTGAAAACCTCTACTGGAGTCGGCAGAGGATAGTGATAATCTTTCAGCGCATCGTTCAAACCGGTTGAAAAATCGGCACAAACTCTGATCTCTCCAGATTTTTTCTTCACGTAGACAGTTGGGGCCGCCCATTCTGAGTAGTCAACTGGTGTTAAAATACCTTTCTCCACCAACCGGTCTATTCCAATACAAGCACATAAACCATCGGTGAAAGAGGGCACCCCTGACGAAGAGATCTGGACAATCTGAAGGCACCAGACCTCATGCCATTCACTTCAACCCTAACACCGGGGTTCGAATACAAGAGGCGAATCCAGGAGCGGAATTGCGAGCCAAAACCGACCGCAGACAAAACAGCCTCCAAGTACCAATGGTCCACCCTATCGAATGCTTTGGACTGATCTAAATTGATCAGCGCGGCTTCAGTGTCGACTTTATCTATGATCAAGCGTATCGAGTGCAAGTTACCATGAATAGTCCGGCCCTTCACATAACAAGTCTGTTCAGGGCTAATTAGACCAGGCAAAAAAAGTTGCAGACGATTGGCTAAGATCTTGGCCAAAATCTTTAACTCCGCATTAAGCATCGTTAAGGGCCGAAAATTATCTAACCCATCTCCACCATTTTTGCTTTGGCGTAACAATTTCACCAAACCCATGGTCAAGTACTGGGGAATAGACCCGTTCCTAAACCACGAGTTAAACTAAACTGTCAGCAAGGGTACAAAAATGTGCGGCATCCTCAAATACACCTCGTAGGGCAAACCATCAATCCCCGGAGACCTGTTAAGGCCGACCCGCCCTAAGGCTTCCCGGACTTCTTCCTCTGTTATGCAACCTTCGCACCTAGCCGCTTCGGTCGCCTCAAGACGAGAAAAGTCGGCTAAATAGGGGTCGAATTGTGCTAAAGACAAACCGGGTTCTCGAGTAAAAAGATCCTGGAAATGAGAACGAAAAACCTCCAGAATACCTTCGTTTGTGGTCACGAGTCTCCCATCCCGCAATGAGACACGAGCGATATGTCGATCAAATGCATGTCGATGCTCCTCTGCACGCAGTTCAGCAGCCATGTTTGTCGCCTCGTTAGGCACTCTTTTTAACCTAGCCCTAATCACTAAAGCCTGGTGTTCTTGGATAGCCAAAGAAGCCAGCTTGGCCTTAATTATAGTAACACTAGAGCTATCCCCCACGTCCACCGCCCGAACTAATCTAGACTCTAGTGCCACTTTAGCTGTCCTAGGTGATAGATTGAGTCGTCTGCTAAAATCGGCAGTAAAGGACCTAATAACCTTCTTAAAATCAATCCACTTCCTATTCCCAATTACAGCCCCCGTCAATTCCCGCTGTAAGGTTAGTAATAGCTGTTCCTGGTAGTCCTTCACATCGAACAACGAAATGTTGAGCTTCCAGTACCCAGCTAAACTAGGCTTTGGTCTATCTAAGTTTACCCGGACCCGAACAAGTCTATGTTCTGAGTAAACTATATTATGAAAACTTGGACATTCAACTAATCCTACATCGACTCTCCTAATTAAGAACCGATCAATATAACTCGAAAGTTGTACTGAATCGGAGCCGCGCCTATTTGTCCAAGTCAATACCCTATCACGGGGCCATTCATTCCGGTACTTATCGAGGAAGTCCCGAAATAACCTAGCATCCCGATCGGTGTTAGTACCCCTAGGCCGATTACGATCTAAATCGGGATCCAGGACCGCGTTCCAGTCTCCCGCTAGAATGACCGTCCGAGAAGTAGAATTCAAGAACTGCTCGATTCGCCGAAAGAAAGAACCGAGCTCAGAATGGCTATTGGGCGCATAAACCCCGATGGGCCGAAATGCTTTCTACTTTATGGTAATATCCAGAACGCAAAGTCTCCCTTCCGGATCCATGAAGCTAGGGTCACACGACGCATCTAAAGACTTACTTACCAGCCAAGAAACCCCCCTAGCAGAAGAATTAAAGTACGCTGAATAAGCGTGAAAACCCTTAGCCAGCGCATCCAAATAGTCCCCAGAAATCAAGTGGGTTTCCTGAACACAACATATATCCACTCCGAGGCGCTGAAGGTCTGTAGTGACTCGAAATTTACGAGCGTCGGCCCTCAGGCCCCGGACATTCAAACTCGCTAGAAAGAGAGCCATGAGGGTGCCTTAGAGTTGGGTTCCAGAAACGAACATAGCAGTGGTCAGGATACCGACGGCTCTGCCAAAAGATTGATTGCCCATCTGATCATTAATATTACCATCATGGGAGATGCCGCCAACATCCAAAGGATGGGTTAATTTCGCTATCCTATACAGGGCTGGGTGTAACCTTATGGGAACCCTCCCAAAACAATCTTTCCTTAAAACGACTAGACCTTCATCTTTGAAGATGGCCATTTGAACGGTGAAATTGAAAGTGTTGTTCGCCTCTTCCAGCATCTGCCATAGAGCCTTCGCTTCTGGTTTCTTCCTTACAACTGTAAGGACTCTAGGGGCGTTGGGGAAATTAGCAGGGTCTTCAATGGTTATACCACCGACTTCATTGAATTTAAGGAGCTCATTTATATTGGAGAGGTGGTAATACTTTACTGTTTCTATTTGGGTGCATGTCACTTTGCAGATATCCTCCCCAGAAAGGAATGCGTTTTTTTTAGTTTTCCTTTCCAGAGAAGGGCTCCTCTGCCTCTTCTGTGTAATAGTTGGAGGGGGGGGGGCATGTCATCCATTGGGGAGGGGGAAGGGGAGCTAGGCCCCATAGGAGATGCTGGAAAAGGCGAAGGGGAGGGTTTTTTGTGGTTGAAGCAGGTGGGGTATTTTTGGGGGTATTCAATGGGGAGACAAAGGGAGAAGTTTTAGGAGAAGTGATTTTTATAGACGATTTAATCGGACTTAGAGGGATAAGCTTGTTCTGTTTGTCTAAAATTATGCCAGTGATTGGGGGGGGGGGCATTAATTTGGGAGAATTATAATTTTTAGAAACTATTGGTTTTGTGATCGGCTGGGCACTTGGATTGGGGGTAGAGATTTTATCTGAAGTGGCTGAATTTTTTCCTTCTTTTTTCTCTTTTTTTCCTACTTTCTTATCTAATTTAGATTTAGGTTCTTTTGCCTTAATGTAATTGTCTTTTCCCGGGTCGTTTTTAAGCATTTCTTTTTCTCTCATTTCTTCGAGAGATACCCAACCCGGTTTTTTTTCCATGGAACAATAAGCCATCCCTCGTCTTTTTCTGCAGAAGGTAGAGCAGGGAATTCGTCTTCGGAGTCATCAGATGTAGATGTAATAGGTAAACCAATTGTAGCTGGAGGATCGAAATGGGAGCCAGCCTTGGATGGTCTGTTAATCGGGGGCGTCGTTTTCTGAGTGGATTTTTTCTGTGGGCAATCCAAAGTTAAATGACCTACTTGCACACAAAACCAACAAACAGGTCTTCGTCGGCCAATATAATAGGTAGTTTTTCCTCCCCGACTTGTAAATAGTAGGGGATGCTGTCATAAGCTTTCTTGTCGATAAGTATTTCGAAGTTCCATTTACCTGGAAATTCGTCAAAATTGACGTCTGTTATTTCGCCAAATCTTAGAAAAAAGGCACCAATTTTTTCGCCTTTTACATAAAAAGGCACATTGAAGATAGAAATTGAAGAACGTCTTCTACCCATGTACTCGGTTCGTAAAACATAGTCCTGCGTGATAATTTGAGTAAGTGAGAGATTAGCACAAATTTCTTCGTTAGGAAACAAAGCATTCCAAGTGTTAAATCCCTTACACTTGATTAACCTTTGCGGTTTGAATCCTACAGTTGCCAAAAACTTGCATATTAATTCAGGAGAGGCCCTGAGGGATTTTTAAATTTTTTTTCGACAACAAACATGGTTACTGTTCTTCTTTTAATTTCTGCAACCATTGGTAAATCCACGGTAATTCCTTGTTCAGTAACCATGTTTTCGTATTTTTTTGCTTCTTCCACGAAATCATTGACATTTATAGACATTTTTGCTGGTTTGCACCATTCCGAATTTTCAGTCGTTTTGGACGCCATCTAGTTAATAACTAGAGACACCAAACAAAAATAGTGGCAGCGAAAAAAAAAATACGTGGCAGAAAAAAAAACGTCGTAAAAGGGAAAACAGTTCAACAATAACAGTCAACGTGAAAACAATAAAAACGATAACAATAATCAATAACAGCAGGCAAAAACAGATTTAAGAAAAATACTAACTTGACGCAATAAACTCACTCAACACGTAGAGCCTAAATGTGCCTCCCCATGTTCTCCCGGCAAAACCGGTATTTATGGTAGCCGGTTGCTATATTTAGTTATTATTAATGGGTAGGTAGGTCACCCACAACACTTTTCATTGTGTTTTAACATTAGCTAAATCAAAGATGGTTGATATGTCATAAACTCAAATAAGAAAAGATTTTACTCTTTCGAGATTACATGAACTCTTAATAATTGATACGAGTAAAAACGGCAACAGTTTTTTATATTATCTAGCAGTAACTTCTACGCCTAATAAAGTTCATATGCCGTAAAACATCCAAGCGATAGCTTTCATTTTGTTTCTTATCAAATATTAAGATGGAGTTGCTAGGATAACACTTTTACTATGTCAGTATTATATAACATAGCAAAACGTTTCTATACCGTAAAACAGCGAAGATTCATCTTTTATTGTGTTTTACAATTAAATAACGCGAAAAGATTTAAATGTTTTGGCAAACACATTAATGATGTATTCTAAAAAACAAATGCAACAAGGTTGCAATTACAAATCTTTTCAACAGAGGAAACGAAATTGCTATTTTATGCTACTTTGATAAAAAAAAATGTACTGTTTGTCAATTTCCTTGATTATGACAATGTTTTCATATTGGTGGTTCGGAGCAATTCACCTTTATTTTCTTGCTTGGAAGTGTTCATTCCAAAAGCATTTATAGAAAACACATCGTTTTGGTTCTGTTGGTTTGATTATCGCAGTTCAAATAATGTGATATTCAAATCGCACCAGTTATACTCAAGTTTGTTTAAACATTGATTCTACATGATCCAAATCACATTTTCGATGTTTCCTTGCACTGAAGTGATCGTACTCTTTCAGACTAATGTTATACAGAAGATTAAGCGATGGAGTCACATTTAAATAACACTCAAGGACGAACAGATATATGTTAACATTCGGTGAGAATTCGTTTACACTGGGTTTGTTTTGTTGAGAAGTGCAAGTTAAAAATAAAGATTTTATGTCAGTTCCGACGATGCAGATTGTGGAAACGAACACTAAACTTGCTTAGATTCGTCAGCCACAACTCTGCAGACTTTTTCTGAAAGTTCATTTATCTAAAAATAACAGTACGTCACAGTTTATCTGATAAAGTTTACTGACAACATAATTTTACATACGTATTCGTCAAAGTTTATAGCGCCGCATTCTTAAAGCAGCGCGAGAATTATTAAAAGAATTTCCAGCTACTCGAAGTGTAGAATCTTATAGTAAGTATAACATATGTCAAGGCAAAGACAGACGCGAAAAGATTTGGTTATTCTTTACTTCCAAAATCCAACATATAAAGCTATCTTCTGACATTTTGAAAGTTGGACTTAAATAACATTTAAGTCGACATGCCAAACCTTGATTTGAACACGTGAACTCTCATTTTTTTCTGTACCATGACACTATAATAACGAACTTTGCTACAATATATTTAAAAGGAATTGTTTATTCCTACCGGAAAAACTGGTACAATGGAAAACTTTGCAATTATGACCGAAAAATAAAATTAATCAAGAAAATAACGCATATTTCCTATTGAAAAATATAAAAATGGTTGTCTATTTTAAAACTAGAATCTCATTTATTTCCTCATATAATTTCAGCGTCGGTTATATACAAATAGTGTATATATATATATATATATATATATATATATATATATATATATATATATATATATATATATATATATATATATATGAGGGCAATTAGTAAAAGTATAACATGTTTTATCTTTCGTGAATAAGATATACGAGAGAAAAAATATGCTAGACCACCGGTTTAGCCCACACTGTACGAGAGATGTATCGTGCGGTTTTACAAAGAGAAATGTAGCGAAAAGAAAAAAGGGCAACATATATATTTAAAACGAAGCTAGCGTTTTGTTATTTACAATGGGGGATGTGTTTTAGAGACTAATCACATTCAACCCGAATATAGACTCCTTCTGTTCACAGATGGGGGCCGTTTGAGACGTACGGTGATAGTATCTAAGATTTAAAGGTTAAAAATGGAGTGAGCACGAGTAAAGATGGTAAATGAGTCAATGCTGAAATTCGTTTCGCACGACGGGTTTTTAATCAATTGATCGGTTATAGAAGACCCGTATGTACTTTTTAGAACGTCTGTTGACCGGAAGGTTACATTCCTAATTTGACTAAAGATGCGTTGCCGTACTCGGCTGTCTAATCTCAGCGTGGTCCTACCCATGTGGTCGGCACTGCAACCACATTTTGTGGTGGTGGCAGGTAGAACGTATTTTCGAGACGACGTCAACAGGAGTTTGTAGAGAACACAACACGCACGTATATATTCTAGCTAAAGCACCCGTCCACATAAGTTTCTTTTAAATACACGTCAACTTAACCGAATTTTATTTACACACATTTGTAATAAAATTGATTAACTATTAGATTTCATAATCAAGAAATTGATTATGTAATCGTTATTTGAAAAAAACAGTGACTCCTTATGACTAAATATCCACCTATTTATAAATCTTTATTGTGTTTAGATTGTAAGTTTTCGTTAGTGTAGATTGAGAGAATATGGGATTGTTAGGATCCTTTACTTCTATCGGCTTCTTCCTATTTCTTTGCTCCAATCCTTTCTCTCTCCATATTTGTTGCTTTGTTTAGGACAGACTGTCGTTCAGGTTTTTATTTTAATGTCCATTGTATGTTTTAAAGTTTCTTCTAGTCTCCTATACTACTTTAAAGAACTCTTTATTACTTTGAAGCTATTTTTAAAAATATATTAAGATGCCATTTTTAATTTAGTCAAAAACATTATTTTTGTTGTATTTTATTTCCTTATCTCTCTTTTATATTTGTATTTTTATTTAATAATGTTGCTTGTCGCTGGGGTTAGCCTGGTTGTATGTATTATTTTCTCAGAAAAAGAAAAATTACTACGTTAGGAAATAGAAATATATGCGTTAATCAAAACGAATAATTAAATACAAAAACTGAGATTAAGAGTTCACACATATTAAATTCAATGGCGGAAAAAGATGTCTAATTCAAACCTTGTTGCATTTGTGTTTTAGAATACATCATTAACGTTTTCCATGTCTATGGTATAGTATGTCTGAGCGAGACATGCAATATCAGAGAGCGTTATTCACACAGGTTGATACACTGATACGGATCGAAAAGCAGCTTGTGACTCACCCCATATATATATATATATATATATATATATATATGTGATTTTATGAAGGCTTACCAAAGCATTCCTTTCAAGACACCAATGATCACCATTAAAGATATTTTTTCTTACAAATACTATTTATTCAAATTAAATGTTTTTTCCTACACGTGTTTCACTACCAAGCAGTTACTTGCTTGGCAGATCATCAGGGAAATTAAATGTCTGGAATACTGGTTTCAACTGCCGACAAAACACAATGTGGCGTTGTAATAGTTGAGGTCACTTAAGAAAAGAAGAGGAAAAAAATAAAAATAAAAATAAAAAATAAAAATAAAAATAAAAGTCAAACTTAAAAAGCAAGGAAGAACAACGGTAAGAAAAGAAAGTCCTAGAAAAGTCTTAGAAAAGTAGCTTGTGCATTATTTCTTCCACCAAGCCAACAAGCAAGTAGTCGGTCCCAAATACATTCAATAAAACCACAAAACCGAAACAATGTGCGATAATACACTTTCACGCTAGCCGGTACAATGATGAATAAATCCCCCCCCCCACAATAAAACAAAAGAACTAAATCATTCAAGATACCGCTCACAAGTTACCATTCCAATCCAATGATAGTATGGGAATTCTAAATCCAACTTCTCACAAAGAAAAGTCAACACAAATGTTCGTCCGAGTTCAAAGAGTCTTATTTCAATTGTTGATTTATTACCCTTCGAAATAAACACACGACGAATTGAATGTCAATCCCGCAGAAAACTCCATTCCATCAAGAAAAAATCTTAATATAGAAACTATTTATTCAAAATACTGTTTCTAAAAATATTTATTATTAAACCTATTCCTTATAGAAATTAATCATCTAGTGTCTGGGACGTCATTTTACATTTTGGGAAAATATCCTTCATTTAATTAACTGCCGAATTGTTATCGTTTTGTTGTTTAACGAAGCGAAAAAAGCCTATCCCGCAGAATTTGTTTTTAAAAAAATTATTCATATATCAAAAATAAACTGTTATTATAAAAAGGCCTTCTACAAAAATCTAGTTATTATTTTAAATCATTTAAAATATTTCCTTAACGGCTGTGTCTGTTTGTAACTCTCTGTGGAGAATATTATTCTATATTCCATAAATAAATGTTACAACGGAATATCGTTATCAGAAATCTATTTTCTATTTTGAAAAAAAAAAAAAAAAAAAAAAAAAGGCAAGATGGACACTTCCTGAGGCAATCTGGGGCAATAATTAGTGTATAATAGGGAGGATGAGAATTAGTAACACGTACTTATGCTAAGATATGTCTTAATTCAATTATTAGCGGATACTCGAGACTTAGGTTGGGGGTGATAAGGTAGGAATATTCTATCGGAATAAGGCCCAGTGATAGTCAACTATAGTAAATACTTATTCAGCGGAATAGAGGGGGGAAATTGTGTTACATATAAAAAGATAGTGGAATAATAAATAATAAATCACAATTTATTCTCAGAAATAGATATATTATACGAAATGCATTGGGGATTTCAAGTAATTTTAAGTGAAAAATAAGAAATAGCAACCTGGATGCTATCACTATTTAATTAAATTAGGTTAAATTAAATTAGTTTTTAATTAGATTAAAATAAATAAAACAATTTGGTGGCAGGAATGGGGAAAAGTAATTAAGGAAAAAATAATTTTAAAAACATGCATGCCGACACGGACTTAATTTCTAAAAATAGAAACAATTGAATTTTATAAAAAAAGTATTTTGTACGGGATTTTAAATTAGTAATAATAAAGTCTCCTGTCATTTAACGAGTAAGAGTGATATTTTCCCGTAAAGTTGACAAAAAAATAAACCGGTCCATTAAAAAAAAGTTTTTTGTTTTTTTTTTTTTTTTTTTTCAAAATAGAAAATAGATTTCTGATAACGATATTCCGTTGTAACATTTATTTATGGAATATAGAATAATATTCTCCACAGAGAGTTACAAACAGACACAGCCGTTAAGGAAATATTTTAAATGATTTAAAATAATAACTAGATTTTTGTAGAAGGCCTTTTTATAATAACAGTTTATTTTTGATATATGAATAATTTTTTTAAAAACAAATTCTGCGGGATAGGCTTTTTTCGCTTCGTTAAACAACAAAACGATAACAATTCGGCAGTTAATTAAATGAAGGATATTTTCCCAAAATGTAAAATGACGTCCCAGACACTAGATGATTAATTTCTATAAGGAATAGGTTTAATAATAAATATTTTTAGAAACAGTATTTTGAATAAATAGTTTCTATATTAAGATTTTTTCTTGATGGAATGGAGTTTTCTGCGGGATTGACATTCAATTCGTCGTGTGTTTATTTCGAAGGGTAATAAATCAACAATTGAAATAAGACTCTTTGAACTCGGACGAACATTTGTGTTGACTTTTCTTTGTGAGAAGTTGGATTTAGAATTCCCATACTATCATTGGATTGGAATGGTAACTTGTGAGCGGTATCTTGAATGATTTAGTTCTTTTGTTTTATTGTGGGGGGGGGGGGGATTTATTCATCATTGTACCGGCTAGCGTGAAAGTGTATTATCGCACATTGTTCCGGTTTTGTGGTTTTATTGAATGTA
The DNA here is from genome assembly GCA_963556195.1 of Sepiola atlantica. Classification (NCBI taxonomy): domain Eukaryota; kingdom Metazoa; phylum Mollusca; class Cephalopoda; order Sepiida; family Sepiolidae; genus Sepiola; species Sepiola atlantica. Next base: position 110,527,000 of record OY744517.1, on the reverse strand, counting down.
TTTGGGACCGACTACTTGCTTGTTGGCTTGGTGGAAGAAATAATGCACAAGCTACTTTTCTAAGACTTTTCTAGGACTTTCTTTTCTTACCGTTGTTCTTCCTTGCTTTTTAAGTTTGACTTTTATTTTTATTTTTATTTTTTTCCTCTTCTTTTCTTAAGTGACCTCAACTATTACAACGCCACATTGTGTTTTGTCGGCAGTTGAAACCAGTATTCCAGACATTTAATTTCCCTGATGATCTGCCAAGCAAGTAACTGCTTGGTAGTGAAACACGTGTAGGAAAAAACATTTAATTTGAATAAATAGTATTTGTAAGAAAAAATATCTTTAATGGTGATCATTGGTGTCTTGAAAGGAATGCTTTGGTAAGCCTTCATAAAATCACATATAAATGCTCTGTACTCTGTAATCGAGTATCATCGAGCTTGTTTTTTATTGGAACAACCTCGGTCTTCACTGAATGATCTATTTTATAAGTGAAAAATCTAAATCTATATATATATATATATATATATATATATATATATATATATATATATATGAAATTTACTCAATCAGATTTCTCATGTTAGACCTAAATAGCAATGCATCTATACATCGATATTTACTTCTGCCTGGCCAGTTAATTACGTCATTAATTTTCTCTGTTACATAATATTGAAATTACAATCGGTTTCATTCATATATACTGTATCCGATCCGGCATTTACTTCAGTAATAGACAAATGTTAACATTAACTTGGAATTGCTGTTTGGTTCAAATACGTAAACTTGCGAATGTCTAGTAAACTTTTCATCGCTACATCATTCATAATCCTAAATATATTTATTTGTTCTCGTAAATACTTCTGTTGTTGGGCGTTCAATTCCAATTCATTAGAAATATATACCGTTTTTCTGAGAAATAAATCTGTCTCCGTTCTTTACTATTGAATCTTTAAAATTGAATTCGTGACACGGTATATTCGGTCCGGCATTTCCTTTCATTAACATGCAGATCACAATATACACCGTTAATTCCATTTGTTACAAATACACAAAATTGCAAATAGCTACCCAAATTGTTGATCAATAAACATATACTTTTTGTTCTAACGTCATTTCCTCATTCATTCTAATAAATAGAGTTGTGTCTATTCCGAAATACATTTCGTTCTGTGGCTAGCCGATCCCTTTCAATTTTCTAAAAGTATACTATTTGCCTAATAAAATAAAAGTAAATCTTTCACAACGCTTGCTTCTCGGTGTGCATTTTTGCGTGTTAATGTATATGCACCTATGTGCGTGTATACATACGTAAGTTAGAACTTAAAACAAAGAGAGAGAGAGAGAGAGGGACAGATTAATTCATTTCCGCAACATATCGCCCCGTAAACTTTTAATTTTACTTAACTCACAATTCAAAGCTTACTTGGAAAACTTCGTACTGTTATTTAATCATATTTTGTATACATATTAAATAGCATAAAAATTAAACCATTTCATACTCATATACTAGAATTTTTTTTTTTTATCAAAAGAATTGCGAAAATCATATCCCTGACTATAATATACATAAACTGCAACGCATTCGGAATTAATGATAGACAACTTTTTTTAAGAAGTTTGAAGTTCATTTTGTGAAGACGTCCGATATATTTAGAAATAATAATTGCGAAGACATACCATTTCATTTTTTAAATTCATTTTTGAATTGAAAATAATAGCTTTTAATGTAATTTTGTAAAGACATAAAATATATTTACAAATAATAATACTTTATTAAAAATATAAACACATCTACATACTCTCATATAATTCCGGGTCCGGGCAGCTCGTATAAAAGGAGGCCATAAAGTCCCGTTAGAATTTATATTTTTAAACTTTTCGTCTTCTCTTGAGGAATATCCATTTTATACGTGTTCGCCAAGCAGTTGTCCTTCCATTAACATAATATTTAAAATGTAAAATATTATTGCTAATAAAACTTTCTAATAAATCGTGATTAAATAAATACAAATTTGGTCAAAATATCTCATCAACTGTTGTTGTAACATTTTTGTCTTAAATTACAAATAGACTTTTAAGATACCCAGTATATATATATATATATATATATATATATATATATATATATATATATATATATATATATATATACATATTAATTTACTAATGATTCCTACTCATCAACACCTGCGGGCAACTTGAGGATATAGACGTCGCCAATTGGACAATGAACCCCACCGTGCGAGGATTCAAAACAATGGGTTAGAATTAGCAGAATATTTCTTAAGAAGAAAAAGATGACCCAAAAGTATTTATTACATTAGAACTGAAGACAACTATATTTTAGTCGGCTAGAACGCACCTTCTTGGTATTTTGTTCAACAGATGCGATGCTTTAGGAAATAAACTTTGTTCATAAAATTCCGTTTTTTTTTTGACAGAATGAGAGAGAGTAGAATACAGAGAGACAGAGTGAATTAGAGAAAGAGAGAAAGAGAGAGAGAGAGAGAGAGAGAGAGAGAGAACAGTTGTTTGCTGTGGTAATTTCCGGGCTGGCTCTTGCTCTTAATGTTTAAAAGATCCGAGCAGGGATTAGAACTCAGTCGAGCATCTACTATGAATATAATTATACAGTAAATAAAGGCTATGAATATCGCTTCTGGGTGAAATAAGCTGCATGGAAGAGAAGAGATCATCCACCACTAGATTGTGAAACTGTTTTTGTACTCCACAAAGGCAGGAAATAGTGCTCCGAGCTGAACCTACCCAGATACAAAAGCAACACTTCCTCGGAGAAATCAGACCTTTATACAGGCAGAGGATTCCGCCAGGAGTAAGCCACTTTCTGAAGCGATATAAGGACATAACAATATTTCCAGCGATTTTAGCAACAGATTGCATGTGTCTTCATTTCAATGTAAAATAAGTCCTAAGAGCTTATAAAAGAAAAAGGGATTCTTTAATAAGAGATCAATTCATTTCAACTGGGGAGGAATACGGATCCAAACGTTGGGCGTGAAAGGAGATACCATCGGTTTTAGAGGTGTTAAAAGTGACAAGCTACTTTCCCCCCGCCATTGCAAGTGCCCCAAGTCAGAAGAGAAAGTGCGCATTCGAAGTGCTGTAATAGATTGTTGTGTCGTCTACATAGATGTCAACGAATAATCTCTAAATACAATTTGGAAGACCAACATTAGGGTTGGACACGAACTGGAACCTTCAGGACCACCGGCATTTAGATTATAAGCTTCGGACTTCTGCCCGTCAACAGCTACTGTAATATACCTCTCGGAGGGACAATATCTGATAGTTGTGAGAATATTTCTACATATTCAATATTTAATGTGTTTGTGAATCTAACTTTTGTGACAAACTATATTGAAGGGCCTTTATATATCAAGAGTTATTACCCTAGAAACAAAGCCACCGTCGATAAATTCACTTATGTGCGATATCACAATAAGCAAATCAGCGATTACTCTTGCAGGATGAAATCCGTATTGCTTGTCACTAAATAGATCATGTATGTGTATATGGTTCAGAACTTATTGATTTATTACAGATTCAGTCAACTTAATCATGACGCGCAGGAGACTGACCAGCAAAGTCTACAAAGGTTATTGGAAACATTTATCTTTTAAGCAACAATTGAATAACGTTATAAGAATACGAGTTATTTCTGATTGCAGTTTCTTGCGTACTATAGCTGGAATATTTTCAGGACAAGTTTACCTGTTGGCATCACAATTTTTGATAAATTTCGCAACATTCTAGAAGTTACTTGAATATTGCTTACATTTTTTGTTCACAGAGAGGGGATTATGATGGTATGTGGCCTTGATAACAAAGGGTGAAATTTGCTGAAAAGTTCTTTGTGAAAAAGTTTTCTTTGTCAGATGTATAGCTCACTTCTGATCTGGTAATGCTAGTTGGGATAGAGGTATTATATGTTTTAGAACAATGTTCGCCATTCTTCAAACATATGGGAGCCAAGCCTCTAGTCGGCCACTCGATTTAACAAAATCGGCATAAGACTCTTCAGCGTTTTCTATGACTATTTTGCAGTAGTTTCGGGTAGTTCTAAATGATACTTTGGTTTTAGGACATCTGAAAACAAATAAAATAATAGTTCCTGTGGTCAATGGCAGAGGCACGTACAGGGGTATACTATTGCTGTCTGTTTGGTCTCTGTTGGAATGTTTTGGTAGATATAAAGCACTTAATACCAGCGCTTATCCACTCAGATATATCGCATGCGATACAAGACATGTTCTTTTTGAAAAATGATTTCAGAGAGATTTCAAATATAAATCAGTCATTGAGTATCGAAAAACTCTGCAATGGAATGTGCCATCAGTGAAGTTGCTGAGCTTCGTTTTGATCATAATTGAGGCGACTGAGTGATTGGATGGTTTAAGTGGAAACAGGGAGTAGATGTGTACTGTTCAAAGCAAGTTGTCCTAAAATATTATAAAAGCTTGCGAAATGTCCCTCAGCGTCGAGTACGCGTGTGGGATTGTAAACAACGTGTGTGAGCGCATATGCAATGGAAACGCCGCGGAAAAACTTCCTTCATCATCGGTCTTGTTTGACTGGACTATCGACTCTACGTTGTGAATATTGAAGTGACCACATACATGAATACGAACAGAAGGGTGATCAATCAGGATTTTGTCGAGTTGGTCAGCGATTTGCTCAATAACAGAAACTACATCGGTGAAGGAACGATAGATGGCAAGATAAAAGCGGTGCTGTAAGCAAGTGCAACACGGAAACACACTTTCATCGCCCACACTCCATCTTCCCTCTTTATATTTATTAACAAACGAATGTAATAAGAAATGAAAAAAAGAAGATATTTGACTGTTAATAAATAACAGAAGAGAATAACACCATAACCATTGATATGATTTAATCTGCAGTTGAGATGGAAATAGAAAACATTACGAAGGACAGAGAGAAATAGAGGGAGAGAGATGAATAGGGAAAGTTATATTGGAAGATGTAAAGCACCAAAAGCGACTTTTGTTTAATTTTGTGTTTCGCTTTTTATATTTAACTGACGTTGCAAACCTACTTTTTTCCTGATTCAAACAATCCAATCCGAGATGAATGTGTGACCTAGCTGGCGCCAATTTCTATTATACTTCTCTATTAGCTAAGCATATTTTTAATATTACTTAGAGATATTCTGTCGAAGCAGATAAATTTAACTAATCCTATGATGCACAAAACACTTATTAAAACTATATTTCTGACATTTTATTGTTTTCCTAGCAGAAAAGATCTGAGTTCCTAATAATCTCTATCTATTTCTGGACACACAGAAAAAAAATCAACCAAAAAAGAACCGTTAAACAAAAGTAAGCAAAACAAAATAGGCAATTACTTTAAAAGCGGCGAGCGTTCACAAAAAAGAATAAATTAGGAAGGGTTAACAGCATTAATAAATGTTCCAGTTTATTATTCATGATTCTCAGTTTGCTTTTTGAACACTCGCGAAACAATTAGGCTTTCAAGAGAATCAAAGAACCGAAGATCACAATAACCAATTCAGTTAGCTTTTACCCGCTATCATGTATAATTAATTTAGAGATTAAAGTCGATAAGCGGGAATGTATGAATCGGGTAACGTTTCCTCGACGAGACGAGCTATGTTTTAAATCGTGGTAAAACGTTCCGATAATTATTTGCAACCGGCTACAGATTAAGTAGGATGTCATATTCGTTCTGTTGTATTCTCGGTCGGCCAGCATTTTTCCGCCATAATTTTATTTTTTTAGAGGGGGGGGGGACGTGACTGCTTCTCATTGAGTCATCTCTATATCTTTGTTTCTCTCTCTTTCTCCGTCGATCCATAACGCAAGAGGATTGCGTGTATTTGATATTTCATCCTTCGTTGTCGAGGAAAAACAGGCGTAGCTTCAGATGATCAGTCTAAACACACCCACTCGTAGGTTGTTGATAATGGATAGGGAGAGTCTTCATTTCTCAGCTACGTTTGTTGAATCTGAGATATCGTTTCTGATCGTCTTGTGACCTCACAGTTACAAGTTTTCTTGTGTGAGTCACTGGTAGGGTTACGTTATCTCCCCTTAAAATAGCACAGTTTTCCAAATTTGTAAAAAAAAAGCAGGCTAAAACCGATCCTACGAAAAATAATTTGAAATAGAAGTTACGTTACCTTCATTAAATGTCAATGTAACCTATTAATACGACGGATAAAATCTACCATTCGTAATATTAAGGTTAGTATGTAAATAGCAGCGATTTTGTCACAATCATTGTTGGAAGTTTTTCCATTTATTTTTGTATGGAAAAAGTTAATGTAAAGGTGAAAATGTCTTTAATTATGTTTTTAATTATATGTCTTTAATTACTGCTTCTTTAAATATTGTCTTTTGATAAGATCAACTATTTTAAATTTTCATAAAATCAAAACCTATATTATTTTTACAAAATACAAAGTAAAACATTCTGTCGTATTATTTCGATTATTCGGACATCTGTTCTATTATTAGATGTTATTTTCACATCGTTTCGGCCGATGTAACCTCAAACTACTCTCAGGTTTGTATGGTAGAACTTACGAATCTGTACAGATTTGAAAACGAACCCATTTATTTGATCCACAGGTCTCGTAATGTCAGCCATGGCTAGGTGGCGTCTTAAGTAAGTTGTAATTGTATTTTTAATATTACCCGTACTGAGGATTAATCATTCACCCTCGAAAAGACTGTAACTAAAAACTAATTATTACTTAGCACTATATCTGTTGCGCCACATGTCCAAATAATCCAAATAATCCAAATAATCCAAATAACTTAAATAATCTAAGTAATCCGAATAATCCTAATTATCAATCATTATCTAAAAAAATTCGAGACATAAATCTTTATTGGGACATTACACTAGCATTTAATAACATACATGTATTTTAAACTAACTTAAGCTTTATTATATTATTTATTGGTAACCACAACATTCGATATAGAAAAATAAAACATAAAGATTTGCGATCATTTATTTTCAACAATACTGTTGAAGTAATAGTTGATGAAATTTGTTTTCATAGATAAAAAAAGGAGTTGTAATATTAATTAAACCTAATCATTATAATCACTAGAATACTGTTGTAGTCATTCATTGATATTTCCAGAATATGTGACGTGTTTTGCCGTCATTCAGCATGCTTCTGTGAAACATACGTATATTACAGAGACATATTCATACAAAACTAGCAGCCTTATAGATTAGAAGACAAAATACAAAATATGTAGAATGTGATTCCTTATATTAATTAATTAAAATTAGAAAATTTAAAAAGAATTCCCGCAAAAGAGCGCGCAAATCATTGGATTCTTCGTAAAATCTTACCCAATAAAAGTGATTCAATATTTTACAGTGTCGTTTCATGAGTGAAATAAAAAAGAATATTGTTAAACATCGTCTGTGGTGTTTGTGGCGTAAGTGAACATCGTCGTTGTCAGGTAGCAAAAGTCTATCAAAATTTACATCCTATTTCAGGCTACACAGAACTTCCCCGTTTTACCGTTTTATCTCTTCGTGGGATGTCGACCGGGTGTCAGATTTGGGAAGGAATAAGCTGAGAAAACCATGTTCCTAGGGGTAAAGTAAACATCATCAATTACAACTTTATATCCTGGACTCCCTCTAAGTAAACATGGGATATTATCAAATCCCTTGGATACACACTGTACAAGGTCTTGAGCCATAGATAAGATTAAAGACTCGTGTGTACTTCTGCAGTCAACTGAAACATCATATTCCCGATTTTATTATCTAAAAATTTTGCAATAAACTAAAATCAAGCAAAACAAAGTCTTTACTGTTTATGGATGTTCGGCGCAAACGCGTTTTTTTTAATACTAGTAAATATAACTTTAGTAAAGTTATTTGGTTTACACTAAATAATACATTTTCACAAACTTAAAGCAAATTAATGGGTTCATATTATCCTTTGATCGTTAATTAATACATACTTTACATTTCAATAAAAGAGAGATTATTTATTTTATTTATACACACATCAAAGTAATTCGTGAACGTGTTTCATAATTTGATTAATCGTCAGCACGGATCGACTTTGACAAGGGCTCGAACCCACGCCCACACTACATGTGGCCTAGTAAGTTACCCCTGTCTCTTTTTGTTATTGTTATTGTCTTTCTGAAGCGCTAGTGAGCTAATGAACGCTCATTTAATTACATATCGCTACTTAAGCGGTGAGAATGTTAGCTCTTTATTTAAATGCATTTTACTGCATTATGTTGACGTCTATTATTATTTGGTTTTGATTTTTATTATTCATTTAATTATACACGCATAAAAGTAATAAACGCGTTTAACAATTTTACTAATCGACTTTGACAAGGGTTTGAACCCATGACCAAACTGCCTGTGGCCTAGTAAGTTACCTTTGCCTACGGACCCTTGTCATATATATACATATATATATATATATATATATATATATATATATATATATATATATATATATATATATATATATATATATAATTCGGCACTGATGGCACGACCATTCGGAACCAACTCAAAATGCACAATTCCTTCAAATTTCTACCAAACGCACAACATGACTTTCTTGCCGAATCGATCTTGTTTTGGAACCGACGGTGTAGCTTGCCCTTTCTGACCCTATCGCTTGTCTCGATTGTCCTGGACCAGATAGACCCATTTTTCGTCCGAAGTCACAATGCGCTTTCAAAAAATGTCGTCCAATCGATTGCTGTGCAATTAAAGGCAACTTTTAAATTGTATTTTGGCTTTTGGTTCGGTGAGTTCATGTGGATCTTGGTATGGCTTTGTGCGAACAAAAGCAAATTGTCTCAAGTGTCGGTGAATGGTCGATTTGCCAACTCCAAGCCTATCAGCCCATTCTCGAGTGCTTGATGAAGGCGCAATGTCCAACACGCTTTGTAAGTCTCCATCATCTAACTTTAACGGCCGTCCTGAAAGAGGCTTATCTTCAGAAGTAATGTCGCCAGAATCGAAACGCTTGTACCACTTTGAGATCGCGGTATATGGAATTGTTTTTTCACCTTCGGCAGTACAAACTTCTTCTTCAGCGTTTCCAAGCATCTAGAATATAAAGATGAAGATAACTATAACAATATAAACGCAAACAAACAATTAAAAAATTGCATTAAAAAATCATTTTTTGCAAGTGTTTACGAACTTTCGGGACAACATAGGACATTTAATTACCGGTAATTTAGCGATAGTTGAATTTTCTAAATTAAGAAAACTCCTTATTAAAAGCCAAAATTATAAGAACATACATTTTTAAATCATACGAAATGTATTAAGGAAATAAGTAAAGCATTAGATAATTTCAGTGCATAGTGCAAAGCATAAATTATTATATCCTATATTTGACGCATGGAAAAATAATGTACTTAGATTCGTAAATAAAAAGGTTGGACTTTTAAAAAAATTCAAGCCCCTAAAAATTGAATCCCCTCCTTAAAAGTCCACAAATAATTATGGACCTTAAAATGCTTCAAAATAGATTTCTAATAGTTCTTATTGATAAGGCAATAAATAATATAGCTGTCATCTGTAAAAAGATATTATATCAAGCTCTTATTGTTATAAGTAAGAATTATAGGTGAAATTACAGATACATATAAATTAAGCAATAGTGAAACTCATAGTATTATTTTAAAACAACACTGTGATTTGTGAAAAATGAGGACTAAAATTTGAGGAAAAATACAAAAAAACATCTATGTATGTATTGGATACGTAAAATGCACAAACACCAGTTGGCGGCCGTTCTTATTTTGTGCTCTAAGCTGTACAGCACAACACCCCTATTAAAACTATATCTAAGGTGTTTTCATTAATTATGAATCAAATAAATAATTTACATAAAAAAGTCAATTATATAGTAATGGTATCCATTTGACGGTACTATGGGTGGTAAAGAATTCAGATTTAGTTAAAGAAAAATTAGATCGTATAAATTCTCAACATATGATTTTAGTACTTTATATACAAAAATACAACACAAGGAACTTATAAAATAATGAGATAATACTATAAATTTAGCTTTTGCAGGATGGAAAGGCAAATACATAGAATTAAAAACAATCTAAAGCTCCTTGGCGTAAAAGTAAGGATGGTAAGACTAATGTTTCCAAAAAAATCTCTGACAATACTTGTAAGTCACCTTATTACAGAGAGTTACTTTCAAATAGGAAATATACATTCCAATGGGTTTTGATCCGGCACATTTTTGGCCTAACCTTTAAGTAAATAGAATTGAATGCATATATATTTTCATCATTAATAAAAAATGATATGTCTAGTGCTCATAGTTATCATGGTTGCAAGCGATTTATTGACGACCTTGAATGCATTAATGATAACGAAGTGTTTGAAAATACAAAACATTTGATATATCCAAAAGAGTTAGAATGAAACTGTGAAAACATGGGAACACAAGCTACATTTCTAAATTTGAATATAAAAATTGAGGATAAAATATGTATCTATTAAATGTTTGATAAAAGAAACTCTTTTCCTTTCCATATATTTCGTATGCCGCATAAAAATAGTACGCGCCCTGTATGCATTTTTTACGACTGCATTATGTCCGAATTTCTGAGAATAGCTCGTGTTACTTTAAAATTAATAGATTTTTTACCCCCAATTTCTGTCTTCATAATAAAAATGATAAAACAAAATGGTGATAAAAATACAATATTTAGACTATTAAATAAGGCAATTCCACGCGATCCTGACGCTTATAAGTGATATCAAATTAATCAAAGTAAATTGATTGAGCAAATTAAAAACTAGTTAAAAAATTCAGTAGAAAATGTATGTGTGTGTGTATAACACATATAGTATATAAAAAATACATGTATATATATATATATATATATATATATATATAAATTTGTAATGTTTAAATATTTTGAAATGAAGCTAAATATAAATAATGATACAAATACCTAAAACTATTAATAACCAAATAAGTAGTGTACTAGATTCGTTTGTACACTATAAAATACAGCAATATTTTGTAAATAACAAATACATTTTCTGATACACATACGAAAAACACATGTATGGAGGCCATTTTTTAATAACAAACTAAGTTAGCAAACACATAATCTGTAACAAAAAGCTTAGTCTAATATCCGGAACGTTTTTATTCTTGTTTTTTCATGGGGAGTGGTGTCTGACCCATGAGATAAAATACTGTTTTGTTATTAAATTACCGAAACAGATTTTCATTGTAAACAACTGATGATCCATTAACTAATGTTAAGACCCGCGTAAATTCTTGGAAGGAAACTATATGTATTAATATAGTGACTGTAAAAAGTTAATTGACTTACAAGTAAAGTAGTTTTCAAACGAAGGACATGGGACTAAAAGTTTTATTTTCCCATAAACTTCCAACACTATATATATATATATATATATATATATATATATATATATATATATATATATATATATATATATATATATGTGTGTGTGTGTGTATGTATATATATATATATATATATATATATATATATTAATAGCATTTTTGGTAAAAAGCACGAGACTTTAGTCTTTTGATAATTTTTTTGTGAATTTTTCTTTGTTGCAGTAAACATTTTCAGATGTTTTGGTCTGGCTGATGAAGAAAAGAGCTTTGTTGTGTGTATTTTATTGCCGAGCGGTTTTGATCGTCATTGATCATATTCATTGTAGACATTATCTTAAACTGGTGGTACATTTAAAGTGTAACACTTATTTTTATCTATTATAGTTATTTGATTTCGGACTGTTTAATTAGGAATAGTTAAAGTCGAGAGAGTTAATAGCGTTAGTTATTGACCATATTTAATATATTTCTATAAGGAGTTAAATCCTATCTCATTAATGCTGCGTTTTGGGTTTTTAATTATAATGGCTTCCAGGATTTGAAGTTTTGTTTTCAATTGTTCTATAGATACTTTTAGTGTTGTAAATTGAAGTTTGGTGCATTTCGAAGCAATTCAATTCGTTGATGTTCTGGATTATTAGGTGGTTGTAATAACGCTAGTATAAGTAGGGGTAGGACGTAATGGGTGAAAATTTCAAATTCATGCGAGTAGTATTTTTTGTGTTCATTTATACATAAATAACACTAAACAATCAAAATTTTGCAAAATTCAGAAGGTGCAGGCCCAGAATAGCCGTTAGGGCTCCACGGGACTCAAAATCCATCATTTTTCGGTGAAAAAGTGGTTACATGCGACATTGCAGGTCCTAAACCATCCTCAAAAGCTATGAATGGATATAGATGGTTAAATCTGATATAGTACTTTAATTTAGGACCATTTTCAGGCTGTAAAGGGGTTTTCATGAATGTAGAATAGCCAAAAACTAATGAAAAATAACCCAAATTAGCCAAAATTTCTCAAAATCCTCTGTTCAGTTACCTAATTGGTTTCCAAGCCGCTACAATGATTTTGCTGTGCTGTAGATAGTTGAATCTGACAAGACACTAAAGTTTAACACCAGTTTTGGGGTTTTAGGAGCCCCCAAGGTAGAAATAGGGGTCAAATTTCAGCCAAAATAGTTAAAAATGCACCACAAACTACGTATCCAAATGACACCGCTGGAATCATATAAACCGAATAGTGGGTAATGCAGTCAATTTAATAAAACATCCTTAATGGCTATGAAATGTCATGAAATAGTCAACTGAAGTTGTGGAAATCCATGGGAAACTGCACAGGAGATCAGCCAATTACTTATACATCGACTGAAATACACCTTCAATGATTTCCCAATTCTCGACTTCAAACTTGGTTTGGCGTGTACTCATGTCCCAAGCACCGAGCACATTGCATGGGATGATCTGGATTATATTCGTGTTCTGTTCATCATCTATCTGGGGGTATCTCCATGAACGCCTTGCAGAATCACGGTTGAAACATTCCAGATACTCCACCATGTAGTTGTTCTCGTCAACCTTTTTTCTAGTCATTCCAATGTACCAATTTCTTCCAAGTGGAGTGTCCCAAACTGCAACACAAGGTTCATTCAGAGGAATATCATCAGACTCTTCTAGGATTTCAAAATCTTCCTCGGTATGAACGCTCACATTATTATCATTATCTGTCGTGCAAGAAAGCAGAATGGAGTTTTCATCTGAAAATAAAACTTCTTCGTCTGCATCTTCATCATGGTCACCAGAAAGAGGAATCCCCAAATTTATTTTCATCTCTCTGTCACTCCCTTTCCTCCGTCTCAACAACCATTGATTCATGTTCTTCATCGATATGCATGTTGTCAATTATGACTTTCCAGTTGAGTGCAACTTGATCAAAGAAAAACTGTTGCTCATTTGCATCAAACGTCTCCACGTCAACACCCTTTCCCAGAATATTGAAAAGAATGTGATTTTTTTGTCTTCCATTGAATCAAGTTTGAGCTCTTCGATCCATGGCCCTTCTGACTAAGTCTCAAGTATCGATCAAGTTTATCTTTCACTCCTTTTATTGTTGTTAGTTTAATGTCTCTTCCAAATGCTCTTTTCCAGTGAGCCAGCAGACACAGAGAAAATTGATGGAGATGCTCTTTCTGTTTTGTAGATCCATAAGTTGGAGCATGATGAACTATGGCCAAAACGCACTCATGTACAGTTGGGAGGTTTTCAAGCAAAGTGAAATCCCAATCATCGTACTGGTACTTTGTTACACTCATCCTATCTTCTCAACTGAACTGAACTGAACTGAAAACAAAAGAAAATAAATGTTATTACACTGCTTGAATATAATACAATGCAATGGTTTCGACACTACAATGGTTTCAACTATCTACAGCCATTCATAACCATTGTATAGGCTTGGGAACCAATTAAGTTGCTTAACGGAGGATTTAGGCTAATTTGGGTTATTTTTCACTAGTTTTTGGCTATTTTACATTCATGAATACCCTTCTACAGCTTGAAAATGGTCCTAAATTAAAGTACTATATCAGATTTAACCATCTATATCCATTTATCGCTTTTGAGGATGATTTAGGACCTGCAATGTCGCATGTAACAACTTTATCACCGGAAAATGATGGATTTTGAGTCCCGTGGAGCCCTAACGGCTATTTTTGGCCTGCACCTTCTGAATTTTGCAAAATTCTCAAAATGTTTGATTGTTTAGTGTTATTTATGTATAAATGAACACAAAAAATACTACTTGCATGAATCTGAAATTTTCACCCATTAGGTCCCACCCCTAGTATTAGCAGTTGTTGCCTTCCGCTGATTCTAAAACAGGACATATATAGGATACAGCTTAGGTATATTTTTATTAGTTAGAATCGTATGAATTAGCCAATCCGAATAAATAAGTAATTTAATGTTTCTTACCCTGTTTAAAACTGTTTAATAGCTGGAGGTAGGAGGAACCTCACATTTTTTGTTTAGGGGTGAGTGAACATTTTATGGTTATTAATGGAATAATAAAATGTTTCCTTAAAATTTGGCTCATAGAAAAATACCTCCCATTTTTTATTGACTTAAACTATCCAAGGGTCACAATATATCATTATTTTAAGAATTCAACGCACAAAACAAAATTAAAAAATCCGAGACAATCGTCTTACAATCAACTGTCGTTCTTGCCGCTTTCCAGTGTAGAGTATGGAAGATGCCCCTTCCAACGTCCGTCAGTTTACTACTAAACAGCAATATAGCCGCTTCCACAGATTGCTATCTATTATATAAACGTCACCTGTCTGTATGGATGTATGTATGGATGGATGTATGTATGTATGTATGTATGTATGTATGTATGTAGGTCTTCTCCTCCGATACTACCCAACACACGGTCACGCGGGTGACATAATTAAAACCAGCCAGCCCCCAGACGTGCTATCTCTGAGAATTGGGGGGGAAACGTTCATATTTTCGTATAGAAATGGCTCGAAACGTTGAGGGGGGGGGATATCTTCAAAAATCAAGACATAGTACAAAACCGATTTGCGCATGCGTGAAATATATGTCACTTCCTCAATAAGACCATTTTGAACGCGGCAAGTATGAAAACGTAAGTTTACGACTTTTTTTTTATTTGTTTCTGTAATCAACAATTATAAACAACTTAATTTTTATTTAAACAAAAAAATTCGCTAATATTATTTGTTTATTAAACGTATCGTAAAAAAAATATATATATGAGTTTATTATGCATTCTGTCCTCGTGGGGAGGCAAGTAAATATTTACATTTCTCTTCGTAAGCCAACTCCAAATAAAACGGTATTTTCACACTTAAATAAAAACATTCACATGTACACATTTGACTGACAATTGTTAATCCCCCCCCCAAAAAAACACAACAAATTAAAATATATTTATTGCTAATATTATTTGTTTATTAAACGTATCGCAAAAAAAAAAATATATATATATATGAGTTTATTATGCATTCTGTCCTCGTGGGGAGGCACGTAAATACTGACACAAAAACATGTTTGTTTAGTTTCCCAACGTGAAACGCAATATATTTTAATAAATAAACAAAATATATACATTTTAAAAAATAACCCTACATTGGCCTCACCATCCATAATCAACAATTAAGATCGATAATTTTATTTACAAATATTTCTATAACTTATTTTTTTTGTTTATTAAACGTATCGTAAAAAAAAAAAACACGATATGACTTGTTAAGATCGAGGGTCGTGTTCCCCCGATTATAAACGTGTAAAGTTGAATCAAGCAATGTTGCATGCAAAGACGGAGTAATAATTAATAAACAAAATGAAGTAGTTCAAATAACGTTTATTGAACGTGTGTGTACGTGGAATGATGAAGTGTGTGATGTATGCATGTGTGTCGATGGAAAAACAGTTCTTGAAAAAGGTATAAGAAGAAATGAATGAATCCGGCGAGAGGAAAAGTCTTTGAAATCCGTAACACAAAGAAAACGAGTTGAGAACTCTTACCGTTGTTTGCCCACGTGTTGACGGAAGAAAAGTGTGTTGGTTGTTGTTCTGCCGAGATTAGTTGAAGAGGAAAGCGTGAGACGAAACGCTAGTGTATTAGCGTCGTTCTGCCAAGGCCAATTGACCAGAAGAAAAAAGTGAAACGGAACGCTAGTGTCAGCGTCGTCCTGTCGAGGCCAAAAGGCAAGTGAAACGGAGCGCTGGTGCCAACGTTGTTCTCCGATGCTGGTCGGTGAAAAAGAGAGAGATTTTCCGTTTGGCTAGAAAAAAGTAGTGTGCACGCTACTTATTTCTGTTTCTGCATCTGTATTGAATGATTGATCGCAAGTACGTCTGCGGAGTGTTTGTAACGCATGTGGATCTGCGTGTTGTTTGCATGCAATTGGGTCTGCATCAAGTTCGAGTGCAAGTGAGTTTGCGGTCGAAAAATGTTGAGTGCAAGTGAATTTGCACTTGTTGGTGGCGTTGTTCATGTTGATTAGTCTGCGTGATGCGGAGCTGATGAACGAACGTTGAATTGTCAGTGTTGTCCGGGAATGTTTGGTGCTTGGGTCTGCGCGGTTGTTGATGAGTGAGCACAAGTGAATCTGTGCAGTTGTTGATGAATGAGCACAAGTGAATCTGTGCAGTGTTGATGAGTGAGCACAAGTGAGTCTGTGCAGTGTTGATGAATGAGCACAAGTGAGTCTGTGCAGTGTTGATGAATGAGCACAAGTGAGTCTGTGCAGGTGTTGATGAATGAGCACAAGTGAGTCTGTGCGGTGTTGATGAATGAGCACAAGTGAGTCTGTGCAGGTGTTGATGTTGTTCATGTTAATTAGTCCGTGTTGTGGAGCTGATGAACAAACATCTAGTTGTTGAGATTGGTGGTACACTATGGTCAAAATCAGATGCACAAATGTCTGCAAGTGAGTTAGCAGGTCCAGGTACAAGTGGGTCTGTACTGGTGTTGGTGCGCGTCGTTCGAGTTGATGTGTCCCCAGTTGATCAACGAACGTCCAGTTGTTGAGTATTTAGTCGTGCTTGTGCAGTTGTACTCATTTTGAACTGGTGTGATTTCTCCCATAGTGTCGTCAGTGATGTCCGGAAATGTTTGGTGCTTGATGAATGTCCGGGAAGATGTGGTTGTTCAAGTTGATGTTTCCTCCTGTTTATCAACGAACGTCCAGTTGTTGAAGAGGGTTGGTAGCCCTTGAAGGGTGATGTTGGTGCTTGCTGAGCCTGACTTTTTACAACCAGTATTAAGTCTTGAGGCTTGGTGATGTTGTTCGTGTCTGGCCGAGTTTGTCATCGTGTGTTTGTTTTGTAGTTTTCCTTTCTTTTATATATATATTTCCAACACGTGGGTGGAAGGGAAAAAGAAAAAAAAAATGGAGTCGTAATTTGTTTCACACGAGGAGTGACGTTTTGTTTTCGTTTGTTTGAATGTTAGTTTCCACGTAGAGAAAGAATGGCGGCTTCTCTTTTCTTTGTTGTCGAAAAGAAAGAAAAAAAAATTCGTATTTTCTTTTTTTCTTTTTTTTGTTTGAATTTTCATTTCCACGTGGTCCGAGAGATAAAAAATGGCGTTATTTTACAAAAATTTTTTTATCAACACGTTGTCCGGAAAAAGATGGCGGCATTTTTGAATTTATTTTATCAACACGTGGTTATGAAAAAGATGGGCAGCGTGTGAGTTTGTTTTCTTTTTATCTACACGTGTTCAAAACAAAGGATGTGGCGTCTTGTAAGGTCCTTTTGTTCGTCGAAAAAGAAAAAAAAAGGATTGTCTTTTTTTTTTTGTATATATTTTTCCGACACGTGGGTGGTGAAAGAGAAGAGGAAAAAAATGAAATTGTAATTTGTTTTATACTCGGAGAAAAGCCGAGGAATGTTTTTGTTTTGTTTGGGTATTTCCGCGTGGCCAGGAAAAATGACGGCATTTCTTTTTTTTGTTTGTTTGTATATTTCTACCATGTGGGTAGAAAAAAAAAGGAAAAGGATGGGTGCGTAATTCGTTTCACCACGAAAGAAAAAACGAGAAATGATATTTTTTTTTTCTTGTTCTAGTACGAAATTAATTACTCCGTCCCATACAACAAAGCTTGCACGTCGGATCACCAATTGTTAAGATCGAGGGTCGTGTTCCCCCGATTATAAACGTGTAAAGTTGAATCAAGCAATGTTGCATGCAAAGACGGAGTAATAATTAATAAACAAAATGAAGTAGTTCAAATAACGTTTATTGAACGTGTGTGTACGTGGAATGATGAAGTGTGTGATGTATGCATGTGTGTCGATGGAAAAACAGTTCTTGAAAAAGGTATAAGAAGAAATGAATGAATCCGGCGAGAGGAAAAGTCTTTGAAATCCGTAACACAAAGAAAACGAGTTGAGAACTCTTACCGTTGTTTGCCCACGTGTTGACGGAAGAAAAGTGTGTTGGTTGTTGTTCTGCCGAGATTAGTTGAAGAGGAAAGCGTGAGACGAAACGCTAGTGTATTAGCGTCGTTCTGCCAAGGCCAATTGACCAGAAGAAAAAAGTGAAACGGAACGCTAGTGTCAGCGTCGTCCTGTCGAGGCCAAAAGGCAAGTGAAACGGAGCGCTGGTGCCAACGTTGTTCTCCGATGCTGGTCGGTGAAAAAGAGAGAGATTTTCCGTTTGGCTCCGGGTTTTATAGTCCGAAGGGCAGATAACTCTGGTGTCGCTTTACAGCGCCACCTGTTGGTGATAAAGCGCCACCTACCGGCAAACCGGTGTAGTTATGTTTTGAAAGGAGGAGGTAACTGCTACAGACTTTATTATGCAATCTCTCTTCGTGGGGAGGCAAGTAAATATTTACATTTCTCTTCGTAAGCCAACTCCAAATAAAACGGTATTTTCACACTTAAATAAAAACATTCACATGTACACATTTGACTGACAATTGTTAATCCCCCCCCCCCAAAAAAAAACCACAACAAATTAAAATATATTTATTGCTAATATTATTTGTTTATTAAACGTATCGCAAAAAAAAAAAAATATATATATATGAGTTTATTATGCATTCTGTCCTCGTGGGGAGGCAAGTAAATATTTACATTTCTCTTCGTAAGCCAACTCCAAATAAAACGGTATTTTCACACTTAAATAAAAACATTCACATGTACACATTTGACTGACAATTGTTAATCCCCCCCCCCAAAAAAAACCACAACAAATTAAAATATATTTATTGCTAATATTATTTGTTTATTAAACGTATCGCAAAAAAAAAAATATATATATATGAGTTTATTATGCATTCTGTCCTCGTGGGGAGGCAAGTAAATATTTACATTTCTCTTCGTAAGCCAACTCTAAATAAAACGGTATTTTCACACTTAAATAAAAACATTCACATGTACACATTTGACTGACAATTGTTAATCCCCCCCCAAAAAAAAAACACAACAAATTAAAATATATTTATTGCTAATATTATTTGTTTATTAAACGTATCGCAAAAAAAAAAATATATATATATATGAGTTTATTATGCATTCTGTCCTCGTGGGGAGGCACGTAAATACTGACACAAAAACATGTTTGTTTAGTGTAGTAACAAAGATAATTGATGCCTGTCTCCCCCTTGGAGTAATAATGGAATGTTCTACATTCGTGTATATTAAGAGTGAATGTTAAACACTATTTGTCTAGCTAAGCAACAAATGGTTAAATAAAGCTTATCCTTAAGTTATATTCGGCGTCCAGTTTTTATTACATTTAGTTTCCCAACGTGAAACGCAATATATTTTAATAAATAAACAAAATATATACATTTTAAAAAATAACCCTACATTGGCCTCACCATCCATAATCAACAATTAAGATCGATAATTTTATTTACAAATATTTCTATAACTTAATTTTTTTGTTTATTAAACGTATCGTAAAAAAAAAAACAGGATATGACTTTATTATGCAATCTCCCTTCGTGGGGAGGCAAGTAAATATTTACATTTCTCTTCGTAAGCCAACTCCAAATAAAACGGTATTTCCACACTTAAATAAAAACATTTACATGTACATTTGACTGACAATTGTTCATCCCCCCCCCAAAAAAAACACAACAAATTAAAATATATTTATTTATAATTCTTATGTATTTTTCTTTACAAGTATTAAGAGTTTTACTTATTTACATGAAATTAAAACAACTGTTACTTATACAGAATTTGAACTTTCTTAAAATCGTTTTAAACGATCACTATTGACTAATCACTAACTACTCATTTCATTGATAAATTTTCACTTCAGAAATTACTGTTGCCTACTTTCAGAAACTTTTCATTCATACAATAAGATAAATCGATGACTTTACATTCAGTTTGGCACTTCCGGTTGACTCGGTGGAATGAATGGAACTCTTCAATTATTAAGTCCAAGTGACGTTTGAAATGCAGAACTACCCTTACTTATTACAATAAAATATCAGAATTTGTTAAAGTTTTTGTATTGTTTCTTTTCTTATTTTTTAGAGTTTAAAGTTTTATTTTTTTCCTTTTTTATAATATAAAGTATAAGAATTTGGCATAATTATTTTTTCGTGTAAATGAAAAATCTGTGTAAACGGAATAAATGTTCCCCCACCCACCCCACCTAAATATATAAGACAGCGACTACATAATAACGTGCCACCCATTATAAATAATATTACAATATTTTTATAAATAATATTACAATATTTTTAAGTATAAAAACTCATCGGACATAATCAAATATGAATTCGTAAACGTCGATAATTAAATATGATATACTTCTTTTTAAGGCATTAGAACTTTACACGATAAAAAACAATTGACAAATTCGGATATTTTCCATTATAATAAATTAAAAAAAAAAAACATTAAACTCACAAAAAAAAATAAAACAATTGCTGAAATTTTTTAATAAACACTTACTCTGTCTGTGATAAGGGGGCCTTTGAAAATTAAAGAGGCCTACAGAGCCACATTAAAATTACCCCCCCCCAAACTGCTGCCCTTATATTAAATACATTTTCTTCTTTTTTCAACATACACTAATTGACATTAATTTAGACTTAGATTTACCCGTGAGGCGGTGGCAAGCGACATATTGTCGATAGTGTTCACCACTTGACTACAACAATATTTCTGTTTCACACTTACTACAATAACTTCCAGTAGTATTTACTGACCAACACATCAGATTTGTTTGCCTTTCAAGCTCCATACGGAAATAGAATTTACGTGCTTTAAATAGTAATTAATGCCCCCCTTCATTTGCCCAATTGATACACATCAGAAACATATTACATACAATAACATATCCTTTGGACTTTTAACACAATACATGGTTCAGATCAAAATTGGTTTAATTTCTTGCAAATCAGACGTGACTAACCTGCCACATTTTCAAGATTTTCATAGCAAGAGTTTTCCATCTAAAGCTAGGTATCCAACTCCTAACGAAAGGAAACATTTTAGGAGTGGTCATAGCATACATTTACACTGTTGAGTGGCAGAAAAGAGGATTGCCACATGCTCATTGTCTGGTTTGGCTTCAACAAAAATTGAGATCCTCTGACATAGATTCAGTTATCAGTGCGGAAATTCCGGATCCAGTGGCAGATCTGCTTTTACATGATATCATTAGGCACCATATGATTCATGGACCATGTGGAAACATAAACAGATGTTCACTCTGTCTCAAAGATGGACACTGCAGTAAGAGATATCCCAGACACTTCTTGAGTGAAACTCAATCGGATACAAATGGCTACCCACAATATCGACGACTAGCTCCTTTAGCTGGAGGTTTTGAGACGACAGTTACCCTACCTGGCAACATAACGGTTCCTGTAGACAACCGATGGGTTGTACCACATAATAAACTGCTTTGTAAGATTTTTGATGCACATATCAATGTTGAATACTGCAACAGCGTGAAATCAATAAAATACATTTGTAAATATGTAAATAAAGGTAGTGATCAAGCTATCTTCACAATTGAAAGTAATGCTCATGATGAAGTTAAGAGATACGAAACAGGACGTTACATATCAACCAATGAAGCCATTTGGAGAATACTTAACTTTCACATACATGTACATCATCCCCCAGTTATTCACCTATCAGTTACTCTAGAAAATGGACAGCGAATATACTTTACTGAAAGTACTGCAGCAGATAGAGTTGCAAATCCACCTACAACCACTCTAACAGCTTTCTTCAAATTGTGTCAAACAGATTTTTTTGCACGTACACTTTTTTACTCGGAAGTTCCACTTTATTATACCTGGGACAGTAAAACTAAGCTCTTCAAGCGACAACTGAACTGTGTAGAACACAATAAAAATTCCAATATTCATTGCCACCATGTTCTTTTTCAGTAAGTCACCAATTTCAAACTCCTCAAGAGTTCTCAGAATTCTAAATTCATTTTAACTACATTTTGTTTATACAAATTACCTATTCTAAAATGACAACTCTCCCAGAGTTTAGAATAATTAAATAATGAATGATGCCCCCCCCCCCTGAGTTGAGAATGACTTAAAAATGAATGACAACTCCTCCAGAGTTGAGAATAACTTACAAATGAATGACAGTTGAGAATTGACTAAAAGAACATGGTTTTGGTTGCTTAACATCCAAATATGCCTCCCAAAATCCAACCTCTGGTCCCTGTTCTGGGAGGTGGTAACAGGGTAAAACAGTGTAAATGCTTAGGAGGTTATGGATGCAACTTTACACCAGTTCTTATAGCCCGTTTCACTCTGTATAACCCTGGCTAACAAGGCTCTGGTAATGTATTCTTCAACTATTTTGTTTCAAACAAGTATTTTTATTTGCTTGCTATTTAATCTATTAGTCTGTCGATGTTACATTCAATAAACAGCATGTGTATTATTCTATTAACTATGCAACACCATATAAATACTGCTACATGATATAAACCAAACCATGCACACAGATGAAGTAAGGGAGACAGTCGGACAGATAGGGGAAAACAGTCATTATCAGAGAAAATTTTTTTGTTTACTTTTTTGGTGCACATTCTTTTTTTTATAATTATTTTCACTTTCTAAGTAAATGTTTGAAAACTATTAGCACTGAAACTTAGTGAAAACAATGGCACTTTGGTGAGAAGTGAAATGACTGTATAGTCCCATTGAGACTCCCTCGTGAATATAGTAAGGCACCTCACCCAACAGGCAATAGTAAATACATCTCCTATTAGAAAGTTACACAAAGGAAAACATCAACACAAATTTACACTAGAGTATAGATTTACTCCTCTCCAGGAGTTAGGCACAAGGCCAGTTTTTATCTTAATCCCACAAGTCGGGTTGGGAAAGTGGGGTTTAAAAATTGCCTGGGCAGCCCCGTCGGCATTCCCCGGTAGGGGCGCCTCAGGCAGTAAGCAATAAACTTACTCCTCCCCAAAGAGGGGAGGTAAAGCCTGGGAGGGTGGACCTCCTAGAACTGCACAGGACAGATCAGACCCACAGACCGGCGGAAACCAAGCCCCGAAGGCCAAGACAATACCGATCTATGAAGTGCAGTATCCATCGGAACAGATACTACACTTTGATCTTAGCCAAAAGGCGTTATTTAACCCCCACCCACAATAGGAATATGTGACACAAGGTCGGAAAGTGGGATTTGAAAAGCCAGCGCTCGAGAAGATGAGCACTCTGGCCATTAAAAATTGCCTGGGCAGCCCTGTCGGCATTCCCCGGCAGGGGCGCCTCAGGCAGCAAGCAATTAACTTACTCCTCCCTAAAGAGGGGAGGTAAAGCCTCGGAGGGTGGACCTCCTAGAACTGCACAGGACAGATCAGACCCACAGACCGGCGGAAACCAAGCCCCGAAGGCCAAAACAACACCGATCCATGAAGTGCAGCACCCATCGGAACAGATACCACACTTTGATCTTAGCAAAATGGCCAAGCTATTTTACTACTAAACAATATCTTAGTTCTGTTTCAGTTTGGAATTGCTTAACAGCCTGAGACCCCCCAGTACCAGAAAATCTCAATTGAAGCAGCCTTTTTCAATAGAGTACAGCATTTGTTCTTTGTAATTATATATCTTTTACTACAAAACTATCTATTTTTAAACAAACTGCATTTTATCCTTTTCTATTCACAATTCAGAACACCTTTTAAATAGATTCCTTTATGTTCTATATATTGGATGCTTTCTTTCCTTCAGATTTGATTATCAGAGTCCGGCTTTACCACAATTTGAATTAAGAGAAATTCAGACTACCCATTATCTTATGCATGGATTAATAGACACCATTTATTCTTATAAACACAGGACTCACTGCTTCAGTTATTTTTTGTGTGTGTGTGTAATCGTTATGAACAATTTCTTTTTAATACATGACTTTAGTTTGATGTATGATTAGTAAAAAAAAAATTTAAAAAAAAGATCAGTGATCATCACAAACGAAGGACTCTGTTCTTGCAATAATAACTACGTCATAGCTCTCATGTTTTTAATTACCTATTCCTCAAAATCATAAAAGAAAGAACATTCTTTGGGGTGGATTCTTGATGATAGCAAGTCACTAATAAGAACTTAACACAAACATTTCAGTACTTTCATATTTTGAGTTTTAAAAAGTGATTATTAATGATGTACATTTTTAGCCACATCATTTTGATTACTGTACTCATTCAATTGAATAGTATATTTTCTAATTTCATCTTCCATTTCAGACAATTTGGTTGTTTTTCCCAATTACATCTTTCATTTAAGTGAATTTGCCTACTTAGTTTCATTAACCACACAAGCTACATTGTCATCATCGAAATCTCCAGGTTGATTGAAATTTATTTTTATATTCTTTTATATAAAATGAAGACTATAGCAAAAATCTTATTACAAATAATCAAACGGTTAAAAAAACGTTTTATTACTAAAACATCACGGTTGAACAATGTGTTTCTGTGATTGATATCATTAAGTGCTGCAGTTCCTTTTTTAAATTTGTGTTTTTATCTTTTGACACAATTACACATTCTCAAAAGACACATTAAAATAAAAATCACCCATTTAAATATAAAATTGTTTTTGTTTTTTTTACAATATATTCTTGCTTGAAAGTGGTGAACAAACTTAAAATAAATGTGTTTCAATATATTGAGCAATAAACTAATCATTTTTCATAAATATGTTAAGCACATTTTTTGACTATTGTTTTGTTGTTCATGCCTAGGTTTATAATCTGAAACAAACTCAGGAGCAATAAATTATTACTGCACTAGGACACTTTCTAAATGTTATATTTTGTAGAAAACACTGATCAGTTCCCTAGATGCAACAGATGTGTGCAATAATGCAGTAGGACACTCAAAACATAGTAAATGCTGCATTCGGATGTATTTAATACTCTAGATAGAGCAAGTATGTGTTATAATATAGTGTGACTCTTAGTATGTCTTATGGTGAATCTAACAGTGCACAATATCATAGAGATAGCATGTGTGTAATTTACTAATGGATATATACTAAATCAGTAACTGTTCAATATGTTAGATAGAACAGTGTAACACTTGGTAAGGTGTACCTGCTTAATCTGTCGGTGTTCTTTACCCTAAATACAGCAGCTTTCTGTAAATTCGGTCTATTCTACTTTTAACTAGAATGATCAGTCACCACAATACCACATTTACTCATAACCTTATATTTGCTTTTTGCTTTATTGAACAAGTTGTAAACTTTCATTCTTTTTAGTTTTTATGGACGTTAACCAAACACTTAGACTGGTACCGACTTCAGTTACCAATTAAGGGTTGTAGCATCCATCTGAACAAATACTAAACTTTGAATTATTTACTTGCAGAAAATATGAAAAAATTACATTCAAAACAAGGCTTTCAAAAGTGTTCTAAAGTAATAAAAATGTATATCCTACTATAACTAGAATGTTAGTCACCACAATACCACATTTACTCATAACACAAATTAGACACAAGACCATCAGAAGTGTGGGAAAGAGTGTCGTCGGTCATCATTGTTCTAACATATGAAAAAAAATTAATATTTCTATGTTTCCCCAGCTAAGACATTTGTTGCTGAGTAAGGTTAGTGGAAGGTTAACATAAAATAGTAAATTCTTTACAGTAAGGTAACATTGGCATTTTCCCTTTAATGTTATAATTAAACACTGCTTTTAATGTTATCCAGTAAAAGAGAATAGCAAATCAGTCATCATTTTTTTACATTGAAATTTAACAAGTTCTAGGCGCTTGATTGTGATAGTGCTCTCTTGGCCTCCTTATTTTAAAAGTGCTCATTATCCTACATAGAACGAGTGTTTAATTAAATAGAGTTCAATATCCTAGATAGAGCAGATGTGTTTATTATACACACCATAGCACAGGATTAAAAAAAAACAAACTGATGTTCGGGGAGCAGTGAAACAGTGAAACAGTCAAAGCTGGAGGTTCGGGAAAAGATTCAGAGCTTGCAGTATATGAAAGAGTCACCCTGATGTTTAAGGAGTCGGAGCCAGCTCTTCAGGAAGTAGTCAGGTCCTAATTGTTCGGGTAGGAGTCAGAGCCTGATGTTCAGGAAAGAGTCAAGGCCTGGAGTTCAACCCGAATGGTATATTACGGAGTCTGAGTAGAATGGTATAGGAAGGGTCCCCATTGTTAGCACTATTATTTATATTCATATAAAATAATGTCTCGATCGGTGAATTTAAAAGAAAAAATTATTCTTCCCCATTGATACCATTTATTATATTCATATAAAATATTTAATCGGTGATCAACCTAGGTTATTTAATCTAACATGCACAAACATGAAAGAAGTAAATAGACACCATTATTATCATTAACAAAGACTGCTGTCAGAGGGGCCTGATCAACCTAGGTTATTTTATCTAACATACACGGACATGAAGAAGTAAATAAACAAACACCCTTATTAACAATACTAATGAAGACAAATATGGTACTTTTAATAGAAATGTTACATTTTTACTCCAGGGAATGGAGAGGTAGTGCAGAGTTTTGGGGAGGCCTGAAAATAGTGTAGCCAGGGTGAATTGGCAACCATGTACGTGACATCTTTTACTCCTGGCAACTGTGGAAGGAGGGCGACTGGAGAAGTGATCCCCATGCAACGCCAATAGGTACGTATATAGTATGCGCACCGAGTCTGTAATAGGTACGTAAGAATCTAAAACAAACAGATAAACAAAACAAAATTGACAACTGAAATGTGTAGAACACAATAAAAATTCCAATATTAATTGTCATCATGTTCTTTTCCAGTAAGTCACCAATTTCAAACTCCTCAAGAGTTTTCAGAATTCTAAACTCATTTTAACTACATTTTGTTTATACAAATTACCAATTCTAAAATGACAACTCTCCCAGAGTTTAGAATAATTAAATAATGAATGATGCCCCCCCCCCTGAGTTGAGAATAATTAGAAAATGAATGACACATCCACCAGAGTTGAGAATGACTTAAAAATGAATGACACCTCTCCAGAGGTGAGAATAACTTAAAAATGAATGACAGTTGAGAATTGACTAAAAGAACATGGTTTTGGTTGTTTAACATCCAAACATGCCTCCCAAAATCCAACCTCTGGTCCCCGTTCTGGGAGGTGGTAACAGGGTAAAACAGTGTAAATGCTTAGGAGGTTATGGATGTAACTTTACACCAGTTATTATAGCCCGTTTCACTCTGTATAACCCTGGCTAACAAGGCTCTGGTAATGTATTCTTCAACTATTTTGTTTCAAACAAGTATTTTTATTTGCTTGCTATTTAATCTATTAGTCTGTCGATGTTACATTCAATAAACAGCATGTGTATTATTCTATTAACTATGCAACACCATATAAATACTGCTACATGATATAAACCAAACCATGCACACAGATGAAGCAAGGGAGACAGTCGGACAGATAGGGGAAAACAGTCATTATCAGAGAAAATATTTTTGTTTACTTTTTTGGTGCACATTCTTTTTTTTATAATTATTTTCACTTTCTAAGTAAATGTTTGAAAACTATTAGCACTGAAACTTAGTGAAAACAATGGCACTTTGGTGAGAAGTGAAATGACTGTATAGTCCCATTGAGACTCCCTCGTGAATATAGTAAAGCACCTCACCCAACAGGCAATAGGAAATACATCTCCTATTAGAAAGTTACACAAAGGAAAACGTCAACACAAATTTACACTAGAGTATTGATTTACTCCTCTCCAGGAGTTAGGCACAAGGCCAGTTTTTATCTTACTCCCACAAGTCGGGTTGGGAAAGTGGGGTTTAAAAATTGCCTGGGCAGCCCCGTCGGCATTCCCCGGTAGGGGCGCCTCAGGCAGTAAGCAATAAACTTACTCCTCCCCAAAGAGGGGAGGCAAAGCCTGGGAAGGTGGACCTACTAGAACTGCACAGGACAGACCCATAGACCGGCGTAAATCAAGCCCCGAAGGCCAAGACGATACCAGTTTATGGGGTGCAGTATCAATCGGAACAGATACTACACTTTAATCTTAGCCAAAAGGCGTTATTTAACCCCCACCCACAATAGGAATATGTGACACAAGGACTGAAAGTGGGATTTGAAAAGCCAGCGCTCGAGAAGGTGAGCACTCTGGCCATTAAAAATTGCTTGGGCAGCCCTGTCGGCATTCCCCGGTAGGGGCGCCTCAGGCAGTAAGCAATTAACTTACTCCTTCCCAAAGAGGGGAGGTAAAACCTGGGAGGGTGGACCTCCTAGAACTGCACAGGACAGATCAGACCCACAGACCGGCGGAAACCAAGCCCCAGAAGGCCAAGACAATACCGATCTATGAAGTGCAGTATCCATCGGAACAGATACTACACTTTGATCTTAGCCAAAAGGCGTTATTTAACCCCCACCCACAATAGGAATATGTGACACAAGGACTGACAGTGGGATTTGAAAAGCCAGCGCTCGAGAAGGTGAGCACTCTGGCCATTAAAAATTGCCTGGGCAACCCTGTCGACATTCCCCGGCAGGGGCGTTTCAGGCAGCAAGCAATTAACTTACTCCTCCCCAAAGAGGGGAGGTAAAGCCTGGGAGGGTGGACCTCCTAGAACTGCACAGGACAGATCAGACCCACAGACCGGCGGAAACCAAGCCCCGAAGGCCAAGACAACACCGATCCATGAAGTGCAGCACCCATCAGAACAGATACCACACTTTGATCTTAGCCAAAAGGCCAAGCTATTTTACTACTAAACAATATCTTAGTTCTGTTTAAGTTTGGAATTGCTTAACAGCCTGAGACCCCCCAGTACCAGAAAATCTCAATTGAAGCAGCCTTTTTCAATAGAGTACAGCATTTGTTCTTTGTAATTTTATATCTTTTACTACAAAACTATCTATTTTTAAACAAACTGCATTTTATCCTTTTCTATTCACAATTCAGAACACCTTTTAAATAGATTCCTTTATGTTCTATATATTTGATGCTTTCTTTCCTTCAGATTTGATTATCAGAGTCCGGCTATACCACAATTTGAATTAAGAGAAATTCAGACTATTCATTACCTTATGCATGGATTAATAGACACCATTTATTCTTATAAACACAGGACTCACTGCTTCAGTTATTTTTTTTTGTGTGTGTAATCTTTATGAACAATTTCTTTTTAATACATGACTTTAGTTTGATGTATGATTAGTAAAAAAAAAAAAAAAATCACTGATCATCACAAACGAAGGACTCTGTTCTTGCAATAATAACTACGTCATAGCTCTCATGTTTTTAATTACCTATTCCTCAAAATCATAAAAGAAAGAACATTCTTTGGGGTGGATTCTTGATGATAGCAAGTCACTAATAAGAACTTAACACAAACATTTCAGTACTTTCATATTTTGAGTTTTAAAAAGTGATTATTAATGATGTACATTTTTAGCCACATCATTTTGATTACTGTACTCATTCAATTGAATAATATATTTTCTAATTTCATCTTCCATTTCAGACAATTTGGTTGTTTTTCCCAATTACATCTTTCATTTAAGTGAATTTGCCTACTTAGTTTCATTAACCACACAATCAACCTGGAGATTTCGATGATGACAATGTAGCTTGAAATTTATTTTTATATTTTTTATATAAAATGAAGACTATAGCAAAAATCTTATTACAAATAATCAAAATGAGGACAGTTAAAAAACGTTTTATTACTAAAACATCACGGTTGAACAATGTGTTTCTGTGATTGATATCATTAAGTGCTGCAGTTCCTTTTTTAAATTTGTGTTTTTATCTTTTGACACAATTACACATTCTCAAAAGACACATTAAAATAAAAATCACCCATTTAAATATAAAATTGTTTTTGTTTTTTTTTCATTATATTCTTGCTTGAAAGTGGTGAACAAACTTAAAATAAATGTGTTTCAATATATTGAGCAATAAACTAATCATTTTTCATAAATATGTTAAGCACATTTTTTGACTATTGTTTTGTTGTTCATGCCTAGGTTTATAATCTGAAACAAACTCAGGAGCAATACATTATTACTGCACTAGGACACTTTCTAAATGTTATATTTTGTAGAAAACACTGATCAGTTCCCTAGATGCAACAGATGTGTGCAATAATGCAGTAGGACACTCAAAACATAGTAAATGCTGCATTCGGATGTACTTAATACTCTAGATAGAGCAAGTATGTGTTATAATATAGTGTGACTCTTAGTATGTCTTATGGTGAATCTAACAGTGCACAATATCATAGAGATAGCATGTGTGTAATTTACTAATGGATATATACTAAATCAGTAACTGTTCAATATGTTAGATAGAACAGTGTAAAACTTGGTAAGGTGTACCTGCTTAATCTGTCGGTGTTCTTTACCCTAAATACAGCAGCTTTCTGTAAATTCGGTCTATTCTACTTTTAACTAGAATGATCAGTCACCACAATACCACATTTACTCATAACCGTATATTTGCTTTTTGCTTTATTGAACAAGTTGTAAACTTTCATTCTTTTTAGTTTTTACGGACGTTAACCATCCATCTGAAAAAATACTAAACTTTGAATTATTTACTTGCAGAAAATATGAAAAAATTACATTCAAAACAAGGCTTTCAAAAGTGTTCTAAAGTAATAAAAATGTATATCCTACTATAACTAGAATGTTAGTCACCACAATACCACATTTACTCATAACACAAATTAGACACAAGACCATCAGAAGTGTGGGAAAGAGTGTCGTCGGTCATCATTGTTCTAACATATGAAAAAAAATTAATATTTCTATGTTTCCCCAGCTAAGACATTTGTTGCTGAGTAAGGTTAGTGGAAGGTTAACATAAAATAGTAAATTCTTTACAGTAAGGTAACATTGGCATTTTCCCTTTAATGTTATAATTAAACACTGCTTTTAATGTTATCCAGTAAAAGAGAATAGCAAATCAGTCATCATTTTTTTACATTGAAATTTAACAAGTTCTAGGCGCTTGATTGTGATAGTGCTCTCTTGGCCTCCTTATTTTAAAAGTGCTCATTATCCTACATAGAACGAGTGTTTAATTAAATAGAGTTCAATATCCTAGATAGAGCAGATGTGTTTATTATACACACCATAGCACAGGATTAAAAAAAAACAAACTGATGTTCGGGGAGCAGTAAAACAGTGAAACAGTCAAAGCTGGAGGTTCGGGAAAAGATTCAGAGCTTGCAGTATATGAAAGAGTCACCCTGATGTTTAAGGAGTCGGAGCCAGCTCTTCAGGAAGTAGTCAGGTCCTAATTGTTCGGGTAGGAGTCAGAGCCTGATGTTCAGGAAAGAGTCAAGGCCTGGAGTTCAACCCGAATGGTATATTACGGAGTCTGAGTAGAATGGTATAGGAAGGGTCCCCATTGTTAGCACTATTATTTATATTCATATAAAATAATGTCTCGATCGGTGAATTTAAAAGAAAAAAATATTCTTCCCCATTGATACCATTTATTATATTCATATAAAATATTTAATCGGTGATCAACCTAGGTTATTTAATCTAACATACACAAACATGAAAGAAGTAAATAGACACCATTATTATCATTAACAAAGACTGCTGTCAGAGGGGCCTGATTGACCTAGGTTATTTTATCTAACATACACGGACATGAAGAAGTAAATAAACAAACACCCTTATTAACATTAATAATGAAGACAAATATGGTACTTTTAATAGAAATATTACATTTTTACTCAAGGGAATGGAGAGGTAGTGCAGAGTTTTGGGGAGGCCGGAGATAGTGTAGCCAGGGTGAATTGGCAACCATGTACGTGACATCTTTTACTCCTGGCAACTGTGGAAGGAGGGCGACTGGAGAAGTGATCCCCGTGCAACGCCAATAGGTACGTATATAGTATGCGCACCGGGGCTGTAATAGGTACGTATATAGCATGTGAACAGGGATGGTGATAAGTAAGTACATACCATGCGCACCTGGGCGACAATAGATACGGATTTAGCATTCACACCAGAGTGACGATAGGTACTTATATATTATGTACCTATATAGAAGGCACAGACAGAGGTGGTACTTTTTATAGAAATATGTCATACTTTTGCCCTGGCCAACGTAAGAGGAATGGTGGAGAAGAAACAGCTTTCGCAAAAGGCAAAATGAGAAAGTAGCTGTGAAATTGGGCGACCAGAGAAGAGAAAAGTAGAAAGATAAAGAGACGGCTATAGAGAAAGGGAGAGAAATAGAAGTTTGAATATAAAGATGTTACACACGCGATTTTTCTTCTATTCTATAACCTGAGCAACGCCGGGTAGCCCTGCTAGTATATAATAATTACAGAGAGATAACTCTCGTGTATTCTTTCAACACAGGAGTAGATAACCCCTTTTCAAATACATCCAGTTCATTCTATTTCCATTTTCAAATCCTTTCTTTTTATCAATTAACCTGGACGCTATGCAAATTTCATGCATGGCACAGGCTATCTTTTTTCTTTTATGTCAGGGTGATTGGCTCAGCACATTTGAATAATCATTGCTTTTTTGCCAATATATTTTTCAGCCTTCATTTTGTGAAGATTGCATTTCCAAATTAGCAATATATCATGAACATGTGGTACACGATACTAAAATAGGCAAACTACCGTCGGGTGAGATTTATAGTTTGACAATTACTATTTTTCAATCGATTAGTTTATTTTAATAAAGATACAGATACTGGCTTATTTAATGTTGGGGACATTTTTAAAAAATAATTAATATTTTAATTAAAAAGTATTTGAAAGATTTTCTTTTATGATTTTCCCCCACTTATCAACGCAAAAACCCACTTATCAAGGCGAAAACCAACTCGACGATTTGGTTTAATGAGTTAATGAGATAGATCAATAACCAGTGAAATGTAAATGAATACCATGAAAAGATTAAAAATATCTACAGATCATGTACTTAAAGCCACAATTGATTTAGTGAACTGCAATGCACACATCTGTATCAGAAAAATCGGCATGGAATGTAAGGGCAACAGGACAATATAGGAGGAAGCGAGAGTTACAAGACAAGCGAAAGTACACTCAACGTCCACATTCTACTCTTCTACACTTGCTTTTGTATGTGTATGTCATACGGCAAATCAGTCATTATTTATGCCCTTTAAGGCCGGAACACAAAGCATTTCAGTGCATAGCCATGTTGTTATGTACACAGAGTTGAGGAATAATATCGGCTCTATACATTTACTTAGCTACATATTGTTGTGATGTTCATACATCTGTACGAACATTACAACAAGTTATACGATGTGATTTGAACTCAGCATAGAATATTTCTTTTGCTCGAGATGGTATCCATTAGACTAATCGCGCAACTTTTTAGAGATGAAAAAAAATTGGGGGCAATGCCGTAATTTTTACCGATTTCAGATAGGAAACTAAAACGTAAGACTTAAATCAAGCCATATATATGATGTATATATCATATATATGATGTATATATCATATATATGATGTATATAGCATATATATGATGTTGAACAGAACATAAGTCAGTCGTGAGGCTGCATACCTCAGCCTGACAACCTAAAGATAGGGTCAAACCCTCATCTGGGCCTTACTACTTCATATTGTATGAAGTATTCCCGAAGTTATGCAATGTAAACGTTGATAACTCAAAAACTATCTGATTAGGCTGTCATTTTGCATGATCTTGGCTGTTAGCAAACAGCATTAGATACATGCATCGAATTTGGAAAAATATGAAGTCGAGTTTCCGTCAAAATTGCGAGCTTGATCGGACCTTTCATGGTCATGGTCAAAAGTATACATTCACTTGAATATTGGCCAAGCAGCGAGTCTCTACGCGGAATAGAAGTGTAATTTTAACCTTTTCTGTGATGAGACCATGACCTTTCACATAGTATCCTCGAAGTACATCAGTTCTAAGTAAGACCATAACCGCTATTTAAACAAATTTTTGTGACGATTAGTAAAGCGATGTGGCCGTTAAGCTAGACGCAAATAAAGAAACCAACTCGACCGAAAACAATCCCCACCTTGGTGGATGTAATGAAGTATATGCAATATGTATTGTAGCGCCATAGGATTACCAAGAAAAAGGAATGATTTGCCGAAAAAACACTAAACCTCTTTTTATTTTGCTAGATTCTGTTTAACTAAAACCTACAGATTTATCAACCGCACAATTGCTGTTATATGTTGCTGTAGCCTTATGTGATGTCGACTTTTTATTTTGCCTGTCTGGGAAATTTCGCAAGAAAACGTTAACTTTTGAATAATAATCGTTAGGGCGAACGAGCTAAACAATTGGCAATGGTTATAATTACAAATTGATGTATTGCTTTCACAAACAGCTGGACACATACATGTTTAGTCAGGTTGTTCTCCTATTTTTCAAATTCTTTTTTGACAGGTTTTATGATCCAATACTACCTTAATCCAGAATAGCGACTAAACACAGTACAAACTAGAGATAACATCTATCAAAAGAATTGATAACTTAGAGCGGAATACAGGATGAAAATATTTAATTAATAGTAGATAATTCTTTATATATGTTATCATACTTATATGAATATATATTTTTATATAATAAAGCAACTAGCTAAACATCTGCCTAAAATGTGATGTTCAGTCTAGTCCATGCAGAGAGCTGTTTTAATTCTATTTAAGCATCAACATTCCATAGGTTCTTCATGTAAGATCTAATGCAATTCTTACTAATAGTAGTTTGGAACGAATAAGTGTTCATTATTATTTTCTCACTTAGAGTTTTCACATGAGTAATTATTATAGTTGCTCACTGGCGATGAAAAGTGGTGTTCGCTTGAATATGAGTGATACCAAGTCCCCCTAAATTTCATGCGCCTTTTACATCTGTCCAAAACCGTTGCAAATAACTTTAAGTTATCGTAACAACTGTTAACCTTTGATTTCCAAATTGGGACAATGGCGTCACTTTTACCGATTCCAGATAAGAAATCAGCAAGTCAGACTAAAATTCAGCAGACTGTGTAGTTTGAGTTGCAATAAGTTCTCTACAGAATTGTGTGGTCTATTCCCTGCTTCTTTTGTTTCAGCTCGTTAGACTCGTTGGTCTAGTGGTCTCCAACAATTAGCTGTGTTGATACCTCATTGTAATACAGCTTCCTATTCCAGTTTCTTTTTTCGAAGAACTGCAGACTTTTTTCCTGTTGGCTGTTTTCTTCTTACCTATAAACTTGGTATTTTCAAGACAAAGGCCAATAGGCATTTCCTGCATTTGCGATAATCATATCTTTCTTACATCAATTGGCTTGATGCCTTGTCTGGAGCGATTTCGATATAAAAAAGAGTCTCCTCAGGATTCATGTTCTCTCGGCGCTTCCCCAGTCGAGGTTTGAACGGCGCCTGTCTGTCTCAGTCTTTCCATCTTTCTTGACCGTTAATGATTACTTTGTATGATATAAACTGCGCCTTGTGCCAACATTTTGCCATGTTCTTGGAATTTCTGACAACTTCAGTTTTCTTGGATTCGTGTGATGTTATGTCTATATATTTTTCTATTTCTGTTTCAACTTCCCTGATGTTAATCGGCGTTTCCTACTTATGTCGGTTTGTTTCTACACTCGAAGAAGTTTCTTAATATTTTAGCTGTCATTATCAGTGCAGTGCTTTATATGGTGCAAATACTCCCTTTGATAAAAAAATTCTTATAGTTGTTTACAAGTATTTCGGAAATGTTTTTAATCATTATTATTATTAGTAGTAGTAGTAGTAGTAGTAGAGTAGTAGTAGTAGTAGTAGTAGTAGTAGTAGTAGAAGTAGTAGAAGTAGTAGAAGTAGTAGTAGTTGTTGTTGTTGTAATAGTAGATTAATTTGAGAGACTATTTATTTATCTACCTCCCACAGCGGTAAGATGTGACACAAGGTCGGGAAGGTGGGATTTGAAAAGCCAGCGCCCGAGAAGGTGAGTACTCTGGCCTACAAAAAATGCCTGGACAGCCCCGTCAGCATTCCCCGGTAGGAGCGCCTCAGGCAGTAAGCAATAAACTTACTCCTCCTCAACTGCACAGGACAAACCCACAGACCGGCGTAAATCAAGCCCCGAAGACCAAGACAATACCAGTCTATGGGGTGCAGTATCCATCGGAACAGATACTACACTTTGATCTTGGCCATTTGAGAGACTATATAGCACATATTTAGTGCAATTATGTCCATTCGATATAGCGGCTCAAGTATTGTATTATTATTATTATTAGTAGTAGTAGATATTTATTATCTACTAACACACATTTTCTTACAGGTTACAATTCTGACCAATAGTCTTGAATACTACAAGTAATTATTAATTTTAGTAGTATTAGTAGTAGTAGTAGTAAGATGTGTACTTAACTGTTACTGTTCGAATGGAGAATGCATTCTTGTCTCGTTTCTCCCCCTTCGTTAATGTTCCGCTGACTGGTAAGTTTGCCCTCGCATAACTTCGGCTATTTCCCAGCTTCTTTCAATGGTCATAAGTTGTTGTATGTTATCACAACAACAATGGTACAACTTTTATCCCAGTCTTGAAAAGACAATTGGTCCTCAACACTCATCTCAGTTTGTCAGAAAACCACCGAAACTGAGCACTTACCACGTAAATTCCTTGTACAACAAATGCATGTTTTAAACTGTTTTGTTTAAATTAAAATGCAATAAACAGGCTTCTTACTTGATATATTTTGAACGCATGTCGTTTTAAGAAAATCAAAGAGCATTTCATTTATTGATAATTCTTGATATTTTTACAAACCTATCTGCTATTTGTTTAAATCTTAAAATAATGTTGTCAAACCTTTTCTCTATTTCCGTAATACAACACTGTTCTTGTTGGCGCTGAAATAATTGTGAATAAAAATCTAAACTGTTAGTTTAGAGATCTAATTTAAAAAAGATATAAGACTAGGGCATCTAAGCAAAATGTAGAATTTAAAATACTTTCTTATCTTGTCTTGTTCCCAAATTGTCTTTTTATTTTTTACTAATTAGTAAAAAATAAAAAGACACTTGAGTCATTACTATGAATGCCAAAATCAACTCGAGGATACATGTGCAAGAGATGGAGCGACCGTCAGTTGAAATTATGAGAGGCTATTATGAGAGGATGGATACTAAAAATGGAATGAACAAAATTGGATTACTGATGAGGAAGGTTTATACCAAGTATTTGTTGATATTAAAACACGACCCCGTTGTAGTCTGTGGGAGTTATAGAGAGCATTATTGAAGACGACCGTTTTATATGTCGCTGCTTCTATGTGCCGCTGTACCAAGAGGAACCATCCATCTCCAGATATCTTAGTAGAGCAAGGAAAACGACACTATAATACATATAGCTAGGAGATTAATACTAAATTATGTTCGACTGACGTTGAACATAATTGTCCTGGTATCTTGAACTATTTTCAGCGACTTTATTATCTGTGCCTCAAACCAGTATTCCGAACTCGATTCTCAGTTGATATCGAAAGTTTCCAATAATTGCATGCGATAATAGTTTTTGTTGAATGAAGATATCTAAACTTTTATTTAGGCTGTAAAAGTATCCATACTTAATTCTCGTTTGTGTCAATTTCCTTTTTTCCTCATCTAACCATTTTAGTTATTCCATCAGATGCATAAACATTGTCAAACAACTCACACAATACTACATTCTTTCGCAAATCACTAAAAGACAATAATTTATGAAAATATAATATAAACGATTACACATTTGTTTTCTAATTCTACTTTTATTTTTACGTTGGACGAAAATTAAATTACACAAATTGATAGAATAATTATGGGTGATTTAAATTCAAAGCAGATTCTCACGTGCATAACTCGATATATTAACTTTATTTGTACGAAAGATTTGTGCTTAATGCAATTTCACGCAGTGGTATATTGCGGCAGGTGCAGTTAGATCAGATGAACTGGAGTTACTTATCTTAGCCAGACCTTTTTCATATATATGTTCTCCTTCAGTCGTTTGATATTGAAATAATTAAATTGTAAGAAATCGATAGAAGAGTTTCATGTGTTCGAATTCATAGAACTTCATATATTTTGATTTTCATTAGACAAAAGGGTATAAAAATAACATATATATACATTGGATGTACAATTATATGATGTTACATCTCTCGAATCGGAGTTATTTAAAAAAATTACCTTTACGTTTTGTATATTACAAAAAACTGAAGTGATGTTATCTTAGTTACATCAGAAGTCCGATTTATGTTCTACAATATATTGTCAAGGTAACATTTGAATACATCGTTATAGTTTAACAATTTTAAGTACATTTTAAAAATAATGTTTTCCTTAGTTGACAAATACCCCCCCCGTGATTTTACCACGAAAGACATGTAGTACAATATTAAAAAATGTATAACTAATTGTTGAAAGTATGCTTTTCTTAACCTCAATTTGCTTATTAAAAGAGATAAATTGCTGTAGTTTGTTTTTATGGAAGTCGCTCCAGACAGGGCATGGATGCACTTGATGTGAAGAGCTGAGAAATACTACTTCAAAGTCAAAAGTAGCCAACGATTAGATGGATAGATTCCGACCAAGAAAACAGTAATTCTACCTCCATTCTCAGACACATCACTCATGGAATGTGAGGATTAAAGGACAACATATGGAAGCGAGAGTTACAAGGTTGCCGAAAGTAAACTCAACATCCTATTTCTACTCTACTAAAATTAAATGATAAAATACATTCCTAAATTTGAAAATGATGTATTTCATATTTAAATACGTGTGTGACCACTTAGATCAGCGATTTGCTTTAATGGAAAACTTTACAGAATCTGTAAAAAACGAGCTGATTCTAATCTTAATTGTTTCCATGAAGAATGAATAAGAGAAAGGAAATTGATTGAAAAAAACATATACGCACTTGAGGATCAATATTCAGTTCGGCGTTGAGATCGAGATCTAATTATAATAGCATTCATTATTTAGCTTCAATAATATTCAAAAGAAATTCTGATGTCTTATTTAGAACTATTTCATTTACCAATTCACGCTCGTATTGAAGAACTATGAAAATATATAAAAAATATCCTCTCATAGTTGGCATTTATCTATCCGGTAGTGTTTATATATATATATATATATGTATATATATATATACATACATACATATATATATATATATATATATATATATATATATATATATATATATATATATATATATATATATATATATATATATATATATATATATATATACATACATACATACATATATATATATAGGCAGCATTTTGTAGTTTACACATATTTCATTAAATACGATAAACTATTAATGTCGGCATATTTTTGTCTTGACCCTTTGCTGATATATTTGTGTATTCCCTTGTTTAAAGCAAGAACTGACAGATAGATCTGCTACATTCACTAATAACCTTTTCCATCTTCGGGAGTAGTTATCGAGTAAATACAGTTGCGCTAATGTATTTATAGGTAGTTTTTGTTGTCTGTCGTATTTAATGAAATATATATATATATATATATATATATATATATATATATATATTGGTAAAGAATCAGTAAGTAAAACTCAGCATAATATGCGATTATAAAAAATGAAATTCAAATTAATTTATATAGTGTATTACAGGCTATGAAAGTTTTACAAGGGATACAAGGG
This sequence comes from Sepiola atlantica, assembly GCA_963556195.1. Classification (NCBI taxonomy): domain Eukaryota; kingdom Metazoa; phylum Mollusca; class Cephalopoda; order Sepiida; family Sepiolidae; genus Sepiola; species Sepiola atlantica. The sequence continues at coordinate 110,486,895 of OY744517.1, read as the reverse complement.
ATTGGAACAATCGAGCGCCTACTATGAACATAAATATACAGTCGGGAGAGGCTAGCAATAGTTCTTTTTTTGTGAAAAAGGACTGCAGGGAAGAGAAGAGTTCATGCCCCACTAGATTGAGAAGTCTTTGTAGTACTCAATCGTGGCAAGAGAGAGTGCTCCGAGCGGAACCTCAACAGATGTGACAGCAGTACACCACGTTATAACGGATCTGGCTCTTATATAAGCAGGGAACTGCATCAGGGATGAAGTACTTTTCTGGAACGATAGAGTGATCCAACCATTTTTCCAGCTATCTTAGTCAATTATTTAATGCAACTCTTCCACTTCAGATATGGAGTAAAAGTCAGACTTAGGCGCTTTTCAAGAACGGGGTCTTCATTAAGATAGGAACCATTCATTTTGACTGGGTAGAAATATTGATCCGAGTGTGTGTAGTAAAAAGAGATTAGCTTTGTTTTAGAGGCGTTAAGGTAACAAGCCATTTTTCCCCAATGGACCACATGGCTCAAGTCTAGAGAGAGAGAGAAAGAGAGAGAGAGAGCGAGGGAGAGAAAGGGAGAGAGAGAGAGAAAGAGAGATATAGGCAGACAGGCAGACAGACAGACAGACAGACAGATAAACAGACAGACAGACAGACATACAGAGACAGAGACAGATTAAGAAAGATATTGGTCATCAGTGCTCTTTGAAGTGCTTCTATAGATAGTCGTGTCGACTGCGTACATATCAAGGAATGATCTCAGGATACAATTTGGAAGATCATTTATGAACATCAGGATAATTGTTTGTGCAAAGAATTGATCTTTAAGGTACGCCGACATTGATATTATAAGATTCGGACGTCTGCCGGTCAGCAACCAATGTAAGAGAGGAAAGATTTGATCGTTGTGTGAATGTTTTCAGATATTCCGTAGCGAGAAGTTGTGTGAAAGAAATCTTCGTGACAAACAATATCGAAGGCCTTTGATATTTAAAGAGATATCGCACAGAAACAAAGGCCCGTCTATTGATTTATTCATTCTGTCCGATATAACAGTCAGAACGCCAGCTGTTAATCTTGCAGGACGAATTCCATGTTGTTTGTCACTAAGTACATTGTGTGTATGTAGGTTGTTGACAACTTCTAGATTTATTATATATTCGAGCACGGCTAGCTGTTTTGACTCTGTTGGCATATTTTGGAGGGTATGAAGTTATGAATTCCAACGATTATCGAATAAGATATATCGGAAGCGAAACAGAGCACCTTCTGTTTGAAAATTGTTTTCAGTGGGATTTTAGATATGAAGGATCTTAAGATGCCCCGATCAGCTATTGAGTATCGGAAAACTCGGCGATTGAAAGGGACATGATGTGAATTGATGAGCGTCGTTTTTATATTAAGCCAACTGAAAGGGGAACGTCTTCTGTAATCATCTTGTTTGATTGAGCGAGCCACCTAATATTGTGAACGTTGAAGTAGCCATAAACATAGATGTTAAGGAAACGCTGATCAGTCAGGATCTTGTCGACTTTAACAGAAATTTTATCAATAATATTAATAGTAATGTGACGATAGAGGGAACAGGCGAAAGCGCTACAGTAAGCAAGTGCAACACGTTAAGACATATAGGATGAATCAGATTCTTCTTTGATGTGACCCTACCACATGGAACACCGTCTCTTATATAGACACAGATTCCATGACCATGTCAGTCTTATGGGTCTGATTTTGAGGTAATGTTCGAATAATCTGGGTTCATCTATAGAAACTGACGGGCAAATGATAGTTTGGCATAACACTAACAGGTCTGGCTAAGTCTCTTGTAAATCCATTTCAACCTATAGAAGGTTAGAACGTAGAATCCTAATGTTCGAAAAAGAAACCCGTTTAAAAATATCTACGTTAAAATTTGGTGTTCTGAGTTTACACTTAATTTATGTTTTATAAGTTTTCATGAAGGGATAGGAGGTTTTGTGGAAGAAGTCAGCAAATGTGTAAAGAACAGAACACAAAGAGAATTAGTAAAAGAAAGATACACTTTGTTAACCATTGAACAAAGAAAATATGTAGCAGTTACCACTTATATGAAATCGAGAGGCCCCACCAAACGACTACATGGTTCAGACTTTATTCACCAAATGGCATTGCAACAGTCGCGGCATGTTGCATCTTCTAATAGGACATCCTCTTTGGGAGTTACACAAAGGTTCGAGTCCTTAGACTATCAGGGAGATAACTTCAGCCCACGTAAAACATTTACCTCCAGCACTCTTATTAGTGACATGACTATGAAAAGAGAAAGAGAGAATTACTCAAGTTTCCTACAAATTTCGCTCCCACTGAACAACTGCTGACTAGGGGAGAAACATTTTCTTCCGCCTTCGTCAGAAACATCGAACATGGAGAATGAAGACTAAGGGGCAAAGTATGAGAAGCGAGAGTTACATGGCTGCCGAAATTGCATCCACTGTGCATTTCTACTCTCCATTAGTTGAGGCGAACAATAGATGACAATATTAAAAAAATCACTAAATATTTACTTAGCATAAGTTTGTGTCTTCCAAATATACATTGAAGATACGACCCCTCCCACATTTGTATGTATTAGTACAGCTACAAAGCAAGAAGCTTTTTAAAGAGTGAATAATAGGTTTCGAGTTGAAATTTTAAATAAAAGTTCAAATAAAAGAGGGAAAAAGCTAAAGATAACTTTAAAAAACAATGACATATAAAAAATGGAGTTTCGAAAAGTTAGGAATGAATTTCGGCTTACTATTCGCGCCCAATAAGATATGTTTGCATAAATGCATATTTTATAATTTATTTGTATATATTTAAACTTTTATTACAGCAGTTCATTTTGTTTGTGATTTTATTAAACCAGTTAATAATTTATTTTATATTCCTCTATGTGTTTACATTCAGCTTTCTCCTTGCATAAAAAGTAGAATAAATGTGCATTTAGTTAACGATCAAGCTAATCGTAAAACATAAAAAGAATGCTTAAACAAGCAACGATTAACTAGTTTAATGAATTAAAATGCAATTTATCAATGAAAAAGTAAATATACAAATTTCAACAACAGTTTCCGTTTTCTTGTTTTATAATTTCGCATAAAAAACATATTTCTTGAGAGTAGGCCTTTTTATATTTAACTAGCGGAACCCGTCGCCCGGCGTTGCGCGGGAGAAAGTACTACCTATTGCATAAAAAAGAAACCGCCTATTGTTCTTTCCCCCCTCCCTTCTACCGTGTTGGTGAATGTTTTAAATTAAAAAAAAAGAAAAGTAAAAGAAAGCGAAATGTGATCGAACGCCGACAGCGACGATAATGGCGGAAATTAAACCTCCATTCTTAACCATTGCGCCACAGATACAACTTGAAAAACATTTGTCAAAATAGGCCACTTAAGCTAAGCTTGTTTACTGGCAGCTTCTGGCGACGAAAAATAAATTTCTACAATGACACGGTTTAGGTCATTTATTTTAGAAGGGGTAAAGGTATATGATTTGGAAAATATAAATGTGTCGGGGTCTAACAGTATTTTGGCGGCTATTGAATTAAGTAGGAAGTCGATTTAACGAAGGAGTTGTAGCCGTAATTGTGTTCGTTAATGTCATTCGCTTAATTCCGGAATGAATGTAAATGTGGAAATCATAGTTAGAAATAGGAAAAACGTAATCTAATATTCGCGGAATATCATCGGATTCAACGGGAGCGGTCATTATTTGTTTGCGTATTGCTTTATATTATGTAGTAAATTAATACCAGGCAAATAATAAATAAGGACGGACTGTTTTGTGAAAAGTAAACTGTGTTTATTAGTACCCTGTGTCGATGAGTGTAGTCACAGTACACAATTGTTAGGGGGAAAAGTCTTTGCTACCACCTATATGGAGTTGGTTTTTCGGAGAGACGTTGATGGTGGGCCAAATATAATATTTAGTGTTAGGTTGGGAAAAATAATAACAACTTTACTAAAACACGCTCGAGTGAATAAGTGTAGTATAGCGGTGAGTTTAGTAGCCTGTGATGTATGTGGTTATTTTCCTATACTCCGAGAAGGTACAGGGGAAAAAACGTCTCTACTTTATATATTAGATAATATAACAATCTGGTTTTAAAATAAAAAAAATAATCCACGGCTAAGTCATCTGTATCTCTGTTTCTGCTCTCTCTATTTCTCTCTCCCCCCTCTCTCTAACTCTCTCTCTCTATATATAGTTTAATATATATATATATATATATATATATATATATATATATATATATATATATATATATATAGAGAGAGAGAGAGAGAGAGAGAGAGAGAGAGGGGGGGAAGTAGAGAGGGGAGAGAAAAAAAGGGAGAGAGATCACTAACGTAGTAACACTCGTGTCGAAAAGGCATATATTTATTATCTCTCGCGTTTTTTTGTGATTATCGGTTCTGTGAATAAATACAACTTCCATGAAAATGGTTCGCTGCTTTCCTGGGAGATATTTGGGACGCCGAAGACAAACCTGGGTTCAAAATGAATATATAATGTTATACACATTCACGCCGAAAAAATATGGTAACATATGTACATTTATTCGTAATTCATTTCATTATTATTTGGATCTGGCGAAAATTTATCGAGAACTTCGATGTCAGTAAGGCAACTGTGATAACACCCCAATTATAGTGGCTGAAAGGCTGACACCGGAACTAGCTCCAACACTTAAAATGCTGTCCAAATGTTGCTTAAAGGATAAATGCTTTCTATCACCTTTCAAAACCTCGTCAGTTTTCCCAGAATTTATAATTACTGGGGATCGGTCTTCTGGATCTCAGTACAGACCAATCAGTCTCCTGTCCTACAGCGTATGTGCTGACTGAATTATCACATAAATAAGTGAATCTATTGACGGGGGGGGGGCTTCGTTTCTAGAGCGATAGCTTTTGACATATCGATAGTCTTTGATAGGGTTTTGCATTAATGTCTACAATCGAGCTAGCTATGGAATATCTGAGATGTCTTCTAAGCCATCAAATCCTTTCGTTCAGATAAGGTTTATAAAATAAGTCGTTGATGGGAAGAAGTCTGAAGCACATAGTATCAAGGCTGGCGTGCCTCAAGGATCTATTCTGGGCTGAATCCTCATCGTGATCTTAATCAATGATCTTCCAAATCACATTCTAAGATCATTCGCCGACATTTATGCAGATGACACAACCATGTATGACAAGACTAATTATCAGTATCTTTCTTATTCTTTACTTTCTTCCCCGAAGCATGTTGTGCAATGCGGAAAAGGGTGGCTGGTTACTCTTAATACGTCTAAAACCAAGCTTCTCTCCTTCCACCACTAACGCTCAGCTCCTCACTTTGCCCTAATTCAAATGAATGACCCTCTCCTGCTTTGATCAACTGGGACTGATTTATATCTGAGGCTTATAATGTAAGATTTACATCGAAGTCTTTGCTAAGGTCGCTGGAAAATGGTTGGATCATTCTACCGCTCTATAATGTAATTCTCTAACTGTGTAAGAGTCAAATACGTCCTAAGATCGAATACTGTTGCCACATCTGGGGATGTTCCGCTTAGAACACCATTTCCTTCCTTGCTAAAGTACAAAATCAACTTTGAAATCTTGTGGGTGATGTCCTCTACTTTTCCCCGCAGCCTCTTTCTCACAGAAGAAATGTTGCTAGTCTTTATCTGCTCTAACGCTATTTTCATGGTAGGTACTCAACTGAGCTGTAATCTATGGTTCCCCCTGTAAACCATTCACAACAAAAACTCGTCTAGCTACATCCATTGTCAATAATTTCCCTTTTCTCTCTCTCTATCTACGTAAAACTTAACGGAACTTCCATAGATAAACTTTCTTAGCTATCACTACCCGTAGGTAGAACACAATACAACGATGCTGCTTCTCAGGCGACTACAACATGGTTGTTTCCAAGTCCAATGTAATTTTATTTGATGAACCGTACTCTTTAATAATCAGATTCTGACTAGTTTCAACCATTGTTACCAATCATCACGATGTCGTCTCACCGTCCAGCTGATAAACTCATTAACTCTTATCCTCGAGTGGCCTTAGGGCCTTGATAAGCGGTGACTTGTTAGTAAATTCTTTTTTAAGAAGCAATACACTTACTGTAAAAAATATGTGACCAAAACGAAATTAGATTTGTTTAATGAATTCAATTATACTGGCATATTACTCTTTTCTGATTATGAAGGACTAACTGTTCATTAGAGTTTCATGCGGAAATGTTGTACATTCTCTTATGATTTCAATTCTCTGAAAACTAATAATAATTGGGGATATTTAATGGAACGAAATAATTTTGACATAATCCAACCTCTTTGTTTTTGTTGAATTCTGTTTCTTCTGTCCACTGTATTATCCGCTGATTTGGCGTTATAGAGTTTAATTTCTCCTAATATATATGCTAGTTGATGGCTTCCACGTAGAAAGACATCGGGCTACGGGTCAGCGGCGACTTGAACGTTGGGTTCGATCCGTCTGAACGACATCAATTATCACCAGAACACATAAGATTGCGTAGGCATTAAACATTGATGTATGTAAGTGATAATAATTAATATTTTCTTACAAATATATATATATATATATATATATGTATATATATATATATATATGTATATAATATGAGACTTTTAGATAATTGAACCTATAGTGAAATGGTTTAATCTCAATATACGAGATACAGCAATTATAAAGATAAATGAAGGAAGAGAGATAAAGAGGTACGAATGACAAATCTATTTCATCTTCGATTGTTCAATGCAAAGTTTACTCCATAAAAACATGTTTATTTCTCTTTCCTTAAGCCAGGCTTTTCAAAGATTAAAATCTTATAATCAGAGGATTTACATGGAAAAGTTGGTAGGGAAATAGCCAAAATTCAAAATTTGGAAAATTAAAAAATATATATATATAAATTAATGGAAAGTAAAAGTGTGTGTATAAAAAGGTTATCAAAATGTACGGTGACGAAAAGTTTAAAGATGGAAAAGGAATTTCGTGGAAACTGCGTTTAAAGAGTTCAAAATGTAGTAAATCCAATAGAATGATGTTAATTCAACCGCAGATAATTTAGGATGTAATTTTGAGAATTAGGGCTATTTTAAAATACTTCCGAGGACCGCGTGTGAAAATAGTTTTAAAGAGGTAACTTTGAAATGTTCAAGCAGGCCGATTAAAAATTTTAGTAGTTACTCTGATCGAATCTAAGGAATGAGAGAGATTTTTCTGGTCGAAGACGAAGCCAGTAAAAAGTGGGAAGAGAGTGTGAAATTAGGGAAGTGTGAGGAGAGGGTTTTGTGGATGAAACTATGGTTGATGGATGGCGAAGGGTAGGGGAAGGCTTGTTTAGTTACAGCTCATCGCTAGTAAGAAACAATATAAAGTAATTACTTCCAGTTTATTTGCTGGACTGGCTTCAGGAAAGAAAAATAAGCATGTTTTCATCGAGTACACCTGGCATTGAACAATCGACGATGAAATAGATTTGTTATCCGCAAATCTTTATCTCTTTTCCGTCATGTATCTGTATATATATATATATATATATATATATATATATATATATATATATATATATATTTGGAAACATTTAACTTTAAAACAGTTCAGAATTATTTGAAGTATTGTTAAGGAAGTGTTCTTCAAATCATACAACTGTCTATCGTCAGTTTAAACAAGTTGGAAAGTTTACGTAAAATAGGTATCTCATATATTGTTTTGATACGTGAATCCTTAGTTGAAAACGCAAATACATTCATTATGTGACTTGATCAAATTGACATTAATAAAACGTGTGTTTTTTAATAAAACTTAGCGTACATTCTTGTTAAAATAATTTAATTATCCACCTCTACGCATTTTTTATAATACGCTGTTTATTATCTTAAGTAATTTATATAACTAGCATTATGTAATAGTATTAACACATTTTTGACACAAAACAGTTACCTCTATGAATTCTAATGAATGAAATTAAGTGAATGAAAAATTAATGAATAACAAATGAAGAGAAAAATGAAGGAAAAACCTGAATGAAAAAAGGAATTAAAAAAATGAATGAAAAAATAAATGAAAAAAAAAACGAAACAATATTTGATTAAAAAAAGATGAATGAAAACAAACTTACTACCATTATATAATAAGATTAACACACTTTCAGCAGAAAACAGTAACCTCAATTTTTTGAAGATTCACGGTAATGCATTTTAAATTGCTGATTCGCAATATTTAAACTAAAAATAGAAATAATACACAGGTCTGGCATTAACAAAAAATTATTTTTGCCCAGAGAAATTGCTAATCTTAACAAATTATTTTCCTTCATCTAAGGCGTCAAGAAAAAGTTTATTCATAGCATAGAATGCATTACTTTGTGCTAGTTTTTTTCATATGAATTAATTAAAGGAATTTTCAATGATTATTGATTACTTGTAAATTGAATTACATGCATAAATCACCATTTTGCCGGCGACATCAACGGACATTTGAAAAAACGGGATATCTGTCAATAAAAACGCACAGAAATGTTCACACGAACTAAAACAACAACCACATAATGAAAATTAGAAAATCAAAGGAAAGTAAGTAGTGTGTATTAAACGATTGATTCGCTAATGCGGTTTCAATGATGCATGTATCGTTAAGATAAGGCTATTAATAGCGATTTTTTCTTTTTTAAATACTTTATTTATTATTAATATTCAACGTTGGATACATGTCTAATTTCATTAATAATGAAGTTTGTTTTAATAAACAACATTTAAGATATTATGATTCTCATTTAGTACATAAAAAACACATACAAACACACACACACACACACACACACACACACATATATATATATATATATATATATATATATATATATATATATATATATATATATGTCTGTGTGTGTGTGTGTTTGCCGAATGAGGATTCAGTGGTTAGGAATTCCTTTTGGCATTTTGAAGATCTAGATGTTATCCCATTATCAAAACCCTTGCTTGTCTATCCACATTGAATACGTGTGATATAGCGAAACCGTCGGTTTGTGGATTATGATATGTATATATATATATATACACATTCATATATGCATCGGATTGAATATATAGGACGACATTTGCTATAATTAAGACGTTTCTTTTAATTAATTGAAATCAAATATAAGTCCGCTGATAGTTTTTCATGTGATCATATCTTTTATACTTTCCGGTTTATATACATTTATTAAACGTTTTCTCTGCTAGTTGGAGAATACGCACAAACAAAACGCCTATTTTGCATAACCCTACCATGTAACGCTTAACGTAAACAGCCAAATCTCAGGACTTTAAATTTGATGACAGAGGATATTGATAGAGTAGCAGTGAGTTTTTGTAACTCTACAATACTGATATGATCAGAAAGAGTATTATCAGTAATGAAGCGCATGATGTGGTTTCGGAGGATTTCTAATTTCTGATGTAATTTTACAGTCCAGTTGACGGATCCAAGTCCGTGTAAGACTACAGAAAGGACAAATGCGTTATAGATTTTAGCTTTTATTTTATATTGTATGCGTTTCAAAGTTAGGGCGGTTTTGTTTCTTGTGAAGGCGGCCCAACCTAAGCCGATTTTGTGATTTATAGCTGTTTGTCCGTCGTTAAATGGACACAGCTTGCGCCAATGGTAAACAAACTTTGACACTTGTTTGTTTTTTCGCCGTTGATGTTGATGTTAAGCGGAGTTTGTTTTTTACAATGGTCATGTATTTAGTCTTTGGCCTGTGAATAGAAAGATCAACTTCTTTCTAGTACTTCACAAGATCATCCTGAAATAACTGCACATCAGAGCTGGAGCTATGTGATTCTAATAGGTCATGTTAGAAAAAGATGGCAATCAATGGGAAAAAAGAGCTACATTGTTGTTCTGTTTTCCAAATAACTGATGCGATAATTATGCAGAATAAAAGCGCTGAAAAGACATTAGGTTACGTTACGCTATTGAGAATTCAGATTAGGCGTGATCTGCCTATATCAGTTTTGATTGCTGCAGTCGAATTAGCAAAGGTCATTTCAAGAAGTGTATATACTGTTTATTCAGATTTATTTATTCTATAAGTTTCCAAAGAAATGGGATCTATCAAATGCTTTAGTAAAATCAATAACGGCAATGAACACATGATTATTGAATTTTATGGACTATTATCTGCTCTAAGGCGATAACATACAGACTCATATATATATATATATATATATATATATATATATATATATATATATATATATATATATATATGCGAACATATACAGGGTTCGAATGCTATTTGAAGAATACTGTTCTAAGTACACACTCAAATAGTTTATTATATAGTTTTTTGATTTCAAATAACACATTCAGAGGAATAGTTTAACACAAGAAATACGAAATAAATTAAGTCATAGTTGCTTTAGCTATAAAACATATTGATTTAGAAATCAGAAACTGTTTACGTGTTGCCGGATCATTTGATCATAAGGTTCGGTTGGGGCTACAGGGATGTGATGATAAAAAAAACAGACGAAATAAAATGTTGCTATTTGTAGCTTTTTCTTAAGTACCAAGCGAGATGCGCACCAAACATCCGAATACTGTTATGGTTGTAGGCGTTGTGATTTTTAGTCATTTCATGCCACCTTACATTTTCTCACAAGGTGTGACGGTCAATGCTGCTGTATACATTCATGTCATTAAAACGATTGTGAAGCCCTGGATAGATAAAATATACAGTGCAAACATATATGTATTTCAACAAAACTCCGCACATTCTCACAAAGCCATTGTAACCCAGGACTGATTATAAAAGAGGTTTTAAGCTATTATGACCCCCAACATGTGGCCTCCCAACTGGCAAAATTTAAATCTTATAGTCTATTACACGTGGAACATTTTTCAACGAGAAACTAATCGACATCCTCATAGTACAATACTTTCAATAAAAGCCGCCATTATCCAGGTGATATGCATAATTAATAAGAGTCACTTAATATCTTCTTCTGGACGGTTGTGTGCCCGAATAGAACTAGTTATTGAAGTTATATAGGACTCATAAAATACTAATATAATGAAGTATGAAGTATTGCGTCAAGTTGATTTAAATATATACATTTTTGTTAAAAGATCGTTGTTTATTTTACGTCTTAAAAAGTTCTCAAATAGCCCTTGTACCCTATACATGTATGTATACATATATAGTCATGCACAGTATATATGCACATTTATCTATCTATCTATCTATCTATCTATCTATCTATCTATCTATCTATCTATCTATCTATCTATCTCTCTCTCTCTCTCTCTATATATATATATATATATATATATATATATATATATATACATAAATATAACATATACATATACACACGGATAAACATATACATAAAATATATACTATAGCATAATCAACTTGTCAATTGGGGAGAAGAAAAATTAATGTGCTTAACTTCTTTATAAAATCAACGCTTGTAAGGTAAATAATAACTTTAATGGAACACTCGAATATCTAAGTATCTTATAGGGAGATCAAGTGTTAACACCAGGACAGGCGCCCCTTGATTTCTGAGAAATTCGACTGTAGAAAAATTAAACAAAAAAAAGAGACAACTTAAATGCCTATTAGACACTTACTTTGAGTGTCTGAATATCTCTGTACAGGAGTTTCTCAGGACAACCTGACATGGGGATACTTCCTCCTACAAGCAAACCCTAACTAAATATTCAAAATAACATAGTGTTCGAAGCCAAAATAAGATCCCCCGGTATAGCTAACCCACATAAGATTTTACGAGGAATCGTGTACCTTCCCTAAGTGATGTTTCCTCTAGCAAAAGCACTACGCTGGATACTCAACCAGACTAGATGAATTCTTGTCCTGAAATCCGGTAAGACTAAAAGACAACAAGAAATATATGCAATAACGTAGTTAGATTCTCAATTAGTGAGAGGAAAATTAATGTTTCTAACTTCTTTATCAACTCAACGTTTACGATGTGGAGGAGGACTTTAAGGGAATATTTCGAATATCTATGTATCTCAGATATAGATCAAGTATTGGCCCCAAGAAACGGTCCTTGATTTCTGAGAACTTCGACTGAAGTAAATGAACCAAACAATAAGGAAGCGATGTTATTTTTCCTATGCTTGTAACTTATTCAAAAGGTATCCATTTATTTTCTCAATGTGAACAAATAGAACACAGGCTAAGGTTATATGCTATCTACGTGCTATATTATTCTAACATATTTATCAAGAATAACTAAGGTTGGGCGAGTCAAACAGATATCGAATAATGTGTGAGCTGAAACATTCTCTTGCAAAAGTGTATTGCTACAAATGGCATCCAATACATATACATGTTTGACATATGGAGATTATTGATTTCTTTTCAAATTTAGACAAAAATAGGCAATACGTGACATTATTTGAAAGATATGTGAATTAATTAAAACATACATTTGCAGTCAGTTTCATTTAAGATTTCCATAGAATTATTTACGTGAACGACAATAATAATATAGCATTTTTGTTTCATGAAAATATAATCAATATGTACGATGTTTAAATCGTTCCTATTTCATATATCATTTATTCGAAGAGAAATGTGTATTTGCTTGCTACATCTAAAAAGGGACGTATGCATATCTACAAACCTTTCAGTCAATTTTCTCACATTCATATATATATATATCTGTAAACTAAGGATATTTTTCTTGCATAACTAAAAAAATATAGGGTGTTATAGACACATTTGATAATTTTTTTATATGTTCTTATTTTAGAACACTTCTAATTATTCAATAGGCGTAAAGTGAACATATAGGTGTTTTTGTGTTAGATAGGTGACTGAAAAGCACCGGAATATTGGAAGATTATGGACTGCATCATAATTATTCACGCCGGATTAAAACTTAGCCGCTGCTTAGTTCTACTTGAATAGCTTGAAGGTCGTTAGATGTTAGTTAGAGAATGGTAACGAAGATGTTAAAATATTAACTAGCAGCGGGGTTCATAGCTAACGTTCTCAATGTATCTGCAAAACAAAATTCGCTGTGAAGCAGTAAAACGTTGCAACAAGATCTAAGCAACACAATATATTCTTTGGCGAGATAAATAATCGCGACTATGAAGAAAACACTGATCGGTGATCTCTGCTTCTCCTCTCGCAAGAATGGTAAGGGCGAACTACTCATCGCCAAGTAACAAGAAAGCCAAGAGACTCCCTTACAATATCAAACATATAGTCCCACCAATGGTGCTTTCGTTCTTCTCAGGACCAGTTGTACAATGCAAAGGACAACAATTGACTAGCCTACAGTTAAGACCTTTGTTATAAAGGCCTGTTTGATCAAAAATGACGCCATACATTTTGGTGCAAGCGAAACATGTCTAAAATTCAGGCTGTATATAATGAATAGTACCTTTTGTAAAAAGTATTAGAAAAGGTTTAAGAAAGAAAGAATATACTGGAACTGAACTTATTCACTATTAATTAAAAATAACACTAATTAATTAAAGAAGAAAAGTTAAGTTGTTTGTTGTTGTTGCATTAAAGTAAATAAACATCATGTTATTTCATAGATTTTAGAGACTAACATTCGTTTTATTATTTTGATTATGAACAATCTGAAAACAATTTTCTTTACAGAAGCTATTAAAATGAAAACATCCAAAGTCAAGCAAAGCAGATTATACTTTTCTAAAGTTTCCACATCAACCTGTTTTTTCGTAGTAAATATTGTTTGTTACGGTCTATGTAATTACGCGTGTTTCTCTTTACTTTGCTTTTCACGAGGGCAGAGTTAGACACAAAAATACAGTAAATAAAGACAAACTAATTAAAAACAAACGATAAATAATTGAAAAATTGAAAACGATAAATAAATAAATAATACATTTTGTAAGTCTAACAAAAGTCAAAACTATTTGGAAATAAATATATATATATATATATATATATATATATATTCGTTTTAAAGTGTTCAAAATGTAACTAAAATGTAAAGTTTTAAACGTTTCTTTTTCTAGTATCACACATATTTGAACTTTTTTTAGAATTTTATTAAACACCAAAAAATTTTCTACACAAAAAATATATTTGAACATTCTTTTATTACAAAACGAAACGAGATTTAACGGAATTTATTGCTTACACATTGTTAAGTTAAATTTTAGATACGTTCGAAAGTTTTATGTTATACAGACTTGTTTTTTGAAAAAATATTTACAAACTTTAGAGAAAAAGTAAGTATTTGTTATTTATTCAATATTTTCCTATGAAGATAGGTTGAATTTTAGATTAAACCAGTTTTTGTATACTTTTATCTTCAAATCATTATTAGACTTCCACCTTGAAAACGACATGAACAAAACCATCAGTATCCTTTTGTAAATATCAAACCTTTACTAAATCAAAGATGAAATAATTTGAGAGATAAGTTACCACCGCCATATATCTTCATATAGTGTGTAACCGTTCAATTCGAATGGGCTTGTTCATCTTCTTAGCGCAGACCACTGTGACGTCAGATTAACGAGACTCAATGAAATGCCCTTCTCTTGACGAAGAAATATTTCGCGACATGATAGCAAGTTCTCTCAAAATGTAATGATGTTTGAATGTGTTTATAACGATGGTCATATCATGCCGGCCCACATCTTCGAAAAAAGACTCAGGTTAAATTCAGGTTACTATATTAATTTGCTGCCCACTGTTGTCAAACGCTGGCGGGGAGAGTGTAGGTATGCAATATGTGTATCGCAGTTTTAGGGGGAGAAAGTGGGTACTTGAGAACTTCGACAACTTCACTAGTCGCAAGATCCGGGCCACCAACTAGCTTGATTGCAAACCCATGTGCGGGTCACACTTGAGAAAGATCTAGATCGTACTGCCTGCAACACCAAGAACGAGATGATTGTCAGTATCAAATTGGTATCCCAGGCGTCTCCCGAAAAATAACAGGTACAGGCCCCGACTGGAGGCCGGAGTGAAGGTTCAGGGCCCCTTTTTCGTATGATCTATATTCGGTAGAAGTTATTCAAAATAGAGGCATGTGTAATTGAGTGAATACCCGTAAAGATATGACGCTTTTTCTTACATTATACAATTATGTAAACTTTATCTTAATTTTTTTTTTTTAACAAAGTTCACCCCAAACAAGGCTGGCCGCCACTGTAGACGTAAGGAGCTACTGAGAAAAAAGAAAAGTGGAGAAGGTTGGGGCGGGGGAGTCAACATAAATTGGGATCTGTGAGTCGCTTTATTTCTATATTCTTTTTCTTCTTCTTCTTCTTCTTCTTCTTCTTCTTTTTATTATTATTATTATTATTATTATTATTATTATTATTATTATTATTATTATTATTATTATTATTATTATTATTGTAATATAATAGTAAATATAATTATTATTTTGCAATTTAATTTAAAAACCTGCTTTTGGTATGTACATACACACGTACATAAAGTTGATACTATGTTGAATAAAGAATCATCAACGTTTGTTTGCCGAAGGCCTTTTTACTACATACATTAATCGTACAAAATATAACTTAGCTATGGGAGGAAGTTAATTTGAAAATGATTTCACTTTTATTGTTCTAATTCGCCGTAATTTTAAATGAACTGAATAATATATATATATATATATATATATATATGTATATATATGTAAATACATATATAATATATGTATATATGTATATATTTATATATATACATATACATATATATATATATATATATATATATATATATATATATATATATGAATATTATTTAATTTATCCATCTAAAATGTTATAAGGTGATATAATTTTTATGTACCACTTTTCAGCATTTAATTCAATAGTGCTCAATACGTGAGTAGAGCTAGGTAGTAAGTTATGAAAATATATTTATGACAATTAAGCTACACAGAGGCTTCCGCGTTTCATCATCGGAGGGAATCGTCAGGCTAAAATGCATAGTTTTACCGGGTATTTTATATACACCTGGTGTTTTGTCTAGCATTTTAACCGATCAGATTTCTTGTTGTTCTCTTAGCCAATCGTTAGGCTTCTCACAAACCAAGGTTTGGTTAGTTTTACTCTCAATTTCCTATTATATTGTTCTATAGGGTAGCTTATCCATGTTTCTTTGTTGTTTCGAAAAAATGAGTGACCGTGTTTTTACACGTGCTTGATTGTATTTATATTTTAGTTTCTAGTGTTTTTAGGTTTTAGTTTTGTTTATCATTTATTATGTATTGTTAACCTAAGGCACATTTTATTCTGTGCAGGGAATTATTTGCTATTTCACTTCCACAGTTTAGTAGGTTTGGGGGGGGGGGTCTTTAAAGTTTATGCTTTCAGATTTCGCATTCAGACATAATCTACACGGGGCGTCTAAATTTCTACATGTACTGGACTGTCGTATTATTTTCCAATCAATTATTGGTAAGCGTCCGTTTTGTTTGAGCTCTCAATAATGGTTTGCTAGTGCTGTTATACCCACGTAGTACTTCTTGATTGTGGCTTGGTAAACAATACTTTTGGTTAGGCATTTATTTTGTAGTAGACAAAGTGTACGAGTTATGCAGCTTTTCGTCTTCATTACAAAGTTTTTCATTTCTCTTCGGGTGATTACTATTAGGGTTTGGGTTATTACTATTTGTAGTGCTTATATTTTTGTTCTTCTTAGTGTTATTTTTGCTATATTGGTCACTTTTTTATGCAATTTGTTGTTTTTCTTCTCTGCTATTCTCTTTTAGTTATTTGTTATTGTGTGCAGCAGCCGTAGGGCAGTTAAGGTTTTTTTATTGAATATTTTATGCAGGAGATTTGTTACGGGGATGGGTTTTTCAATTGGATTGAGGAATTTCTTGCCAAGTTTAGTATTTAGTATCTGATTATATTGTATTTCTGTTTCTTTATTTTTGATTTTATTATAATTATTGGTGTCCTGTTTCTTATATCTAATTTCGATATTATAGTAACCACTATTTTTCAACCAGACCTTTTTGGTGAAAAGCAAAACCATTGGCTAAGGGAACAACGAAAAAACTGGGATGAGCCACTCTATAGAAAACAGAAGAATAGAATAGGAAATAGTAAGTAAATCAACAGTACCTTTGTTTGTGAGAAGGCAAACGATTGGCTTGGAGAACAAAAATAATCTGATTGGTTAGCTAGCAAGACTGAACATCACGTGTATTTAAACACATTCCTGCAAAACAAACTCCAAGTATTTTAGCCTGACGATTAACTCGGGGATGAAACGAGGAAGGTTCTGTGTAACTTAATTGCTATAAATATATTAGCATAACTTTTTATATATATATATATATACATATATATATATATATATATATATATATATATATATATATATATATATATATATATATACAGTAGCATATTTGATTGATTATGGTGTTGTGCAAAGGAGGCTTTCTGTTCACAACGAACAAATTTAAAATAACAAATAGCAGTAATTAGAGAAACAGATAATAATGATCAAGAGTTCATGTGTGTGCTTCATATGGTAATCATTCTAAATAGCTAAGTGAAGTGACTTATGAATCACCCTGTATATATAAAATTAATCAGCTATGTATTAATTGCTCTCGCCTGCCCTTATTCTATGTTTATTCGTCCATTCTCTAATATCCTTAATGTCTCTGTGAGCATTAAGAGAAAAAGTGACTATCTTTTTTCAACGCTGCTATCTATTTTACATACGTGTGTATGTCAGCAACAGCGTTCAATGACCCGTTGTCCGGAATTTAGCATTATGCATTAAAATTAAACGGCATAATTGTAATTACCATAAGGCGTCCGTTTTAGTATAAAGCTGACTAAACAATATTACAATAAATAATATTAAATTATATATATATATATATATATATATGTGTGTGTGTGTGTAGGGGGATCACCATTTAGAATGAACGTTAAGTTAGTTCTCTCAGCAAGCACTAAGTCAATGATTTTGAAACCTAGGATATATTTATGTTATAACCATCTTTAACTCTATTATTCTTATTTTTTCATCAACTTTTTAACCATTTAGTAATCAGGAAAGCAAATGTCAAAGAGTGTGAGATTTGCTGAATAAACTCAACGATATTTCAAGAATGGTTGGAGTGTCCATAAAGAATATTTATAATGTAAAGAATAGAATAACTATGAGCAAAACTATTACGACAATGTCTGGAAGTGGAGGAATCAACAAAAAACGTACCAAAGCTTTTATTAAAGTTCTCAAATTCAAGATCCTAAATGGATCCCAACGAATTTATCATTCTTTTTATTTTTATACTATTATCACTATTATTATTATTATTATTATTATTATTATTATTATTACTACTACTACTACTACTACTACTACTACTACTACTACTACTACTACTACTAATACTACTACTACTACTATTATTATTATTATTATTTTTTTATTTTTTATTTTTTTTTTTTTTGTACTAACTAGGCGTTCTCTCATAGATCATTGCCAGTGATTGCTCACCGTCAACAACCAGTGGTATTTCCCGGAGTCTGAGTGACAACAAGCCTCCCCAGATTTCCAGTATTCTTCACCTCTTTTCGATAACCACTGCCGTATGGCAACAGCCTCTTCCCATTGATTTCTCGCTGGTAAAGGACCGTTGGTCTTCCCTGGGATTTGGGTGGCAATAAGCCTCCCCAAGGTCCCAGCATTATCCGCACTTTTCCAGTGGAGGTCTGGTTTGTGCTGTCCCTCCTCGGTTTTCTCATTCTCCTCTACAAATATTTTGTCTAGTGTCAGCTTAGGCCGGCACCATTTTTATTATTTTTTATTCATTTATTTTCTGGGGTGGGGTGGGATTGGAAGGGAAACGAGAGAGCTTATAGTATTTTTTGTAATTTCTGTTCCTTGGTTCATTTTTGTGTGATGTTAGCTGAGGCCGGTGTAATTTGATAGGGGGGATTATGAAGCGATGTTTCTTGCAGTTTCTGTCCTTTGGTTCGTGTTGTGTTTTTTGTGTTGTTTTCTTTTCTCTCTGTTGTAAATTCCTTGTGATTGGTTACCCTTTGTACCTTATGCGGGTTAATTTCCGCATTCAAAGAATCTCCTTAATATGGCAGCTGTTTTGATCATTGCCGTCCTTTGTATGGTTTCGATGGTCCCTTTGATTCCAACTTCTCCAGTTTTTTTTATTGTTCCTAGTGCTCCTACGATTATTGGTATTATACTGACTATCTTCATGCTCCATATTCCTTTTAGTTCTCTGGCTAGTTCTGTGAATTTGCCCCGTTTTTCAGTGTATATGATATCATCTGTTGTCTGCTGGAACGGCGAAGTCTACGATTTTACAAGATTTTTCATTCTTGTCGATTATAATTACATCAGTTCTCTTTGCTTGTATGCGTTTATCTGTTTGTATATCTATATTCCAGAGGATTTTGTGTTTTCAGTTTTTCTAGCATTGTTTCTGGTTTATATTTGTACCATTTGTCTGCGTATGTGAAATTCAATTGTTTGCACAGTTCCCAGTGTATTGCCTTTCCCACACAGTCATGTCTGTTTTTGTATTCTTTTTGGGCAAGTTTGTCCTGATCCCATTGTTCTGTGCAGCCATCTGGAACGATTTCGTTTCTCTGTTCAAGTTTCCTTTTCTTAGCCATGCCCAGCTATTTTCGTTGGTTTCTTCTCTAGTGAGTCTGATGAAGCGTCCATGTTTTTCTCCCCACTTTTCTTTTCTTGTCTGTTTGTGCCCGGTTTCGATGCTTCTTGCGTTGTTTGTGGGGACGGTGTCTTTTGCTGCGGTGATCAGCCTTTATGCGTTCTGGTGTAATGATACTGACAGATATTTATTCTTTTGATTAGGTTTCTGCTATATAAACTTGTTTCTAAGAGCTTTCTTGTTCTTCTCAGATATTCTTTTCCAAAACTCCCAAATATTTATAGCTGCCTTCTTCGCCTAGCGCCCTCATCTGCTCTTGGTTGGGTAGTTCCATGCCCTCAGTCATCTCCAGCTTTCCTTTATTAAATCTCTAACAATGCACACTTTTCGATTCCAAATTCCATTCGAATGTCCTGGATATAGATTCTGATCGTATTTATCAGCTTTTCTAGTTCTTTTTTGATTTTTGCAAGTAGCTCAGGTTGTCTATATGCATGAGATGGTTAATTCTTTGTTATCCGCCTGTGAACTTTAATCCGGCATTACATTTCCTGAGTATACAGTTGAGTGGCATAATGGCTATGATAAACAGTAGTTGTGATAGGGAGTCTCCTTGGAAAATGCCTATCTGTATTTTGATCTCCGTCAAGTGTTGTCCTCCAGCTGTCAGTTCTAATCTCCATGTTCCCATTGTTTTTCTTGATGAGAGTAATAATCCTGTCGGGTATCTTGTACATTTTTAAGCATTCAATTATCCATGCTTGAGGGATCTGCCGTACGCTTTCTCGTAGTCAATCCATGCCATAGATATGTTATTTTTCTTGCTTTTAACTGCTTTCAGGATATCTTGATCTATGTATAACAGATAATGCGACCCTCTTTTCCCTTTCTGGCATCCTTTTTGTTCTTCGGGAAGTAGCCAACGACTGTTCAGGGAATGGTAAATTTGCTCTCTCAGTTGTGCCGTAAGGATTTTCCACATTTTTGGTAAACAAGTTATTCGTCTGTAATTGCTAGGGGTCGTTCTCTTTCTGGCGTCTTTTTGTATGAGCGTTGACCTTCCCTGGTACGTCTGTTTTAGTTTCTCTGATAGCATTTCATGTAGGGTCGTGAATTGTTTGAACCAGTACGAATGTATTCCATCGTGATTTGGTGTTTTCCAGTTTGCCACTTTTTTAGTGTTGTCTTAACAGTTTCTTCATTAATTTCTGTTTCTGTTCCTTCTTCAATCTCTTAGTAGTTTATTTTTCATGTCTTTAAGCCATTTAGCATTTTTGTCATGATCTCCAGCCTTTGCCCTTATCTTAATCCGGAAATGTTTTGTTTCTGTCGGGTCTGGTTGTTCTGTTGCTGTTCTTTCTCCGTTTATATTTTTGTAAAACTGGCTTTCATTGTTTTCAAAGGTACTGTTCTGTTTGTACTGATCCGATGTGTATCTGCATCGTCTCAATCTTCCTTCTTTTGCTGCTATCTTTTGTTTTAGTTCTTCATGTTTATTATTTAGTCTTTCCTTGCGATTCAGATCTTTGCTCTTCAATCGTTCTCCTCCATCCTGTTTACGGTATTAGCTTCCTTTCGAAGTTTGATGATCTGGGTTTCCAGTCTGATCTCCCATCCAGATTTCGTCTGCCCATTCTTTTGGCCAGTATTGTTTTCTCTTTTTAGTTTCATACTTATTGATTTTGCCCCCATATATATCAAGTTGTTTAGGTCTGTGACAGTGTCTGTTGGGATGTACGTGAGTACACTATTTACTTTATCTTTTTCAACTTTTAACTACTTACAATCTTCGTTTCTAAGGTATGGGAGTTTTGTTTTGTTCTCGGACACAAATCCTTTGATGTTTACCACTTCTCTTGCTTCTTCCTCAGATAGTTATATGGGTGTGTCGTCTTCGCCCACTTTATTTTCTGTGTTTATGCTTATCCCGTCTTCTTCATAGAAGTTTTCGTCGAGTGGTGTGTTTGATCTGTCACGCCATTTATCTTTTGTTTGATTTCTGTTAATTCCATCTCTCGAGTATGTGAGTGCTTGACCTGCTATCCTTTGTTCCGTTGTATGGTAGTCAGTAGACATTTAATATCTTTCATTCGTTTCCGATATCCTCTTTCTGTGGAGTAGCGGCTTTTGTAGTAGCATTCCATTACCAGTCTATTCTCTTTTGTGGTCCATTTCTTTCTATGGCTCTTTGGTCTGTTCTTTCCATTCTTGCTTTCTTGTGTTTGTTACGTGTCCTTGTCATATCTAGAATTTGACGGGTTACTTGCCTATTTTTTGTCCGTGGGCTTATTCCTGAAATTATTATTATTATTATTATTAGTAGTAGTAGTAGTAGTATTAGTAGTAGTATGACCATTATTATTAACATTTATCATCATCATTATTACTTATTGTGTTTACTTCTCATTTAAATAATTGGTGTTGTTTCTATCACAATGAACTTACTCTTATTCTCCCTATTCCATTCGTTTATTCAACACACCTTAATATGACTATACATACCATTATTGCTAATATTACAATTGTTATTATTATCGATATCACTATCATCATTATCATTATTATCATTTTTCTCTATTATATTGATCATTATCAGTATAAATAATATTATTTTATTGTTATTTTTATCACGGGCTGCCTTTATAATGTTACTAAACTTGAGTACATTTTTTAATAATTTACTCTAATTCTGAGCTGTACTCGGCCTAAATACATTAATAACATATAACAAATTAATTAATAACAATAAGATGAAATAAAAAAGTAAACTTTAGAATTAAAATATAGAAAAAACTAAGACAAATAAAAATAAAAAGAAAAAAATAAACAAGATGAGAGCCTATTAAAATCCCATCATAAATTGAAACCAGACGGGAAAACGTGTTTTGCTACACAATGAAGCATCAAACAGCTATCATACATTCTGACATTAGCTGTGTGTTCTAACTTCTTTTTTCTTCACCCCTTCTCCCTTTTTCTTTGCTTTTTAATTTTAATTTTCTTTCTCCCTATCTCTCTCAATCTCTCTCACAAACTTCTCTATCTCCCTTCTTTTTTCTACCCTTAATTATTTTATAATTTATAATTTATATTTTATATTATTTGACTCCATTTCATTTAATTGTATTTTATATTTGATTCTCAACCGTCTCAAATCTAACCACGTGACTTTCCAAATTTTAAATTTCCTTTCTTTTCATGTATTTTCTTATTTCATTTTTCCTAAATATGTACTGAGCAAAAGATCGGATGCTAACTCTGCCTGGTGACATCTCGGTTTCTAACAGGAGTTTATCCATAACATCGAAATGCCAGTGTCGCAGATGTTGTACATGTCTGTATAAATAAAAATAATCCTATATATAAAACCTATATTCGATATTGAGCACTTTTTTTTAGCCCGGTTGAAATTCTTTTGATTCCTGTACTGTGGATGTTTACCTTGCCTGGATTATATATATATATATATATATATATATATATATATAATCATTTAATAATAAATATTTAATTATAATTCACGTAAGTATATGTTTCAGCATTGCAGAATCTTCAGTTTGGAGATAACTGTTACAACCGGTGGCACGATTCGACCCCCGATATATATAATTAATACTTGGATAAAATAAATGGAGAGAGAAAGATAGGGAGAGAGAGAAGGAGAAAGATACAGGGGCTTTCTGCCATTACACTAGACGATTGCGCCACTCGCTCCGCTCCACCACACTGGGATTGGAACGAGCAATTTCTCACCTCTGCTCGCTCTGAAGTCTGGCCACACACCACTCAATGGAAATAACGTCAGGTCTAAACTTTCGTTTTTCTTCGATTTAATGCTTACAGCCTTGAATCTTCAGATTATACACCAACCTTAAGATGAGATAATGAATGAGAGGATTGTTTCATGGTAACATAACGGTTACTATACTGCCCCCAGCAAAAAATGAGATGGTAATCCACGGGAAGATTGTATCACGACCACATAATAGATACTACACTACCCCACTCTTAATCTAAAAGAGGAAGTAATGCCTTGGAGGATGGTATTACAACAGAACAGATAATACCCTCCCCATAATTTAGCATTCGTCTGAAATCATATAGTAAACTGAATTGAGGTTTACTAGGTAGGTATAGTGTAGTTTCGGATTCAAAAAGACATATACCAAGTCCCCTTTGATAATATAAATAGTACAGCAAACTGAATTGAGCATGAAAAGATTATAATACTATAGTTTTAGCTTTAGATATAAAAGTAATAGTATAATTTCGGCTTCAAGCAGACATATAACAAACCTCTACTAGTAATAGATCGGGTTTACTAAATGAGCCGGACAAAAACTAGACGAATAAAGAAATATGGATAGTAGATGTATCGTATTTATTGATACTTATTCTTACTCTCAAATTAAAACGGCTGAACTTCAAATTAGAGAATATGTGTAAACGGAAGATCACCACCTCCTCTTAAAGAAATTAGTAGTCGTTTTGTTAGAGCCATATGCTTTTTTTCCTTCAAGAAATTAAAAAAAGTCCCTACTCATATGTATAGCCAGTCTGCTCGTAAATAACCTGCTGGTCATTGAAATTGTAAATAGACCGGTCTAAATTAGGACAGATAAAATTAACCCTCATAACTGAAAAGTTTTGGAACAGTTTTATCTCGCCCTAATGTCTGGAATTCTTATTTAAATCTTGATCTAAATCGATTAGATTATTTTTATTCTGGAAAATGTCTAAAAGTCAAGGTTTAAGCTTAAGCGGTCTTAAGAAGTTTAAGTTCAAGAATATTGCTTAATTAATGTCTACTGAGTACGGATCAAGTTTAATGCAGCTCTAGAATATATTTAAATTTTCAAATGAGAGGTAGTACCTATGGTATGTCTCTCACACTCTTTGAAATATTCTAAAGAAACTGTAATTTGGGGAATATATTCATTGATATCTAATACGTACTTTTTAATTTCCCCAAAACCTGACGTATCTGAATTTTTACGAAGAGTTCCACCCTTCTGCATAAACGTAAATTAAACAAAATAATGCTCACATTGCGCACATTGCTCCAAACAGATGTTTTCTAGCGTTTATAATGATCAGTTAATTAGTTTAATACTGACTTTTGTACGGGAAAATATACCAACATATACATATATATATATATATATATATATATATATAGATAGATAGATAGATATATAGATAGATAAGTAGATAGATATATAGATAGATAAGTAGATAGATAGATAGATAGATAGATAGATAGATAATGATTGGAAAATATCCTTGGGTCGTTTTATACCTACGCATTAAAGAGAGTGGTTACACAATGTATATCAAGAGGCATTTACAAGGAAATTAAATCCTGTATTCAAGTTGAAATTACATGTTTCTAATTTGAAGTTACTTTTTTTAAATTCACAGTTCAACTATTTTTAATTGAGGATGAAAATGCTTCGTATCATTCTGGAAAAGTATGTCCGCCATGTTGTAATCTGTAATCAAATTTGTCTATAGAAGCTTAGTTAAATCAAAATGCGTAAAAAGTAGCGTTGTTAAGATTAATTATAAAAAGAACAAGTTTATGATTACAAAAATTGCCTTTCTTCACAAAAGAATGTTTTTAATTAGTCGCATGAATATTGAAAGCTAATTAAATGAATCATACATTTTCAAACGTAATTTGAGAATTAATTTCCTACGTTTAAAATGCAAGCGAAATCTGATTAATGATGTAATTGAAAAGGAATAAAGATGATTATAGTTTTTCGTAAAAAATACTAAAGACTTTATGTAGAAATTAAATTATTGAAAAATTTCGGTTAGAACTGTTCAACCTTAGTGTTAATGAAACTTCAAAATTATTAAAAATGAAAAATATGCTTTCAGATAGAAATTATAATTATATTCCAATTATGATAGAGAAAGTATGAGGAAATGAACAAAATATTGAAACGAAGTTCCGTGTTATAGACAAAACTCGAAAAAAAGATCGATAAAATATATTTTTATCTTCATAAAGTTAGGTATGTTAATATATTTCTATGTATTCGATTCATTCTTAAACTAATTAACCGATTATTATGAATGTTTAAACACAGTAGCTAGTCATAAAGGTTCCGAATGTGAGCTATATTTAGTTAGATTTAGTTTCCTTCGAATAGGTAAAAAGGGGGTGAAAGGAAAATAAAGATACGTCTGATTTTTGTGAAATGTTTACAATAGCTATTAGACACTAACTGATACATATTTCCTAAATTAAAGGTTTTTAAGTCTTTAAATGGATATTATGGGATATAATATAATCAGAACCTTCAATTAAAAATTGAAATATTTCTGATTTGCATCAAGTAAGATTCTCTGAATTTCCACTTTATTTGAGACATTTTTCAAATTCAAAATTCTGTAATAGATTTTGATAAAAATTAGAAAAAAGATTTATACATAAGTGTTATAAGATATTGATTATCGTCATAAGGGAAGATAAAAGTGAAGCAAACTTGTTCTCTCTGCGGAATTAATTGTCTTTTCGTCCTAGGACGGATAATCTTATATATATATATATGTATATATATATATATATATATATATATATATACTACATGTATTATCTTTGTTTTGTAGATGTTAATCTAATAAAACTCCAGTGTTTATAAAACGGTGCATAATAACAAGTAAAGTTGTTTTTTTAGAATAATGTTTAATTTATACAAACATTATTGGATACAAATGTGCATACACGTTTCACCTTAAATCTCTTAAAAGAACCAGCATCTTCAGACTTTTAGAAAAAATGACTAATCGCAAACCTATTTACTATGCGTATTCTCTCGGTTACGGAGGATGAATGTGTAAACAAACCAAGCAAGATTCATATTTAATTACACATTGCGCCATTTCTTCACAATCTCTTTTCTTATGTCATTTCATCTCATAACCTCTTAATATCTTCATATCACTGTTTAGATCAATATTTCTTTTTTACTACTTTACGTAACCATCTTTGGTAATAGAAATGTATAAAATCATGGGGTAAAAAAATGTATAAAATAATTTAGAGCTGTAAAACATTCTTACATGGTAAAAAAACTTAGTAGTTGCCGAAATTCGATATTGGCCTGTTTCGTTACACAACCATCCCTCAAAGAACACGCATAGTAAATAAGTTTTCTATTGCTCATTTCTACAGATCTGAAGAAGCTGGTTCTCTCAAGAGATCGCAGCTGAAATATGTATGCACATATGTAACCAATAATGTTTGTATTACAACAATATACTATATATATAATGTATTTTTATATAATAATTTTTTATTGGTGAATATGTTTTTTGCTTACTATTATTTCAGTTGTCTCACTTCCAAAGTGATTAAGATGCAGAAAATTGCATTATTAGTCTCCCTCAACTTTATAGGACTATCTTTCATTAACATACATTTTCATTAATTTTAAACGTACATAAAAGTAATCCATGGACACGTGTTTCTGGCTCATAGCCGTCATCAGCATAACTAACTTAGACAAGGATCAAACCTACGATATTCATGTCTATAGTCCAGCGTCTTTACCAATATGCCCTGTCTAGAAATATGTACGATTTTTATCACTTGAATATTTAATGTATTTTTAGGTAATTATTTTTTTATTGGTGATATATATATATATATATATATATATATATATATGCATCTTAATTACTTAAAAAGTAGGACAATCGAAATAGTAAGCAAAAAAAAACAACGAACGCTGCAATCACCAATATATATATATATATATATATATATATATATATATATATATATATATATATATATATATATATATAAGAGACTCGACTACGAATCAATGGCGATTTGTAAACCGAATTCGGCCCCTCCGACCGACGTGAATTAGCATCCCCTACACTTAAGATTGATAAGCATGAAACATCGATGTATGTAGGCAATAATAATTAATATTTACTTAAAAAATATATATGAGTATATTTTATTTATATTTAGAATCTTTTATATATATTCAAATATAAATTTCATAACATAAAATAATTATAAAAGCTCAATAGTGTTAGGCCAGAGCTATGTTATATTAGTCTGTCAATGTTATAAAAGAACAGATTCACGTTATTTCATAAAACTTCTTTCGGCTTACACCGAGATATTTGTAAAATACTCTTGTGCATTTATTTCTTGGTGTGATAGTCTTCAGTGCCAATTATACAAAACAAAGCAAAAAAGTAAAAACTATAAAAACTAAGCGAGCAGAACCTAAATTACAATCAGTACTCATCGTACATTATATCTTTTTTTACATGGAACTATGATCTCATTATATATTGGTGGTAACATATGCATATCCTATCCTTTTACCCATTTGTGTTACTAATCATTCCTCATCAGCTTAAGTATTGATATAAATATACCTGAATAAAAACATATATTTTCACTGACCGCTCTTTGTTGTTTCGTCCAATTATATTTTCCTTCGGGTATTTAGCCATTTATTTTTTCTTATTTTATATTTCTTGTCTTACATTATACTTTTTTCTATCCGTAAATTTAGGCGACTTCCGTTTTGCTCGAGTCACCGGAAGTACGCAGACGTATCTATTTCTAGTTATCAATAACTAACCATAGTATTTACAAGATTATCGATAGTATTTAAAATATTTTAGAAACTATTTTCATATTTAATTATAAACCCTTTTCATATAATTAATAATATTAGCTATCAAATTTTGTACAGACTCGTTTCATTATATTATTTTATATTTTCGCTGTCGGTGATTAAAATATCTGTCACGTGGATATCACCGATGCTTTTTTAATTGTATTAAAGTATAATATTTATATATTTTTTTTTTTCATTTAAAATTTTATATTATATATATCAGGTGGGAAAGAAAGTAATGTCGTATTTTTTACTTCATCACTTTACAGCCTCCCAAGTTGTACACAGTTCTAGATGTTTGGGTTAATTCGTGTCTTTATATCTTGCTTTGCCTTTCAGATATAGTAATTAGTTGGAAAATATTAAGTTTAACGGTCTCAACCGTCAAAAATGGATATTAGTGAGGATCATCTGAGACATTGCATGCTCTATGAATTCAAAAAAGAAACTCACCTGCAGAAGCTACAAGAAATATTGGAAGTGTCTATGGGATAAATGTTCTGAATGATCGAAAATGTCAACGGTGGTTTGCAAAATTTTCTTCTGGAGAATTTAGCCTGTCAGATCAGCGACGTTCGGGAAGGCCAAAATCAATTGATAAAGACGCCATTAAAAACGCTGTGGAGGCCAATCCAAGGGTAACTAGCAGAAAATTAACTCAACAATTCAATACAACCAATACCACAATTATTTCATGCCTTCACGAGTTAGGAAAAATGTCAAAACTTGGATTCTGGGTTCCCCACGATTTGACCGACACTCAACGAAATCAAAGATTGACTGTTTGTACATCTTTGCTTTCCAAGAATCACCGAGAAACATTTTTGCAAAGAATTGTGACTGGATATGAAAAATGATTTCTTTACAAGAATAGCCAATGCAAAAGATAATGGTTAGACCGAAACCTAAAGTCCACAGCATGTTCGAAAACAAGGACTACACCCAAAGAAGGTTATGCTCTCTTTATGGTGGGATGTGAAAGTACTGATTCATTATGAGTTACTAGAGCCTATTCAAACAATCACAGCAGTAAAATATCGTTCGCAGCTGGATGATCTAAGAATTGTTCTATATAAAAAACACCAGGAAGGGTGTAGTGCTTCAGCATGATAACGCGAAACCTCACACAGCAAAACTCACTCAGGAAAAGGTCATACGTTTCAATTGGAAAGTTTTGCCTCATCCGCCTTATTCACCTGGTATTGTTCCATCCAACTACTATCTTTTCCGGTCGTTACAGCATCACTTAAACAGTAAAATTGATGAAAATGTCGACCAACTCAAAAATGACCTTAATTTGTTTTTCTCTAAAAAATCAGAGAATTTTTTTAAAGAAGGCATCAAGAAGCTAGTTGATCCTGGGACAGAATTCATAGAACATGAGGGAAATCATTGTAAAGATTAAAAATGCCCTAATGTGAATGTTTCAGATGAAATAAATGTGTTTGACAAAAATGACATTACTATCTTTCCAGCGTGATAGTAATTCACAATTTTGGATATAGAAACTTTTATTCATCCCTTTTCATTTACTGCTATAATTTATCTATTCTAATAGTCTCGGTTTTTCTTCCTATGTAAAAAAAACGTGCCAGACAAGGTTGTAATCGTATTCAATTCTAATTTAATATAATGTGATATTTTTTAAACATTGTTTTGATGATATTTCACCGCAAACAAGGCAGGACGCCACTGTAGACGTAAGGGACTACTGATAATTAGGGAGTAGGTTTAGTGTGTAATTCTAAGTTGGGAACTGTGCAGCGGGATGACTGTTTACATTAGTTTTAAAACTCTGTATGTCGGTACTGTCGGGGAAACAGGAGGAAGGGAGGGAGTTCCAGGGGCCAGAAGCACGAGGAAAGAAGCTTATTTTGTAATTAACATTCTTTGTGCCTAATTTAGTATTGTACTATTTACAATATTTAATTTTTTATACGAATGAGTTCTCGCTTCTAAAGACCAACAGGTTACTCAAGGATAATGCGTTAATGAAATTATCGATTGAGTGTAAAACAATGAAACAATGTGTGAAAAGGTTAAGGTTTCACTTACTGAAGAGAACAGCTAAACACGTATTTTATGACATTGTACTTGAACATGACTATGCTGCACCCAGCAGGGAAGCACTGCAGTTGTATTGTTTTCCACATATCGGAAATTCTTGGAGAAAAGAATCGTTCATGGAAGTGTTGTTTAGTTCTAAGTACACAGAAAAAGAACGGAAAGTTCTTTGCAATTATAATAACGATACTGGTCGTCACTGTAAAGTGTTTACAAGGGATTCGCACATATTGTAGCTCAGTCGAGCACCTACAATTAATATAACAATATTGTGGGGAAAGACTAGCAACGTCTCTTCTGTGAGACAGGGCTACAAGGAGACGAGAACATTTCTCACCAAGTTGCGAAGTTGTCTTTTACTCTTTCAAGATAATAAAGAGTGCTCTAAGCGGCATCCCCCCAGATGTTGCAGTAATACTCCATCTTAGGACATATCTAACTCTTATACAAGTTGAGGCTTGCGTCAGGAGTTATTCAATCTGGATTTGGAGTGGAAGAATGATCCGACCATTTTTCCGGCGACCTTTACAACTGATTTGATGTAATTTTTCAAACTTCCATTTTGTTTCTGATATGAAGCAACTAATAAAACAGAAACCAACAATGGTAATACTTTCATTTCAATTTCATATTTAGTCTTATTCCGCCAAAGATCAACTAATTATCTGTCTGCAAAAATGACCTAATCGCTCTAGCGTTCATATGTGATTTAATTTAGGAATGTTGTTTCAGAATTTAAACCATAATTATCAGATTACGTATCGATAACTGTTTTAATAGACGCTGATGTTTGACATGAATTTCACTTCATATTCATAGCTAATCAGTTCTTCGCTAGGTTAAGCAAACCAGTTCGAAGTAAATGTATTTTTAATCACGCATAAAATAAGTGAAATCAAATTATGATCTAACAATGTTATACGTTTTGTTTGGCTTCGTATATTTATAGTATTTTAGACACGATCATTCTAGCATTCATTTAAATAGTTTATTCTTTCCTATACATTAATAGCCGCCATTGTCTTAGATATACAAGCCAACAAGCAACTCCCAAACCATATTTTAGTCGGTCTCATACAAAGTGTTTTAGGGTGTAAACCTTATTAGAAATAGTCCTGTTGCTTAATTTCTTAAAAATTACACTTTTTATGTAGTTAATACGTTGAGCTGGTGACAGTTTTATTCAAGCATTTTGATAAACATTGCTTATATCATGATATACGACATTCCAAATGCTATTTATGAAAAAAATAGTGCAATTCTAAGTAATAGCTTGCGGGATATATCTATCACATTATTTTCATGCTTAGCAGTAGTATTTATAATAGTAGTAGTAGTAGTAGTAGTAGTAGTAGTAAGTAGAGGAATATGTGTGGTACTATAATAATTTAAAATGCTCCCACTAGAAGTCTATACATGTTTATTCTTTATAATACTAGCAGTAATAAAAGCCCTTCTGTGATACATCAAACATATCGCAATGATGATTCATTTCAAAGTTTGAGGCATTCAGTCACGTTATTTTGGAGCCTATAATTGACCATTGAACAGAGAGACTCAATTATAATATAGATAATATTTGTACATTGTCTGATATTGTTGAAATAGCTATAATTTTCCGGCTAATTTAAAATAATTACACTATAGTCTAATCAGTTTGGCAATGATACGTATTTCAGTTATATACGCAGCTTCCTGTTGTTTTTTTTACGGGAGAGGCACGTTTAAAAATCAATTTGAGAGGCTGAAAACGTAGACACATTAACAGGCGTAAACAACGAACTTATTACTTTGTTTGCTGTAAGGTTATACCACCTCTTAGGACAACAACACTGATCTGCGATGTTTTCAACATCTAACATATATTACACTATTTTAGGCTTGCTATTCGTACTGACTGCAAAAAATCATCATCATTTTACTCAATCATATCAGGTTAATAAAATATTAACACATAAGAAGATCCTGAATTCCGGTTAATTTGTAGGTGAATAAAACGCAATATTGAAAATATTAGACTTATTTATCCACAGATAACTAATTTTTTGAATGTATAGCTAGAAGAGTATAATGAACTAAAGCAATCTCTTTGGTGACCTCTGTTTGTGCTGAGACGACTGCGAATCCCTCTGTAGACAGCAGCAGTAGTCGGCCAGAAGGTTGACATCCCATCGGCTTTCATACCGTTCTTCCATAACACTGATATGTTGATGAAAACACCAATCCTCTCCTTCACTGAAGTCTCCCAATTCTCTCAAAAGTAGTTTAGATGAGACTAGAAAAAGTGCATTTTTACTGGCATGCACCCACCAAGTAAAAGAAAATTCTCTATTAAAGCATAAACCACCGTCTAATAGTAGGAACTTCTGTTGTTACCCAGTAAGTTAGCAATGATGACTTAAGGGACAACCAGTCAGAGAGTTCAGCAGGATTCAGTGTATCATTAAAACTAGTATCCTTGATTAGTTCTCTTATTGGAGTACCATCAAATACACCTGCCTTAATTTTCTCCATGATTATTTGTTGAAACTTCTGATAGAGGAAGGCAAATTTTCCATCTAAGCCAATGCCTTAAACAGTTATTCATGAGACCGAGTTTGATGTGAAGGTTTGGAAGCAATATCTGGCTCGGTTCAAAGAGAAAGTGGAAAAAACGCTGTGCGATCCAGGTTTTAATCCTTGTCTTTATGAATTCCTTTGTCTGGCATAATCCTGGTCGGGAGAACGGCTATCCCATAAGCACAAAAAGCATGGATGTTATTTGTAATCGCCTTGTAGGCCAAGAATGAGTACAAGAAATTTAAGATATCCATAGGTGAAAGATTGATGTTTCTGCTTGTTCAGAGCAGACAGGCGTTCCATTCATTTGTGGTATTCTTTTATTTAAACCAAGTGCTCAACAGAGATCGATGAAAACTTGTATCCGATATTCAGAAAAACTGCTTCGAGACTTCTGTTAGATGAGTCAATCAAGCGTCTCTATTTCATAGTAATTCAATCAGGTCAGCAATATTGCTACAATAAACCAGTGAAGATGTTTCATTAAGCATGAAGAATCTTGTAAAGTTTCTCTCGCCGTCCCGATACCAATAGTATGTTATTCCTGGCACCAGTAGATGTTTCTCTCGAAGACGAGAACCCAATAGTTGGGAAGAATCCTTCGAAAGGTTGATGTCTCGTGTAAGGTCATTGAGTTTCGATTGGGTCAAAGGCACATATTTGTCATCCTCTTTTGACCTGTATTTATCACACTTAGCTGTATCAATCAGGTTTTTAGATTTGACATCTGAAATTTATTCAGTGGTAAAATTTGGCCCAGGAACAGAAACATCGATGTCATGGAGGACTAGCTTAATGGCAAAACGAACATCAAGGTATTGAAAATGGTGCTTGTTCTTGCGATTGCTGCTTTTTAGATTTGTAATGCCTAAGTAGCATTCGGTAAGGTGGTCTTTCCATTCCCTCCACACCATTAGGACACCAAATGGCATACTCTTCCCTTTCTTGTTCCTCCAATCTGTATGTGCTTTACACATGTTTTTCAGAAGATATGGAGAGCGAATAGCTTATCTTGGTAACTTATGCCTTCTTTACGAAATCCGTGATTTTTGCTAGACGGTCTGGAAGGACTACATGTCAGCAGATGTAACAGAAGTTATTAGGATGGTTTTACACTTCCAATCTATTTTTGTAGATATGAAAAGAGAAATAAAAATAATAATTAATGGCTACCCACGACCCGGTTTTGTAAAAACTCAGCCCACAAGCGCTTGGATTGCGATATTTTAAAAGAATATGCTGTAAATAAATATACTATATTATAAGAACGAGACCTTACCAAGAAAAATAATCTGTATCTTTGAATTAAGCATGCAAAAAGAGCCCTAAATAAAGAAACGCAGTGTGTCTAGCTAAGACTATAAATATGTTGTGTTTGTATTTGATATTTCTAGTGTTATGTGTAATGTGAGAGTGAGAATAAAAGAGATATGTTTCATTTAGTAACCTTGTGTTCGAATGCATTTATCTTATTAACTGTTGGTGTACGAGGGAATAGATTGACGACGGTTAAATAATTTGGCATTGACGTAAGCGGTATTAAAAAAATAACAAACTAGACGTAAACAAAGTTCACAAGCAATATAGAAGACTTAGAAAGTGTTATGTTGCAATTATTACACCCACAAGAAAACAACGTAGTCAAGATATGGAAAAGCCCAGAAAAGTAGCAATACAAAAAAATCAGACGATAGAAAACACTTTTTACGAGACTTCTGGATGAGTTCTCGAGACATAGTTAGCAAAGTAACCTAAATTCTTTTTCACAATCTGGTAATCAACTCAATTAGAGGCCAGAAGAAGTGGTCTGATTTTCGGCATATTCTCGAAGATACGAGGACATCTTTTAGACAAGATTGGTCTACAAGGTCAGACAAGAAAAATCCCATATCTTGCTTGTAAGGTTCAGAGCTATTCAACATGAAGTGCATGCTAATCACATACTACCAAAAATCTAAGACATATTTTCTTTTCAGGAAATGATTCTGCGATTAAGAAGGTTTTGTCGCGAAATAGGTTAACATTTTACACACGTTTACGTCGCCTTAATTTAGCCAAAATATTTAAAAACTATTTTATTTGCATGCGTAATGAATAAAGAAATCTAAACATTCAAACTCAAAGAAAATACGTTAAATATGTTTTAATGTTTAATATTTGTTCAAAATTCGTTAGCCATAATTATAAGATAACATGTACTCTAAGAATTAATACACAACTCGAAATTAATATCACAAAATATTGCGGAAGAATGCCAATGGATTATAAATATACGTCATTGCACTGAAACATTAAGGAGAAAGATATTCCCCACATACACTCGGTCGATAAAAAACAATTAGGTAAAAATACTTTCTTTCAAAATTAATTCTGGTTCAGAATACGGTCAAATACATTCATATAAATATTGCAATAATGAGTGTCTTTATTATGACAATAAGAGACATAAGGTGTCACACTGTAAAAACACCCAGACTCAAAGCGATTATGAAATTTAAAAAATACGAAAACAGTAAACGCATCTACCATGCTAAAACGAAAACGATGCTTGTAAATAGGTGTTATGGTACTTACTTATACCGAACTACTTGAATTCTTCCACTCAACATAAATACTGGGAGTGCATGCTTCTCAGTGTTTGATACACTCCGGCCTGAACATTTTTTATAAAACGTCAGTTGCGTAGAGACATTAGTTCTCGATAATCAGTCTGGCAGGAACTGGTCAATTTCGGTAGCCTTTTATCTGTCGGGATGTAGCATTAGCCCTGGATAATACTAGGATGCCCATTCTCTTTGGGGTAGTCTAACTTTATTGCTTATACTTATTTTCTTTTAAACTCCGAGTTCGTGTCTTTCTTGCGGCCCCTTCACAGGATCACAATAACTTGCGACGAGGTCCAGTAAGGGATTCTTTAGAAGCTGAATAAGGACGCCAAAACTGGTGACGAAGGATAAAAAGTTATTTTTTAGAACCTTTAAAAAAACAAACGCAAATTCACCTGACAAATTCCCAGTTCTAAAACCGGCTTTACCGGCAAAACATAAAGAAAAAAACAAAAAGACAAAATTATTTTCTCTCATTGAAGAAAGGTCGGTGATTGTTTAATTTTTATTCCGGCACTGTGGTAATTTTTAATAAGAAGGGAATACATGATATTTAATTTTCTCTTCGAAAGAGAAAAGTTCTGCTGCCAAAGGAAACAATAAAACCTTATTTTTTTCTGTTGATTAAAGTGCTGACCAGACATATTACGGTTGCGTTAAATGCGTACAAAAACAGTGATTTTTTTGGTTGGCAGAAGAAAAGAAAATATGATTACGTTAGCAGCGTGAGGTCTTTTACCTCACGCTGCTAACGTAATCATAATTGTTGTAATAACTTCAAAAAGCCGTATGCTATTGTAATCCAAATTT
Source organism: Sepiola atlantica (assembly GCA_963556195.1). Lineage (NCBI taxonomy): Eukaryota > Metazoa > Mollusca > Cephalopoda > Sepiida > Sepiolidae > Sepiola > Sepiola atlantica. Next base: position 110,450,526 of record OY744517.1, on the reverse strand, counting down.
GTAAAAATAAAATTGGCTTTTCCCCACCTTCATTGACAATCGCAATCTCCAATATTCAAAGTTCTCTCTCCAATATTCAAAGTTCTCTCTCCAAACTTCACTCTTTTCTCTTCCAAACTCAACTCAGCTCTTCAGTCAAAAAAGTACAGTTTTTATATTCTTTAACCCACCACATATGCAAATTATTGCAGTATCTTGAATCATAGCTATAAAGACACATTTTGAACATAGAGATTTTAAAGCAACTATGAAATAACTAGTAAGATTCTAAATGCAACAGCAACAAAAAACAGGAGAAAGACTTACGCAACCAAAAATAGAAGCCGACGAAAAACAACTAAAAAAGGAAGAAATATTTCAAAAGCTTTTATTGGAACAACAACACACATCCGACGAAAAGCTCCTGAAACAAGAATAAGAAAACGATCAAAACATTGATCTATTAATGCAAACAATACCGCATAGGGATCAAAGTAACGAAAACGATAATGCCTTTTCGCAGAATGGCGTTTTGAGTGCAATTGACTATTTCACTTATTCCCTAGACGGGGATAACATCCTTGCTTCAGATTTCAGATATTATAAGGATCTATACAAAATGAATTGTGGAAATTGGGCAGACTCTAAAAAAGTTCGCCTACTGCTTCGAAAATAAGGCACCACCGAATATACTAAATTCGTGGACTTCATTTTACCCCCAAAACGAGCGACTTGACTTTTTCTGAACCTGTTATTTTTTTAACAGAATTATACAGCCCAAACTTCTCTGTTCCACAAACGATAGCAGTGTTAGAATTTAGTTAAAAGATATTGCTAAGATAACGCGACGTTCGCATCAACTGAAAATAAACACTGTGACGATTTTAAATTAGCTTAACTTAGCGCGCAGAACTTTTAATGTTCAATTTTCGTGCTAGGACTGGTATCAGGAAAAAACGCAGACATAAGACGTTCTGAACAAGTTAGAAATTGAACCAAAGTTAACATTACAAAAAGAAGACTGCCAGAGATTTATAAGTGTTAAACAAGTCGGGCATTGTGCACACTAGAAAAATACGCGAGAAAACACATTTCACCCTTCTCTGAAAATCAATAAAAAAGAGAGATTATTTTACGCTCTTACAAACACAAGCCAGCCCAATAAAAAAGGGATAAATTACCGCTCAGCCCCTTTTCCTGTTGTAGATCCCTTCATTGGGTTATGGATTTCACATACCGTTTTAAAACTAGTCTTACTTGTAATAAAGTCGGGCACAAGAGTTACGATTGCAGAACGAATAGAGGAAATAAAACTCACGTTAAATCCACAAAAACGTACGAAGAGGATAGCAGAAAAGTGGGAAACTATGTAAAGGTTAAAATACTGAATAAAAATGTGTCAATTATCATCACGCATACATGGAGAAGGTTGCGAAAACCGACCATGTTAGGAACCAATAACATAGCAAGAACGGTGACTGGTAAAAAATGAATTCGTGGGTGAAATTATTACCGACATAACTTTAAATGGAAGTAAAAAAAGTAAAAAAATATTCATATTAAAAAATACCAACAATTTATTTTGCACAGATATATTGCAGCTATTCATCCTATGGGGTTTACAAACCACTATTTGACCAGAAAAAAGTCGGACTACCGAGTCACAAAAACGAAAGAAGAAATGTGTTACCTATTGCAAATCTTATGAAATGGACGCAAAATAAATTATCTGCAGAAATCAAAGCACACGAAGACACAACATTCACGCTGAAAATAGCTAATAGCAAACTGAAAGAAATCAAGTAAATTTTTTGGATTACCAGATTGAAGGTTAAAGAATGTAAACTGATAGTGAAAGAGTTGGAATAGTTAAAGCTGCAACACAAAGAGGTTGTGGAAAAGCGAAAGACTATGAACTGTCTGAATGGCAAGGCAAAACATGAATTTTCCAAGTTTAATAATGTGCTACCAGATAAGAAATCTGGAATTAAAAAGCTGGAGGATATGAAATCTGAATTTGTTAGAGGCCCTCAGTTGTCTCAGAAGAGACACCTACATCAAATCAAGGAACGACTATCGGAAGACAACGACAGCACACCCCAGGAAGATATGTTAGTAACTACAAATAACACTTCCGACATACAGCTACTCTAAGAACCTCAGAATAGGGTCAATCCAATGGTACTTTACCTATAACGGACTACTCGAACTGTTCCACTCACTATAAATGCTGGGAAGGCTTGTCTTAAGTGTTGGAACCAAACCAGTCTATACTGCCTGTCAGGACTGACGTACAACCACTCTTGTTCTCTGTTGTATTATACTGTTTTTTAATATACCTGTTTTCCCTAAAGTCCAATTACTTATCTTCCTTCAGGACACTTTACAGTCACAATAAAGGAAAGCACAAATGTTAAATTTTATTAAGTCACATAATTTAACTGGGACATAATAGATAAAATAAGATAGAAATATGGCCAAACCAAGAGAGATTACTTAGATAAAAGTAATGTAGGTAAATACTAATTTACTTTTTAGGAAATAAAATGAAACGGAAAGCAGTCGTTGTGGGGCATCTCGGAACCTATTCAGAACGCACTGGATGTAGTAATTTGATCCATGGGATCTACTAAAAATGCGTTTGTGAAAGCGTAAAGACAGCTTAAAATAGTACACAAATTGTAAGGAAACTTAAATCTAGTTTTCTAGACATTTTTCTGAATGTATACAATGTGCTTAAAAGAAAACAAATCTATTTTTGAATTTAATAATAACATTATTTTTAGACAAAAAGAAATCACCCGTTTAAGCTCATAAAAATTGAATGAAAAATCGGACCGTTTAGCAAAAAATGTAATTGACGTACACAGACTATAGTGTTTTGACGAGTTCTATTTTAACGTTAAGAAATGCACAACATAATTTGAGTTAGTACCGATCATTCAGCGAGACAGAACGATTGCTTCAAACCTTACACATACTTATTATCTATACCTGATGATATATCATCAGAGTTAAAGAGATGGCACTTTTCTAAAAACTCGATTTGGCAGATATACACATAAAGATTAGGGTGAGGTAGAGAATGGTTAATTATAAAAACACGCAAAAGTCTATACAAATTTAATCGACTCTCTGTAAAAATCCAAGTGTGTATTTGGAAATAACATATACTACTAAATAAAATCGGAAAAAATAAAAAGTAATAAAACACTTACATTGTCAGATTCGTTGCTCAAAAGTCAGTCGAATTAAGAGTTTGTTATTAGAAAACAAATGACGACATTGCGTCTTAGGCGGCTATGTTGGAAAAATCTGATAGCGGTGAACTATGGAAAAAGTATTTCATTAAATGTGTACACTGGTATATTGTGTCGCAGGCTGGTAGGTGTGATAAATTCTTCTTCTATTAAATTCTAATGCAAAACCAAATATCGGAGTGGATTATATGTAAATATAAATGTTTCAATTGAGTCGATATACACATGTTACTTTCAAAACTCGTACATAATTTGCCAATATATGATGTATAATTCAGATTATTTTGCGAATAGTATATATAGAGAGACATAAAGATGAAGGCATACAAATAAAAATATTAGCTACCAAAAGGGACTTAGGCAACCTTAGAAAAATAATTTCTATTAATAAGAAAATTAAATCCCAAAATAAACAACAGAGCGGAACTCAATTGCACATCTTTGGTATAACCGCACCTAACAGAGACAGGTGCACACATGTGAGAACTAATAAATGACAGTCAGTACCATACAATATGTTAGTGTGTGCATGTTTGCCTGAATGTCAACGGGCAGGCATTAATGATCGGTGTATGCTTTCACTTACGCCGGAACGCAATACTTATATCCACCTATGTAAGATAACAAAAACACATGTATTCTCATATATATATATATATATATATATATATATATATATATATATATATATGTGTGTGTATGGATGGATATGTGTGTAAAACATAGCATATAAAAAAAGAATAAATAAACTAAATAAACAATAAATAAACAAATAACAATATATATTGAACTTAAAATAGAAAGAATGAAAGACGGAAAAACATTATTAAATGTTTATAATAAAAAGAACTAAACAACACGGACACAATCGTAATTCGACACACTACGTTACTAAATAAAATTATTATCGACAATTATTGAAACCTTTCAATATTGTCGCACATTGCTTCATTCAAACTACAACATCTTTCTCATATATATATATATACATATATATATATATATATATATATATATATATATGAAAATCCTTATACCAAAATTAAATGCAACTTTTCTATAGTTAAATTTTACTAAGAGCTCAATCGTGGCAGCAACTTTGTATTAAGGAGTGGTACACATCGGACACCTTGAAACAAAAAATCTGATATATTGCTTTATTTTATATAAATCATGAACATTTTAAATTATAGACAAAAAAATAAGAATACAACTGGTAATATAGGGTTTTACGCTGAATTCACGAGTAAGCGACGACCCATCTTAATTCTCGGGCGACGCTTATTGTTCCCTCTATTCGTATATAAATGTCTTTATTATATTTTACTAAAATTATGGAAATAATATTTTCGAATAATATTATGGAAATCATCATTATCATATGCTAAACATTATTCAAGTGAAATTGCATTCTTATTATGCTGTAATTTCTTACTACACTTTAACTACATTATGGAAAATATATGGGGTGGCTATTTTTCTAACGCTATAGGAAAACGAACAACTTCTGTTAGAGTTAGTGTTTACAATTAACCGTTTACAATATATATTGTGTTTTGAAATTAAATATGTTATAAATCTGAGCTATGATTAAGCACTATGATTAAAATTTTGTCAGGGCCAGTTGATTTACTGGCATTTAGGTTTTTGATACGTTAGGAAATATCCCGAACATATAGATGGATGTCGCCTAGAGTATATTTATTCGTAGACGTATATTTATTAGCTAAGCGGCCCCGATCCCAAATGGTGGCATTTGATGCAACGTTCTTTGCAAACGTTTCGCTTTAATAGATGCCGACAAAATCACCCCTGGTTCATTGATGATGGTTGTGATAGAGGCCATGCATCTGTTCAGGGTCCTGTTTTTTATTCGCCAAAGCTTGCGCGAACCAATTCTTTGCTCAGCTACTCTAGACTTAACGGATTGGACATATGACTCTTTCGCGGTTTTTATAACACTTTTTCAGTGGTTGCTGTCGTCGAAAGCAGTTAAAATAGTGGTTTCTGTGAGCACATTTTGGGTGTACCATGACTGGCAGTTAAGTTTCTGTTGAAATTCCTTGAAGGGTATGACACATTCTATACCAACAATTAGCCCAACAGTTTAATAGGACATATTCTTTTTAAACATGGAATGCAGAGGAATTTCTGATATGAACGATCTTAGGCTGTCACAGTCACCCATCGAGTATCGATAAACTACTGTGCGATGGAGAATGATATCAGAGGTGTTGATGCACTTAGTTTTGATCTTTATTGAGACAATTGAGTTATCAGAAAATCCCAGCGGAGAAACAACAGTGAATGAGTACAGTTCATAGCAAGTTGTCAGAAAGAGATCCAGTTAGTAACGGGTACGCTAGTAGTTTTGTCAAAAATCTGTATTAAGTCATTAGCAAAAGAAGGCATCGTGGCAAATCTCCACTTCATTATATGTCTTGTTTGAGTGGACTAACGATTCAACACTTTGAACATACACATCTTTACAGATGTAAATGTTGGCAGAATAGAGAGCAGACATGATATGGTCAATTCTTTTAGAGATACTCTCAATGGTAGAACCTCCATCATTTTAGCGACGATAGAGGGCAAATATGAATACGGTGCCGTGAGTAAGTGCTACACATATAGGGCAATTTAGGGCCTTCTTTGGAGGTGTCCTTGCCACATGGAAAGCTGTCCCTGATGAAGGCACAAATTCCATGTCAATGACGAGCTTAAGGATCAGGTCTCGATGTCAAGTTCAAGTAACGTTTAATTATGAAATTTAAATAAACAGACGGGTCAATGCGAGTTTCACAGAGGTGCAACAGATCTGGTTTCGTCTCCTTTAAATGTATTTCTTATTAGTTTACTAACAGACGCTCAATCGCAAAACAATTGTTTATTATACTTATTAATGTGAAAATGAAAAGCGGGCGAAACTTGATAAATTATGTATAGCGAATTTTATGTTGAATTAAGTATTGTTAACTTTCATTTATTTTTCTTCATATTCATTCCTATTTGTTAAGATATGACAATCTGCATGTTATTTTAATTCACGACTTTTACTCTAATATAAATTATGAGCTCAAACGTTCCGTGGAGAATATTTATGGTAAAATCATGAAGATTAATTTCATACATTTTCTTCGTTAATTTTAATTGGCAGTTCATATTCACAAGGACGAGAATTACTATTCATAACTATTGTATGAATAAAAATGTATTATAAACAAATGGATTTTCAGTAGTGAAGTGCATACTGGCGTGGACCGAGCGCTGCCGTTTTTATAGCACAGCGTTCTAAATGTTAAAACTTTCAAGTGATCCTTCATGTGAGTACCTGATTAAATGGAGGTAACCGATGCAAACAAAACTGAATAAAACTAGCTTAAACTAATGTCAGTCATGAGCATATTCTTATTTTACATTCTTTAAGTAGATAAGTAGTTATGTGGATGTCGTTGATGGTAGTCTATTTTTAATGGATAAACAAAATCACATAAATAAAAAAAACCTAACAAAGCAAGATAAAAATGCAACAAACATCTTTGCGCTGTTGAATGTCTTAAGAATGTAATCGTGGTAAGAAATTGTAGTTAAACATTATGAATTTATCAAAGAAATTGTAGACTATATTTACATTTAATTTCATATGCAAATTATGAATGACTCATAAGTGAAAGGCAATGTGACTGCAAATTAAAAAAAACACGTGAATTTAATTTTTATCAGACATTTCGTATGTAACTAGTTAAATGCTTTTTTAATAATATTGCCCGATTTCGTGAATATGATCTAAACAAATGATTGCATGGACAGTTTTATGAGCTATCAGATGAGATATTTAACTAGAATCTGACCTTACTGGAAGTTATGCATATTAGTGTTAAAGAAAGGATAATAATTAATTAAATAATCAAATAGAAAAGTAATTAATATTTTTAAGAGTTTGATGTAATTTTGCATCAAGCATTGTGTGTCGTATATATATAGGTACTTTATAAGATGCGATTTCAATGCAAATATATATCGTATAGAAGCGGATTTAAAGCAAAATAAGACATACCAAAGTGAAAGCGAAATAATTTTTCGGTATCTTCCCTTTAATTATTATTAATATAATGTTTTTTATAATTACAAATCTTACTTTTTATCTATATGGAATAATATTTTTTTTCAGATGTTTTTTTTTAACTCGGTTTTTAAAGCGTACAAATGATGTCCGTTGAAATCAATACAGCAGTGAATACATTTTCTATTTAATAATAGTTGGTTTCAGTTATTTTGTTTTCTTCTCTTTTGTTTTTAGTATCAGTATTATTTTTTTCCATTATGCATATTTTATAATTATTTCTTTTTAATTAATTTGAGTGTTTATCTATTTAATAATTTATTACAAATATATGAATTCATTTATATAAATTTAATTGTTTACATTACGTCAGATAAATGAAGACCAGTACATTCAATCTGAGAAGAGTTGTCTCCACTGTACGTTTTAGATATCGAGTTGAACCGCATATTTGAAGAGGGGAATTTTTCCGAATTATTACTTGTTTTGCCTTCAATACGCTTATCCCCTTTTCATCTTTGTTTAATGTTTAAATACATCTGTGCATGTTTTGCGTAAAATTATTTTTGCAAACGGAGACAATAAATATAATGGCAAATATATCCGCATTAAAATAAATTAAAGATTGGAAAAAGATGCTTTGCTACCAGATTCTTTTCCAGGCTTTCGTAGTTTTTTTTTTCATTCAAAGATTAACAAACTAGATGGCGGAATTATCGTTTTAACAATATATAAACAAACCGTAAATAAAAAAGTAAACAAGAAGTAACAAAAGTACAAAAGTCAATAACCTGAAAACCCAAATAAGCACAGAATAGAAACAGTAACAAAGACAGAAGTTTCTCGCGGATATTATTTATGATTGAGATTTTATCAGGTAAATACTTTTTGTTTTAATATAACTGTGGTCTTCGTAAAGAGAATCACATTCCATTGAGTCTCGTTTGTTGATGACGTCACAGTAGTTGGTGCTAGCCGTTGCTTTACGAAACTTCGAAATATCTTAAATGAACTGCTATTTTCAGATGGATTAATAGACTTTTTCTAAGGTTGTTTTCATGTTGACTCGTCGTAAGTATCACAGTATCAAAAATACAAAGAATGCTTGTCTGGGACACATTACATTCTCTTTAAAATCATTTTTTGGGTAAGAAAAATGATAATACTAGGCCTGCCTAAAACATTTTAACCATTATTTTTTTGTGCAAAATAGATACCATAAGGCGGCGCCACTCTACACAGTGAAGGAAGAAACCTTCATGTGCATGTTTGAATTTTATCACCACATTCCTTCTCATTAGCTGCCTGTCGGCCGCTGAGTGAAGTGCTACACAATGTGTTCGTCGGATTGCCGATTCTCTCAAGATGACTGAACGTGTTGAGCAAAAGTACTGCATCAAACTTTGTCAAAGTTAGGATATTCTCAAAGCAAAACAATTCGTAAAATTCAGCAGGCGTTTGCAAACGATGCGATGAGTGTAACACAAATAAAGTAGTTGTTAAACCGATTCTAAAATGGCCGCACATCAGCGGAGAGTGACCAGCGTTTTGACAGGATACAAACAGCTCGGAGTGCAGCTGTTGTTGAGAGGGTGCGAAATTTGGTGATGGAAGATCCTCGTTCAACCGGAGTGAGTAAAAATTACGCACATGCAATTTTGCGTGATGATTCCACAGAGTGGCTGCGAAATTTGTGCCCAAGTTGTTGTCGCAGGAACAAAAAGACCTCCGTTTTCAAGTTGCACAGAACTTTTTGAAAACCGCCAAAACTGATCCTGCGTTTCTGAACACCGTGATAACTGGACATGAGTCATGGGTGTACGAGTACGACCCAGAAACCAAAAGACAGTCGTCGAAATGGAAGCATTCCGAGTCGCAAAGGCCAAAAAAGCGCGACAGGTGCGAAGCAAAATCAAGGTGATAATGACTGTCTTCTTTGATATTCGTGGAATTGTGCATCACGAATACTCACCGGAAGGACAAACAGTGACAAAGGAGTACCATGAAGATGTTCTCCGGCGTCTCCGTGACGCAAGTCGGCGCAAAAGACCAGGCATGTGGACGGCGAGCAACTGGCACGATAACGCCCCCGTACATTCATCTCAAGTGATCCAACATTTCTTGATCATACATGGAATTCCAGTCGTTCGCAAATCCACCTATTCCCCAGACATGGCTCACTGCGACTTTTGGTTGTTTAGAAAATTCTAGACGCCACTGAAAGGTTCCCGTTTTGAGACTAGAAAAGATATCATGCAGAACACAACGGCTAAGATGAACACATTCCAGAAAAATGACTTCCGGAAGTGTTTCCGGCAATGGATGGATCGGTGGGCCAAGTGGGCCTATTTTGAAGAGGATGAGGGTCCCAACCCCGTCAGGTATGTGAGATATCTTGTCTGGCCTAAGGTCGAATACTTTTTAGACAACCATCGTATTGCTAAGAACAAATTAACCAGTAACAGAACATTTCAAACATTTAATTATGCAACATATTTTTAAGAAGTTTGAGTTTTTCAAGTTTATTACTGCTAAAGTTACGCTATTCATTGTCTATATTGAAATTATTTATTTGAATTTCATTTGTTTTTTTATTTTCCGTCTGTTTTCATTTTAAAGTAAAATACTTTTTTATTAAACTTACTTCTTTTTCTTTTTTTTTCATTTTAAATAAACTTATTTATAATTTGTTTTCATATTTGGAAAATGTCAACTCTCCAAATAACTGCCAAATTGTATACACTAGTTTTGTCTGATTTGCGAAGCACAGGGCAAATTAATTCACTGTTTTAATTAGTTTTATTTTTACGGATTTCCTTTTTTAGCTTAGCTTTTTACGTCTATCAATCCATATGACATAACGTCAAGGGACGTCCTCGAGGAGCCATGCATATATTGTATCTGTCATAACTTTGTAGTGGGCATGATGGAACCCGTTGGAGCCTATGTCCTCTCAAAGCCACATACAACACCTGACATTTTCAAATTGTCATCCATTTAGTACTGACCAAGCTCAACGTCGCTTAACTTCGATTATCTAACGGGAACCAGTCTGAGAACGTGATTATGCCGTATTTTTATTGACCTTATCAATAACCAAATAATAAAATAACACTCTTTATTCAAAATGTTGTCACTCTGACATAGGGTTATTGGAATGGTTAAAGAAGAGTATTATTTGTAAGAAACTGATAATAAAATCAAACATTGTTTATCAAGAATAAAATTGAAATATATGTCAAATTAAACATTATAATAATTACGTATCCAATATAGAATATTGCTGAAGAAATTGTCTTTAAAATTACAATTTTTCAGCAAAAAATTACGATTTTCATTAAAGAAAAAAGAAATCGGACAAAATTAGCCAGCATGTTAATACATTGGATCCATTTACCCTTGTTGAGCTTGATAAATAAATAAAAAAACTAGTTGATAACATTTGGCAGCAAGTTTGAGATCCAACTGCTTCAATACAAACTTTTGATCTCACTTATCGTTTGTTTTATTTTTAAATTATTTATCATTTGAATTTGTTTGTTTATTTAATTATTGTTTGTTTGTTGCCTACATTCATGATTGAAGTATTTGATTGTATGCTGCTTAAAATGTCAAAAGCACATAGTAACCAACAATATTTTCTCTTCAACAAATGGATTTATATTGTGATTTAAAAAAGTATAATCTTCATGGCTTGGCTTTACATATTTATTATTTTGATAACTTTTTATTTCAGATACTTCACAATCGAAATAAACGAGTTTTACTCTTTAAAATTCATTAATTAACGTGATGTTTATTTACTTTAACGCAGTTAAAACACCCACCTTCACTATTCTTTTTAAATTAATTCTTTTTTTTCTGTGTTGTTGTTTTGGTAAATCAATATTGAATAAAGTTCAGTTTCAATATAAATTGGAGCGTGTTCTTTTTTACTTTTTTAATTCATTTCATTTAGTTTTCTAAAACTTTAAAATAGCTATCATTCATCCTGACTTTTCAGCATGTGTCGCTTACCCAACGAAAGTGTATGACGTCATTTTCGATAGAACAAGCCTTCTTAACGTAGGACGTGAGATAACCCATATGTAAAGAGCCGAGATTGTTAGTTGGAAAAGCTATGTTTCAAATCAGATGAGCCAGATATTATTGCCTACCCAGTTCGTCGGTAACGCAGAAACAAATGCATTCCAGTTTTACCAAAATAACATTTCTTTATCCGCTTTATTTGTACTCATACAAATTCAAGTAATTTTGTTTATGATTAATGACTTTGTCACCAGACTTCTTCGAGTTTATGTCAATAACGTAATATAGTGATATAGTCTGGTTTGTGGATCATACTGAAGCCGTGCTTCCAATCCCTAGCTCATCTTATGGTAATGTAAACGCAAGCTTACTTTTCTCCCGGATATTGTCTACTGTTTTATTACTAATTTGGAAATCTGCTATTCTTTCCCAAACTTAGCGAAGTGTAATGTTTGACTTCCACTAAAGAATCCTATATCCGAAACAGAAAAGCTATTCATCAGTTTACAATATCAGTTGAAAATTACATTAATTGCTAATATAATATAAGTCTAATTATATATAGAGGGATGAATTCGATGTCTCTTCTGATTGTGTCTCTCAGCACGAGTTTCGCTTTGTCTTCTGAAATTATCTTGGTTTTCCACATGTTGTTTAGTTTACCCTGGATTCCTATTCATCTGAATTATCGTTGATTAACGAACAAGAGTATAATACTTTCGTTTCAATAGAAATATTTTTCTTTATATGAAAATAACAGTCTTTACAAAGGCGGAGATATAGATAGATAGATAGATAAATAGATATATAGAGAGATAAAGAGATAGCGAGAGAGTATGAGAGAGAGTATGAGATATATATATATATATAGAGAGAGAGTATGAGAGAGAGAGAGAGAGAGAGAGAGAGAGAGAGAGAGAAAACAACAAAGAGAGATATAGAGTAAACGGCCACTTCCTTCGTAGGGACGGCGAAACCGTCGACACTTTTCTTGACGCGTGTTCTTCTTTTTCTTCTGTTAACTTTATGTTACACCACTAAGTTTATTATCATTGAACATCTTATCATTCCTGCAATCTAATACGACAAGAATTCTTCACATTTTTCCAGATTACCATTACTCATCTGAAATTGGCTAAATAACAGGGATTAAATTTTACCCTGCTTACAACATTCATTGTTAAGATTTGACTAGCCTAACACAAAGTAATTCAATATTGTACACTAAGTCGCATCAATTAATTGTTGATTACAATTGCATCGATTTGTTTATAAGCCACGAAAATTGTATTAAGCGCAAATTGAATTTGAATGTGTAATTCCCAGTTAAATTCCAGATAACTTCTGCTGAATTTATATGTAAATGAAAGTTTTAGGGGGGGGGGGCGTGTAATATGTTTAATAGTAAACTTGGAGAATAATTATATCGGCTGTACCAAATTAACATCTAATGTGTCATGATATTTTTTGCGAATTAATAAGACCGTAATTTTGTGCTAGTCACGGGAAAATAGTTATTTATGTTGAATTAATTATATGCAATAAATATTTTACAATAGGTATACTTTTCCGACATTCATAACCAACAAAGTGTTGCTTTGTTGTCAATCAGACAAACTAAACTATCAATGTGCTCATCTAATATGCAACGTAAAGTCTGTATTTTTACTATTTCTTTGATATCGATAGTTATCTACCTACAAAATCAATATTTGGTTCTCGTTCGTAAGTTTGTCTCATGGGTCGTTACATTTCGTAAGAAGAATAAAATGTAATTTGATAATTTGAGTTAATTCTTTTTCAGAAATAAACTTTACCCGGGTAAGAATTATTTCCAAAGGCTGCCACTTTAAAAAAGTGATAACTCTGTATTCGTCCATACAGAGTTGGTTTTCTAGAGTTACTTCTTTAGATCAAATAACATTTTGGAAAAACCTGCAGAGTTCGACAGAGAAAAACTAATTGTAAGTAGACTACTCGTTAACACCGGATAGGTAGAACAATATTAATATATATAATCATACTTGTTTTAACGTGGGTACATAATGCATCAATATAAAAATGTAATGTCTCCAACCGACCGTGAGGGTGAATAGACATGTTAAAAGTCTAATTTTAAAAGTTGACTTCAAAACTTAGTGTGAGAAAAAAAAGATTTCTGTTGACTAAAACCTTTTTCTCACGGAGAAACGTCGCTTGCCTTTCTCTACTTTATCGTTATTTTCATGGTAGGTCGTTAACTGAGCTCTAATCTCTGGAAAAATACTTGTCTAGTAAAAACCACTGTACGTTGTAAATAATTTTCCTGTATCTAAAATTATGCGGAATTTCCATCTACAAGTCACTTCTCACGAACTTCTCATCCGTGGAACACAATACCATGGGGTTGCTTCCTAGCTGATTACAACATGGTCGTTTTTACTTTCAATGTTAAAAAAAATCTTGTCGAACCGTCTATTTAAATAATCAAGTTCACATATAGTTTCCAATCCTCTCATCGTAGGGGTTCATCGACAATTGCCAAACTCATGACCCGTATCATCGAGTGGCGTTTTGGCCTAGATAAGAAGTGACTTACTAGTAAAAAATATTAGATGTTTTTGCATTAACTTAATCGTGCATAGATTCGGCCCTATTGTAAAGCAAATTTATCTACGTAGACTAAAATATAAATAAATCAAACCATTAAAATAAATCTATTGTAAATCATCTTATCTGAACAGTTGTTGCCATGGTGATTAGCTAAACAGACGAGCATCTACGGGTTGACCCAATTTTTCTTTACCTCATAATTTCAATTTTATTTAGATTTATTCAACTATCTACGTGTTCTGTCGTGTTTACTATCTTCTTTACACTTATAAGTGTCCTCCCCTCTTACTGTTTCTTTCACTCTTTTCATCGTGTGTTTAGCTCACTATTTCCCCACCACTTCTCTTTTTCGAGTTTTAGTATTACATAGATAGACGCAAATTTAGAAACGACCCTGCAAGCTCGTTGAACTGAGTTGCTAATTAGAAATTGCATGTGTGCTTCATGACTCTAGGTCAGTAGCTTTTGAAAGAATTCTCTCTTCTCGTTAACCACTCTCGGTATACAGCAAGTGTTCGGCTCTTTAATCGAATTCTATGTTCGTATGCGTTACCATAATGCGCTCTAAAAGGCGATCACAGCTAGGGGTGGACTGCATTAAGATATATTGCGTTAGACAATTTTAATATATCTGTATCTACATTTCTACTTTATTAGCAATTTTTCCACGCTTTTAAAAGCTTAGTGTAATCTTAAACAGAAGTAAAAGGGATACTACGCAGCTATTAGCAAAAAAATTAAAGTCTACAAAGAGATTAACAGTATTGAAAATAAAATTAACAACTCAAGGGATGTCAGTACGTTGTTTTATTATAAATGAGCTTGTGAAAATCAAAATTAAATGAAACAAATACGATTTTTTTCGCTTCTGTTGCTTTGTTTATCTCTTTATATATATATATATATATATATATATATATATACATATATATATATATATACATACATATTTGTTCTATTTTACATACGTAGACGTTTCATCCTTTCTAGAATCGTCAGTAAAAGGATAATCATTCATACCGGTCGCCGGAATCGAACCCCGAAACACGAGTCATGTTTCAAACTGAACTTCTGACGTCTTATCCCAGATAGCTGTTATTAACAACCCTGTAAATTCGCAAGAGATTAAACTTATTTAAAGTCAGCCGTCGTCAAATTATACATATAGTCGAAATCTGGTCTGGTAACTCGACTGGAGTAGAGAGGGACGACTCCCCATCACTGGTGCATGAGGATAGTTGCTGGTCGAAGTAGACATCACCAAGGTTAAACTTGACAGGTTGCAGCTTCAGCATGTCTGGGGTAAGGATGGGATTTGATTTGAAGAGAGTTTCCCATAAATGGCAGAATTCTCGCATTAATGTTTGTTGAAAGATTGCTCTAAAACTTGCAAGGCTGTCTTATTGTACCTTCGGCAAAAACTGATTTTCTTTTCCAGCAAACATCGTCGTTTATATATACAGCATAGCAGATGAGACAAGACGATTTCAGTGCGGAATTAATTTTAAGACTAAGATAAAACTAATCTAAAGCATTTCTTTTATCACAGTAAGCTGATTTGAAGTTAAAATGCGAATCAAATATGCAAGATATCTCCAATAGTTCCACAACACACGAGTTCAGTATTTCATCAGCAGGAGCAGGTGAAACAGGAGCAAATCTTTAAGACCGAGGCGCAACGAATTACATCCCATTATTACCAATGAAAATAGTACACTAAAACTAAATACATCTGGTGACGATTACGGATATCGAAAGCGTTCGATATCTACTACAAAATAACCTTGTATTCTACTACACTGAATAATCTCCAATACTAAGAAGATTTTTCGAAGACCCTGAACAATAAGAAAAAGAATATATAAAAATGAACAGTGTAGTTTTTAATTAAACTTGATAATGACTTGCTGCCCATATACACACACACGCATATATATATATATATATATATATATATATATATATATATATATATATATATATATATATATATATATATATATATATATGCAAAATAAAAATGGATTGAGGATAAGCGATTCAACAAACTAAAAAAAATATAAACTCAAACGCATATAACAGCTCTAACAAGATATTTCAGTTGCTAGAAAGCAACCATCCTCGGTTGGAGGTAAGAAGTTTAATGAACTAAATGTTTAAAGTACTTACTTCACACCGAAGATGGTTGCTTTCTACTAACTAGAAATATCTTGGTAGAGCTTTTATATATGTTTGAGTTTATATTTTTGTTAGTTTGGGCATTCGCGTATCCTCCATTCCAGTTTTATTTTGCATTTTGCCTGAAAAATTGTTTCTATTATTCATCATATATATATATATATATATATATATATATATATATATATATATATATATATATATATATATATATCAGTATATATATATTTTTTTAATTCACCAAACCTATTAAAGGTGAAAGCTCGTTGAATGTTAACATTAAACCACAAAGCATATGCAAGTCAACAATGGTATGTTAAATTCAAATCACCAAGTTTAAAAAAATCTTATTTCTTACTCAAATCCAACACAATTCAGTGTACTTTGTAAGATGAATGTAAAAGTTTTTGCGTGTTTTTGATCGAGGCTTTCTTCCGAGAGGAATCCTTCGTCTTCTGATTGACTGTATCAATGAAAGATCTTGGTAATTACAGGTTTATTCCAGGCTGTTTGTTGTGCATGAAATGGTCGTCAAGTTTCACTGAATTGTTTTGAATTTCGGTAAGAAAAAAAAGAATAAAAACTTGGTCATTGGAATTTTACATACTATTGTTTACACACACATATATATATATATATATATATATATATATATATATATATATATATATATCCCGAATATTCCTTACCATGTACAAACTTTAATGAACGCGAATAGGTAATTTGTACATTATTTTATTATGTTTTATTATCATTCAACAGTGAGAGCTGTCATATTTTTATAACAACGACTAGATTTGTGTCGTTTTTATATTTGGAATTTGAGCATTATTCAACTGGTTATTTCCATACCGCATTCTCCAGTGTAGCTGGCTTAATTCGCCGATGTCCGACCACCTTGTAACAAAAATACGAACTGTTTGGAGATGATTTACTTGCTGTGTATGCCAGGCGTTCTCTAGGATTCTTTGGTTTCCCCCAAATAATGTTGACCAAAAAAGTTTTACTTGTATTATTAGACTATTCTAATGCCTAACTAATTTCGTCTAAAATAATTAAAAATATAATTTCCGCTAAAGATTAAAACACTGAATGAAAGTTCGATGATTTTACTTGCAACAATGTTTGCTTTAAATAATTTAAAAGTTTTTAAAAACCGAAAGTGATCGAAAAATTCAAGAAATTATTTAGTATTAAATTTAGTTTTAGTTTACGCAACGCAAACTCTTATTGAAATATTTTTCTAAAATAAAATAGCAAATATGAAAGCAAAGAGATCCCCTAACACACAGAGTGGAGATAGCTAGTAGTTCAATTAAAAATAATAATCATAATATGTGTAATTATGGAAGTTAAGTTCAGGCGAGAAATACACATACACACGTTATTATATATAAAACAAATAACAATTATCATATTTGTTATGATTTAAGCTAGAGCTTAAACAATAGTTCAAATGACT
Source organism: Sepiola atlantica (assembly GCA_963556195.1). Classification (NCBI taxonomy): domain Eukaryota; kingdom Metazoa; phylum Mollusca; class Cephalopoda; order Sepiida; family Sepiolidae; genus Sepiola; species Sepiola atlantica. The sequence continues at coordinate 110,432,963 of OY744517.1, read as the reverse complement.
AAATTTTGCTACTCAAGATGGAGGCTAAAATAATATATAGTATAAACAACATTAAGCGTCCACAACGAAAAGCGAACACGTACTCAGGAAAATGCCACACTTACGGTTAACCTCTACATATGTAAATACAGTAAATGTATACAGTTATATCCCGATATAATATTACATCCAGTTTTTAAATCTGTCTTTTCCGGTTAATATCTAATGGTTCCACTGAGAAAACATGCTCTCTCTCTCTCCCTCTCTCTCTCTCTCTCTCTCTCACACACACACACATATATATATATATATATGTGTGTGTGTGTTTTATCATATAGCATCATGATAGAAATCAGTCCGACAATCTCTTATTTATTGTCGGGCTTAAGTATAGTTCTGTTCAGTTATATGCGATCCATTCTGCCATGCCTTACCTTACGTTAGTTTGTTGCTAATAGCCTGAGATGCCAATGCCGGAGAATTCTGACCAGGTTGTTCAGATATTTTTATAGACAAGAGTGCAGTTATCTTAGTAAGCTGACTTCTCAAGAACACACTTGACGTTGTGTCTAACCTTCAGGCAAGGAAATAGATAATATATATATATATATATATATATATATAATCTTTTTTTAATAAAAAATATCTAAAGATTTCAGAAAAAAATAAAATACAAGTTTGAAGATTAGTTATTTTACCAGATTGCGTCATGGTACAGTCAATGAAAACGCTTAAATATGATTTATTACCAGTGGATATCGAGAAAATAGTCTGTTATTAAAGTTTTTCGCGGCTTTTTGAGTGGTAGTGATGATAGATTTTGTTGTAAGAATAAAAACATCTCTGCCTCTATTAATTTAGGAGTTATCAAAAATAAACTATTGATAAAGATTAGATAATATAAAGTATTATCTCCTGATCCTTAGTTTGATTTTATAAGTCATAAATCGATTGAAAATACATTTTTCTATGTTACTTACAACCGTTATCAATGTATTTGCTTGGCTCGATAAGATACTGATCACGTCATAAGCTGTTTAGCATGAATTGTCTTCTGTGTGTAAGACCTTTCTAATATGATCCATGTGTAAGCGATTGCGAGTAAATAGGCCATGATCACTAAAAATAATCATCAGATGATTAATTGGGAATTTCTGTGGATTACAAAAAATGTAATAAGATAAAATAAATAAAATTATAAAATGAACGAATAAAACAGAGAGGAAATATTTTCCGATATGCAGGTTGAATTATTTATTATCGGAAAAATGTGCCGGAGAGCAAGGCGATTGTAATTAAACGTTATAGATTTTATACTCGCTTTGGAAACTATAAATTAAATATGGCTGATATTCGAATAGAGCAAATGGTATGAAAGATGGAGATTTAACAAGTGGTTGCAAACATAAGTCATTAAATATGTATAATAATCACTGAAACAGTTGGAATAAAAATGAGAGATTTAAGACTTGCCCCGTAGATGCTACATTTAATATACACGGTATTCGAAAAAGCAATTGAAATAAAAAGTTATATATTTTTATTCGGTCAGAAAGATATAAAGGTGAATATATATATAATGTCTAAAAGTAATTGGAATGAAAAGTAATTGATTTTATGACTGGATCACAAAGATGGAAAAAATGTATCATGGTCAAGCAAAAGAAAATGCAATAAAATATAGCAGTTAAAGATTCGTTAAGAAAAATGTAAAATAGAACAGAATTATTAGAATATACAATAGTTTACGATTTAAGTTTGAGTCATAAAGATAAAAAAGTAAACAGAAAAATATAATAAAAAGAAGAAATTTAAATATCTGGCATGAAGTTTTAAAACTACATGCGTATAGTAGTCGATAAAACAATTGAAATATAGCGATACTCGAGTCCGAAAATGTCTGTTAAATATTTATAATATCCGAAAAAATGATATGGAATGATCAAATATATAACTAAAAATGTATTATATTCGACCAAACTTTTAAATATAAAATGTAAAGATAATTGATTCGTCTATGAAAACGTATAAGCGAACATGATATCTGAACAAGATGATTGAAATTAAAATCAGATATAAAATATTTGGGCATAACAATGTAAAGATGACTATGCGGAATTAAATTGAAATGGAAATGTAAGGATTGTAGACTAAATAACAAGGAAACATAACTTAATGTGTTTGAAATTCGACCAGGCAATTGGAATGCCAAAATCATGGTTTTCAAAATCGATAAAATGGATGTAAAACAACGTTTTTTATCCGAACAAACTAATTGCAATGATATGTAAGAGATTTAAAACAACACCACAATGATAAAAATGTGAATATAAATGATATCCCAAAAATATAATATAAATGAACATTTAGCGATTTGAGTCTAAGAGACAAAAATGGAAAACTCAATATGTACAGTGTTGTACCTTACAAATAGAATAAAATGTTTGAGATTTCAGACTTAGTCACCGAGATGTTACTTTGAATATGTATGACAATTAGAATGAAATGTTTGAGATTTAAGACTAGTTCATATATATATATATATATATATATATATATATATATATATATATATATATATATATATATATATATATATATATATTATCTCGGAAGTATTTTGACCATTAAAAGTATATGGAAAAAATAAATACATAAAATAAAATAACAGTTTAGTCCCAAGTCCTTCGGTGGCAAATTACTTTTCTTGTAATTCAATTTACTTTTTACAGTCACTATATTAGTTTTCTTCCAAGAATTAACATTATTTAAAGGATCATCAGTTGTTTACCATGTAAAACTCTTTCGGGAATTAAAAAAGCCAAAACAGTATTTTATCTCATCGCTTCCCAGTAGAGTTGATAAGATCCCACTTCCCTTAAAAGACAAGAGCAAAACCGTTCCGAATATTAGATCTAAGTTTTGTTCCAGATTTATGTTTTGCTAACTAATTTGTTATTAAAACATGTCCTCCTTACCTGTGTTGTTCGTCTGTGTCTACGAAAATGTATCCGTTATTTACAAAAAAATATATATGATATAATTTTCGGACGAATCTATTACACTACTTAGGTGATTTATAGTTTTATGTATTGGTATTATTTTATTATATTTAGTTTCATATTAAAAATATTTAAAAATTAAAAATAAATATATATATACATGTATTATTTTTTGAAACGTTAACGGAATGGCAATAAGAAAAATATTTCGACGAACTTGAACAACGCTTTATTTTTGTTTTATGAAAGGAATTATTTATTTATTTTGAAAACTGAGTACTTTCAGCGTATCCGCCATTTTCAAAAGTATAGGCATTTTTTCCCTCTTTTTTGCGTTTAATCCTTCTTGATAACTTTATATTTGTCGCAGTAAAATAATAAATATATTATTTTATAAACTAAAATAAAATGCGTTGTTCAGATTTAAAGAAAATATTTTTTTCTGATTGCCATTCCGTCAACGTTTCAAGTGTGGACATTTTCATTTTACCCATAACACGTAAACCGCGTAGTACACACACCGGCATTCAACACAAATTGTCATTATATCAAGACGAATTTCAACTTGACTGCCACAAATATGTCTAAATCAAAAAAGGTTAAACAAACAAAAGAGGAAAAAATGAGTATACTTTTAAAAATGGCATAATCGCTGAAAGTACTCAAGTTTTTAGAAATAATAAATAATTTATTTCATAAACCGAAAAAAAGCGTTGCTATGATTTTTCAAGAAAGTTATATATATATATATATACATATATATATATATATATATATATATATATATATATATATATGAAACTAAATATGTATGATGTTCAAACACTTTTTAGAGATTTAATGTAAAACCGAATATATATAATATACACACGAATTAAGTGAATTATAAAGTTTGATTTCTAAGCGAGTTGGGAAACTGATTATGTACGATATCTGAACAATATAATTAGAAGAAAAGTTTGCGATTTGAGAATTGGTTACAAATATGGAAAACTTAAAATATATGATATCTGAACAGAAAAATGGAGGCAAATCATACAGATTTGAAGGTCTGCCACAAAGATGTAAAACTGAATATTTAACTATCACTCAAAAATTCGAGAGACAAACAAATAAAACCAAAACTTTTAAGCAATTTTGGACTTTATCCATAAACCGTCTCTTTTTATGGAGATATACTTATCCCAATGTTTCTCTAACAATTTCTTGAACGATTTGTCTTTGGCTTTTAAATACGCCACAGTTTCTGATATCGCTTTTTAATTGGAGCCATCTCTCTTTCCATTGAGCTATAATTTGAGGTCATCAAAACATATCTTGAGAATAGTGTGGAAAAAGAAACAATCTGAAGTTTAATTCTTGTAGTTTTGCTATTGATGCGATTTACGAAAGATAACATTTTTCTTCTACAGTTTTGGCTATATTTTACCGATTTGTTCTTTCAAACACACACACAATTCTATATAATATTCGCTATTAATGCTTCTTTTTTCCCAAGATAATCGCTAGACAAAATAATCCGCACATCTCGAAATACAAAGGGCAAAACTATGGCTGCTGATGTTTTCGTCATTGGTCGCTTTGAACTGCTTTCACTTGTTGCTCTCGATTGATCTTACTTTCAATTTGTCTTCAGATCAATGGTTTATTTATTTTAATATATTGACGCACAAACTTGTTTTTGTTTGGTACTAAAAAGTTGTTTACTGCATCTAAATCGTCGGCGTGTTGTTTGCTTTTGATCGACAGTAAGCAAATGGGACAACAACTTTGAATATAGCTTTCTCATTGCTTAGATGTTAGATATCCGATCAGCCAAAACGAATTCATGAACTTTTTGGTGCTCTCCAGGACGACTGCTGGATTGAGCTATCTAGGTGTTCAGTATTAATTGTGTCGATACAATCGCGTTTAAAGTCAGCATACCACCATTTAACTATTGTTTCCGACGGAGAAGAGTCCAAATAACACTTATCGCGAAATTTCTTTGCTTAAATAGTTATTTTGATATCAAAAACCAATGCTTCATAATTTTCTACTGTCTTCAAACTCGGTAACTATTGGTCAACTTCAATAACAGTAATTTGTAAACTTTTAAAGCTGATTTGGTTGAACTATTCACACACAAAACATGCCTTTTTATTCGTGGAACCAGCTTCGTGTCAGGCACAGGATTTATTAAGTGATGTTATATATATATATATATATATATGTATATACAATATTTATAAATGAAAAACAATATTTATTACCTACAGACATCGATGTTTCATGCTAACGCAATCTTCAGTGCAGGAAGTAATTTCCGACAGTCGGCGGGCGGAAACCCCGATCACAAATCGCCACTGATTCGCAGTAAAGAATCTTACCCGTTGGCCATCGCAAATTAGCTTGGAAGTTAGAAGGAATTAAACTTGTAAATGCAAAGTCAGTGGTTATTTACAACAATATATATATATATATATATATATATATATATATATATATATATATATATATATATATATATATATTATATAATATCGGTACTAAATAATTTAAATAAAATAATAGATTTTAGACTAGGTTACAAAATGGAAACTAAAGAGTATGATATTTGAATGAAAAGTAAAATTTGAAACTCGGTAAATAAGATGTGATATTAATATCTATTATATCAAAACAATATAATTGTAATGTGAAGCCAGAGATTATAGACTGGATACCAAAGATATAAAACTAAACATAACATTCGACGAAGAAATTGGAATAAAAATTTAATTGTAAGAAACGATGAAACGGAATCTGTATTATATCTAAATGGAATGATCATAAGGGACAGTCTGAGACTTAAGACTTCTCATAGAAATTTGCATCTGAATCAGTATCATATAAAAATAATAATCTAAATAAAAAGTTAGAGATTTAAGAATAAGTCCCAATGCTAGAAAATAAATATATATTTTATTCGACCACACAATTTGACTGTGTCAGAAATCTTAAACAATTAATATGCATGACTTTTTACCATACAATTGAAATCAAATCTTTGAGACTAATGACTCATGTACACATATGGAAAACTTAATAGGTCTGACATTCAAACATTGACATTCTACATAAAATGTTTAAGATTGAAGACTTCATCATTAAATATGTACGATATCCTAACAAAATAATTGGAATAAAATCTTGGAGAGCTAAGACATGGTAAAAAGTAGGAAACAGAATGTATATACAACAACAAAATTATTGGAATCAAAGTTTAGAAATTTAAGGCACAATCACAAACATGTTAACATTTAGAAGTTATATATGAAAATGTAAAGCTGAATATTTATATATATGATATTTGAACAAAACAATTGGACTCAAAATTAAGAGATTCAATACTAAATTGCAAACATAGAAAACTAAATATTCATGATATCCCGGAGGTATTTGAATCAACTATTAAAAATATAAGATTAGTTTAAAAAAATAGAAAACTGAATAATTATGGTATCTGAAGACCACAATTGGAATTGAAAGCTAGAGTTTTAAAACTGCCGCAAAGATGAAAAAACTTAATATGTATGATACTGAAGTAAAAATTAGAATTAAGATGTAAAATAGAATATGTATGATATACCAACAAAATCATTGCGATAAAGATAAGAAATTTATGTCTCGAATGTCTTGATTGAAAACTGAATCTGTATGATATATATTCAAACACAAGAATTGGAATAGACAATAAGAGTTTGAAAAATAAGTCACAAAAATGGAAAACCTAACAGATTAGCCAAAACAATTATTGCAATGAAATGTCATAGTATGTAAAATAGAATATGAATAATAAAATTATTTCACATAAAGAGTGCAGTATACATCGGAACAGATACTACACTTTGATCTTAGCCAAAAAGCCAAGCCAATTCATGAGTTTTATTTACTCCTCTCCAGGAGTTAGGCACAAGGCCAGTTTTATCTTACTCCCACAAGTAAGATGTGACCCAAGATCGGGTCGAGAAAGTGGGGTTTGAAAAGCCAGCGCTCGAGAGGTGAGCACTCTGGCCATTTAAAAATTGCCTGGGCAGCCCCGTCGGCATTCCCCGGTAGGGGCGCCTCAGACAGTAATCAATAAACTTACTCCTCCCCAAAGAGGGGAGGCAAAGCCTGGGAGGGTGGACCTCCTAGAACTGCACAGGACAGGCGTGCAGTATCCATCGGAACAGATACTACACTTTGATCTTAGCCAAAAGGCTCGGAAGGTCGTTGCTTTTGATGAAAGCATGACACAAAATCACACACTCTATTGTATTAATATGTGTCTTCCCGGTCGTCGTCCCCCCTACCTCTCTTCCCCTTCCCCTCGAAATGTAGAAAAAAAATCTTTGAGGTTGGTTGGGATCGAATTATAAACCAGTCGAGCCGAAGTCAAAAATACTACGTCGCTAACCGTTGCACCAAAGGGAAATACTTGAAAATGTTTCTCAAAATCTATGTGCGGCACGCATGCGCAGAGCTTTTGCCGGAAGCGTGACACACGAACACACACGCTATCGTATTAATATATAGATAATAGAACTTGCATTCTCCCAAAAGGCATATGAACTTATAAAGAACATTGGTGCTTTCCAATAGTTTATAGTGAGGAAGGAGCTAAAAGATTTCGGGTCGAAAATTTTCTTATAGTAAATTATGATTCTAATTGTTTTTTATCAATTTGTTATATGTATCGGTATACCATATCTTTAATAGCGTTTTTTTCTAATCTAAAGTTTGCTTGCATTTAATTACAATATTATAGGTTAATATTGTTTGAGTTTTTATTATTTGTTGTAGTATTTGTTTAAGTTTCGTATCATTAATTTCATTTGTTGATCAAAGATATAATTATGGAATTCGTTATTGATATGGACTTGTTTTATATTTCTTAATTCATTGAATATTGTTCTTGGTGGAATAGATAAGTTTTGCACTGTTTAGCAGGTTATTAAAATGTCTATTTAGTGGCGATGGGTGCATTCGGTCTTGTAATTTAAGAGACGGTAATTTATGCTGCTTTTTTATAAGAAGTGTTAAACTTCTAATTAAAGGTGTCAACTAGAACATCGGAGAATGGGATTTTATTATCTACGTTTGGTTCTACGATGAATTTAAGAACAGATTTTTTTGGTGGAAAAGATTCTGTATTTTGTGTATTTGGTCATTATAATCAGCTAAATCAGACTCTCATCGACATAGCGTAGGTAAATAGAGGGTTTGGTAATATTATTAAATATTTTGTTAATAAGGTTTGCTATATAGAATTCGCTGAAAGTCGGTTCGAGAACCGAACTCATTAGTACTCAATCAATTTTAGTGTACATGTTTCCCTTGGAATCATAAACAGGTACTATAGCTATGCAAAGTAATAGTAACTTTTTTAGATTAGTTGTTGTATATATTACTAATAATTATGTAAATTATTTCTACAACAGGTACATTAGTGAATAAGAAAATTAGAAATGATTTTATTGTCCGGTTATTTGGTTTGTAGGAATTGTAACACTTCTTGCGTGAACTTAACGCTATATTTACTGGGTAAATGCGGCTGATAAGTTTATTTAGGGTTTTAGTTATTAAATATATGGGTGTAGTAATTCTTAAGTCGGAGAGGGGAATACGGTTTATGTATCTTATCTGTTACGTATAAATAATCATGTTTGTTGTATCGTTTTTGTTCCATTCATTGAATTAAATGATTTATCTACCTGACAATAAACATAGACAAATATGAGATCCAGAATTGAAACTCTTTACTATCTCACAATCATAAAGTCTATTCAACTGTAGAATTTCGCTCGCGTCCAAACTATTGACCTGACGTCTTGTTCTAGCTAAAAAGGCGAAAACAACGGGTTGATGTTTTGAAAGCAGAGTAAAAATTAAATATGTTCGTTTCAAACATGGAGTGTAAGTAAATGATTATTAGTCTTTTATAAGCCTTTTAATATTGTATGAGTACACTGGTAACCGACGATATTTATTTTCCCCTTCAACTAACACTTGTCGATTTATTCTTTAGATTTGTATTAACCTTCTTCCTATCTATAAATGTAACCCGAGAAACAGTCGGGAACATTGTCGTTGATTCACACTCGCTCTGCACACAGGTTCGAGAGTGTGCAGCAGCCACAGGTGCGGTTATCGTGCGTCGGTCCACTTGTATGGACTCTACACTCTTTCATGTAGAAGGAGAGCCGGCAGATTTTCAAGACATAGCGCGCTCAACGATATCGTTCAACAGGCCCTAGACATCGCTGGGTTCCCGTCAATCCTCGAGCCAGTTTGCCTCGACAGAGAGGATGTAAAACGGCATGATGGCATAACTGTGTTTCCCTTTGCAAACGGCAAATCGCAAATGTAAGATGCTACTTGTGTATAAATCTTCAGGCTCTAGTCAGTAACGGATTCAGCGATATACTCTCGATATATAGCACCGTCAGCAGAGGACCAAAAGTAATCAAAATACGCTGGTCAACTCGACAGTTTTGTATTTTAACCGATCGCAGTAGGGACGGGAATTGACTTTGCTTTACGAGAGTCTCCATGTCGCCACTATCCGATGAAATACCTTGAGACTGATAACGGCTTGCAAGTCAGCAGAACATCCCATGGAACTTCCCGATGGAAGTAAAACAAAGTAAGTTTTAGAGAGTAATGCGATAAACCATGAAGTATATAGTTTGTTTCAATTCAACAACGAGAAATACAAATTTAAACTCTCGTGAAAATGATACCAACACCTATGACATATAGAACTTTAGTATGTCTAATATTAAGTTAAAGGTTACTTTAATTTGATGAACAATTATATGACAAAAAAAATTCCGCACTCAGAAGATTTATTCTTATGTTTTTAATTATAGGTTTAAGTCACAATTCATTATCGCTACAGTGAAAAGATCATGGTCTATAGTGGAGTATATTTAACAGCTCAAAAAATTATATGCGAAAAACAAGCAACAAATAACTTTTATTAAACGCAAGAACATTTACTTTTCTATTCACCTATATCATTTTTAAGTGTGGAAACTTATTGTGATATTTGTTATCTATTAATTTGTTATACTGTCACGTTTTCTCCGTCATTAGAGTCATATTCAGACATGGCCGTCGATACTTTAGGAAGATAGTCACTAACTTCAGTCTTAAAAGATAATAAAAAGCTTATCCTACCCCCGGACTTGAACTTACGGTGCCACTGACTGTTTTTTGTTTGTTTCTTACTATCTTGTAAGCCTGAAATCAACGAATACTTCCCAAGAGAATCAACGGTCATTTTGGAATATATCTAAAAGTTAAAGTGACGATTACAAATTCAAAAATATTAAATTTCACAATCAGTTTCCATACTTGAAAATTATACAGGTAGTATATGTAGTGTCTTGCATTTGGAGACAACAACGTGTTTCATAATTACCTCACTTACATTGTATAATTGTCTCCCTTTGTATATTTCTCGTCTGTATATAAACGAAAGCTGACGTGTATCTCGCTCTTTAGAAGAAGGTCTCGGAAGCGTAAACATCAAACCATGTCTCTCTTTCTTATTCATTCTACGTTCTCGCTTCGCATTGTATGTACAAGTATCTATTAGTCGCCAGACGAATATTAATAGATTCACATAACAATTGACAAGCGAGAACATTATAGTATAAAACAGTGTTTCGTTTCGTTTGGTAAATGTTATTTATTGTATATTTCTACATTTTGGTGTTGTTAACTATACTATACTTTTGGCGGATTATGATTGTATTTTATTTTATTTTACTTTATATTTAAAATAGCAAAGTATTAGGTTCGAAATTCTATAAAATTACCGAAAAAGAACCGTTAAATACTACATGATAAAAGAAGGAATGCTTCAATGTCGTTTTAGTGTTTTATTCTATCTCGCTGGGCATTTCTTTCTATCTGTCTGATTTTTCCTTCGCACAATGTACATTTACTTTGGTTTATTAAAATAAGTGACGCATGTTTTTATTTTAAACTATCAAAGAAACCAAATAGTATTCTAATTTGCACTGCTTAACCCTCACAACATTCATCACACACTAAACCCTATGAATCATAGTAGAAATACCAACTTTGAATTCAACAAACACACATATAAATAAGAAATTATCTATGAAGGCCATGATAACCAGGAGGCTTAACATTTACCTACACGAACTTACTTAAATTCTGAGCGCTCATCATGTGACATTTACACAGAACTCTACACAAAAAAAAACGCCAACACTGTTATATCTTTTAGTTATGAACCCCTTTCCCTCACCGCTAAATTGCGATAGATTAAACATAAACTTAAACGTATCCATGACAAATGTACTAAAGCGTAAGAAGAAATAACTTACTAAAAAATAAGGGTTCACCTGGAATTATTATCCATAGAAAATCAACAAACAGGTACTTTATACTTTGTCCAACATATGCTTTTTTGAAACCCTAACACATCTTTAAGAGGATAACCAGCACAATCTGCAGAACTGGAAAAGAACGAGATATACAATTTGTACACGCCATATACACGCTACGATGCTTCCTATAGGGAAACGACAATACAGCGAGACCGTCATTTGCACAATGGGAAATTGATCCATACTTACGACAGGTATATACAAACACACATATGCAATATAACACATACAATGTGACAAGTGCAAACACTACTATATCGATAGCACAGTCAGACCATTACACATCAGCATGAAATAACATCAACGCAGAAGAATATTCTTTTAAAAACTTGCATAAATGTAAACATGTAAATAAAGACATAACATTAAGTATTGAATTTACTGGAAACAGTTCGGTAACCTTAGAATTAAAGAGTCGATACTTATACCTAGACTCAACCAACAAATTAATAACAAACCAGAATTCAACGCTGAATTGTTAATTTAAAACATCCGCGCATAACTGACGCACACATACGCATACAACATTTACATTAACATTTGAATAATTATTTTTTATCAATCTCACATCTATGATTATATCTTCAACTAACACAAAGCATTTCCATTAAAACAAACAAAAACATATGTTTATTTGAAAAGTCTTATGCGATGACAACAGATACCTAAATGAAAATAAACTTTGATAAAATCTTTCTTCCAATTATTTTTCGAATATTGATTATTTTAAAGATTTGATAGAATAAGAAAATAAATATATATATCTAATGTGAAATAAACCAAACATATTCTTCTACAATAATAAAAAAAGAACTATTGTAATTTGAATTAATTCTACTGAAAATGAACTGTATATTAAAGAAAACATATAAAACATTCAAATTATTAGTGATTCTTTTAAATTATACGCATAAAACTATTGCTTATATAGAGCAACATGATACACCACATGAGATATATGTAAACATAGTTATGTTTTAATGTTCATGACATTAGATGTTACGACTATCAGATTAAACATTTTCGCATAGTATTGAAGGCGTATGCAAAAAAGTGTATTGCTAATTTATGGCGTTTTGATACTGATTAATTCATATAGATAAGTTTAATTTTCATATTATATTTAGATACACTATTTATGAAAAGGGAACGAAAAAGAAGCAGCGAACAAAGGGAATTTTTCATTACTAATTGGGGATATGCAACGTATAGATAATCATTTCATCTCCCTGTCCTCTGTCCGTCTGACTCGTCTCAATTTTAAGCAATCTTAATCATATTCCTTTATTTGGCGTTATAATTACTCAACCGAAATTATGTTGTTTGTCCTCAAGTTGTCAAACGTGTTACTTATTTAGAACATCTGAAACAATTACGTCTATCAAAAAGTAATTCGAATTTCTATAGCATCTTACAAAGACTGTAGGTTCTCACTACCAAAACATTGTGACTATACCAACAATTTTTAAGATAACACCCGAAAGATATGAATAATGTTATATTATCCACGTGCGAGTTTACATTTTGGTATAAAGGGAGTAGAGAAAATGGTGCCATCAAAATTTGGTTTCTTTTTTTTATAGACACTTAGCGTGATTCAGCATGCTGTCTGATATGATAATTATTCTACAAATAATGTGAGTCTCTTGAGGTTTTACTATTTCTAGAATCAGGGATCGGTTCCTCAATTCAACGGTGTCAAACTATGGCTTCCTGAAAAACATCAGACAATCTGATCATCCCAATGTAACACAAGGTCATTCAATGTTTTACAAAAATCACGAAAGTGTCATGCTACTCAGATGCACTTAAGTATGTTAATAAGTGCGCAAAATGTTCGTACCCAAACATAGTTAAAATCAGTCACAACATACTGATGTAATGATATGGTCCATGCGAAAATAAGGCTTACACAACTGATATAATAAACTTAGAGAGCACACACTGAGGTATATCTGGAACCATATCCCCACGATAAAGCGATGCGTTATACAGGAACATTCTGGAATCACCTTCTATGACAAATACACCATATGTATCGGCGCTTGCTTTCCCTAGACAGTTCTAGTGATGTAGAGAGGGGGTCGGCAGCATTAGTAACATATTAATCTTCATAATTACTTCCCCTGGCCTTTCGCTCTTAGCGCAACTGGGTCATCTCCCGAGACAACAGGATGACAATATATAACATATATAAACTAGGAAGGAACCTTCTATGGATGCATATACGATTCCTAGAAAATCGATATGCGACACTTATGTTTAAAATAGCATTTTAGACGCATCTCTACCAGAAGCTACCTTCGTCGGTCGCACATTAACATTTGCATCACGAAACGCGCGGATTGAATAAGCGTATCTTAAAAATGTATTTTCTCATTTCTAATTAATAACTAATAATTCAGGGGAAACGCAAGTGGATCCTAATTGATTGAAAACACGAAAGCCATTTCTAGGAAATTCCGTTTTTGCATGAAATATCGGATGATTAGGAAAGCGAGTTTTCTATAATATTCGCCCTAAGAGGAAATCGATAATTTCAGCAATTCAGAAATACAGTCTAACTGATCCATTATCTATTTTTATATGTTGTGAGTTTAATTAAAATACTTTGGGGTTTTCTCAACAATATTTTTTTTTAATTCGTGAACAATTGTATTTAACAACTTTATGACAGAATTTGATATTTATGATAATTTGAAAAACAAAATTACTAACATATTTTAATTTAAAAAGTCAATAACTATACTATTATTTAGTTTCAATATTGACCGGGTTTAAAAATTATGTGAAAAATAGAAAAAAACAGAGTATCATTTGGCAGTTATATTGAAAAAGGCACATGCATTGTGCGATAGTGCAGTTGATGATAGAGCCTCGAGATCATGCCAGAATTATTGGGTGTTGATCTAAGCTTCTAGCCTTATCGAAGAGTGTATTGCAAAAAAAAAAGTCTGTCCGGAGATTAATATATACAGTTTAATTTTCAAATATCACTAAATCTCTCCGTTATCACGTGGCAATCTTTCCTTGCTTAATGGGACTAGTTGAACGTTTACAGATTTAAGGTGTCTCAGTGAACCGGGTTCGCGCACTCTGACCGTCTGCGCCGACTATATATATATATATATATATATATATATATATATATATATATATATATATATAATTTATTTAGATACTGTATATTACATATTTTAGCAATGTACCGCGGTTTCATCCAAAAGGGCAGATTTAGACATCTTTAGTAAACCTCCGTGCCCAGTGGAATCATCGGCAAGCTGAAACGATTGTAGTCACGCCCGATAGGGAATGGCGTCAACAATGACAGAACACGGTGTATCTCTGAGGGGCTCCCCGAAAAAATCCGGTGTGGGAGAGTGATTAACTAAGACTTAAGGGAGATCGATGTTAGTTAGTGCATGAAGGCCTTATATATATATATATATATATATATATATATATATATATATATATATATATATATATATATATGTGTGTGTGATCGTCGTAAATGTGTATGTTGCTTCGATATTTGCATATTTTGGTAATATTTATGAATAAACGATAAGTTTGCCACCGATATATTTACGGTATTAGGCCTGTTATGTTGTGTACATATATATATATATATATATATATATATATATATATATATATATAAAAATATATATATATGCACATGTGTGTATTTAAAATATATACATATCTGTATATGTATACGTGTATATGTTTAGACGTGTGTGTGTTCTTACACACACATACATACACATATACACACACACATATATATATATATATATATATATATATATATATATATATTCTAAAGAAGATGTGAGTCATTTTAAACAAAGAATGAAAGTGGAGTTTAAATTCCCAGGAATACTAAGTAAATCCAAAATATCGCAGATTTCGCACCTGCATAAGCCGACCCACCGTTGGAAAATTTACAAATAGAAAAAGGGGATTCAAGTATATGAAAGTGAAACAAAAACAGGGGACCCCAATTTGAATTGTGAAACACCAAACGGGGATCATCAGCTGTTCACCATGTAACCGCTTCGGAGATTCAAGAACAGGACAGTTATAAAAGTCTGTGCTATATATATATATATACATATCATCGTGCTGCGTTGGTAGTCTTTGATACGCATATACTTTCCGGTACTCTCGGTCAGTCAGCCTACAAACTCTATAGACTATCGTATCCTGTAGAATAGCTAACAGTGAAAGTGAAGTGACAAATAGTTTGATCACATTAATGATTACTAGGGTGCTAATTAATTATGTTATATGCCTGTATATAGATGTGTAGTTGCATATCTAAAAATGTGTGTATGCATGTATGTGTGGGTATGTAAGTACATGCATGTATGTATAATATATATATATATATTTACGTAGTATATATTGGTACGTTTCTTTAGTAACGTGGTGATATGTATGTATTTGAGTATTTGAATACGGCCTGTAATTGTATATAAAATACATATAGGCATTGCCATATATGTATATCAATGTAGGGGTTGGTGGATATTATTTATTTTTCTCGATAATCGATTTTTGCTTCTATTTTTTTCATCTTTTACTATTTATTATTTACTTTTGGCTTTTATTCCGTCCATTTTTTAATTCATTAATCTATCTACCTTGGACTTCTCTAATACTTTTATGTACATATATATATATATATATATATATATATATATATATATATATATAAATACATATTGTGTATAAGTCTATATCTGTATAGACTGAAAGTGTGTTTCTTTCTAATATACTTTCTTCCCTTATAAATTATTCCAACCCTTCTTTCCCTCGTACCAAACCTTTCATCAAGCATAACATTCATTCATCTTTTAAAGATATTATTTTTCAGTTGCCTGAAGAAGTTAGGCTTTTAATAAGATCGTAGCTGAAACATGTATGTATATATGTTACTTAACTTTGTATAAATGAAAAATTATACTTATACATATATATATATATATATATATATATATATATATATATATATATATATATATATATATATATATATATATATATATATAAGAGTAGGTTGACATTTTATATCTCTGCAGAGTCTTTTCAAAGGTAAATCCGAATAAAGAGTATCATGTTAATTGCAAAGCAATTTAAAAATAGAGCTTTATAAACATCTCAAAAATCAATAATTAAGATAGTAAAGAAAATCTTCCAATATTTAAACACAGTCCAATTAATATCGATATAAAGCAAAACATAAGAAATTAAGTAATAAGAAAATTTTATGCAAAACTTAACAGGAAAAAAACGTTTCTTATTTGAGTGGTGGTGGCGGGTGTAGAGATTAACTGAAGTTGGAATAGGTAGGTATAATTTAAATTCAAGTTTTTCTTAAATAATAATTTGTAAGTATGCCTTGTTTTTTTGTTACGTTTTGTGTGAAAGAGTAGCTGATCTTCAAATGTTTTTTCAAAGATTTTTGAATATTATTTGATTTGGATAAGTGCTTTTCTAATAGTTTGAAAAATGCTTTGCCAATGCTGGTTTTTGTGTTTTGTTATGGACTCTAATTAAACAAGCTTTTTCATATCACACAAAGAGATTCGGTGGTCTATACACAAGTTGTTACTTCTATCCGCTCTCGTTTAATTATGTGTTTATGGTGTGTGTTGCTGTTGAAACTGATAACATGATAATAGTTTTTAGAACATCTGCGGCTGGGGAATGTTTTTATATTTGCTTCATAATTGATAGCAGTTGTTTGGCGTGATGACCAAGAGAGAAAGAGAGAGTGAGACGGGAAGAAAGAGGGAGATGTTTAAAAACGTCAGCTCAGATTTACTTATTCGTTAAATGTAAGTATGCTCCAGACTGTCCTATGATCTCCTAATCCCATTCCCTATTTTCGGCTGCGTGATCAGCATTCTCTCATATTTTGATCATTATATATTATTCTATTTATTTCTTATAATCTATTTAATTTCCCACCCCTCCTCTTTCTCTTTCCCTTTCCTCTTGAACGACACTCTCTCTATATCTTGATGGCTCCCTCACTCGATCCATGGTTGTTTACTTATTCTGCATTTTACTTGTAAGGTAATTGACACCGTATACAATAAGCTAATCAGCTTCAAATCCAATCGAATTTGTAACATCACTTTCTGCACTTATACTATAGGAAATTGTATTAATCTTCTCATTTTAATATAGCCATGGGTAAAATAGAAAATAATGGTCAATAAAATGTGTAGAATATTTTCTTGCTTTTAAAATAACCCCAACCGAAATTACGTTCAATTTTCATGCATTCTTTACGGGTTTCACAATGGCTACCGACGTAGACTCTCAAATTTGCGGTAAGTTATATTGGAAAAAGGGATTAACAATAGCAACTTGTGTTCAATAAATAAAACGAATAGACATTAGGATTGACATTAAATAACACCAATAGTGTTGATATGCCACACATCAGTGAATAAATGTGTTTTTAATTTTTAAAATTTTAACTTTTATTTACCTGAAACATGCCACATTGCCATTGAAGTGTTCGAGTTCATGTATTAGGGACCAGATTTATAGAAGGCAACCTGAGTAGTGAGTTAGGTAACAAGTTATCTTTTCACATTACATTACATTTGTTGGTACTGTCAGGAGAGCATGGTAATGGAAGGGAATTCCATATGGAAACTGGTCGAGGATAGAAGCTATGTGAGTATAACTCCTCCGGTATCTAGGGAACTTCCACCATTAATAGGCATCATAGGTGTTTTAATGTGTTTCCGTAATAAATAATAATACGGTTAAATATCACGTAAATTTACGAGCCAGACTAGATCAAACTCTTTGTTTTTTTTCTCTCTCTCTCTCCGACATTTATTCCTCTCTTTTTTCTAGCTATGTAACAGGGGTGGTATGTGACACACTGTGCAATGTCAATTATTTAAATTAGACAAATACGTTCAAATTGAATCGGATCTATAACGTAAACGTATGAACTGATAGAGTTGAGAATGGTAAGAATTCTCCCTTTTGAGTAAATAAACAATTTATGTTTACTGTTTTATAAATTGTGTATAATATATATAGTATACCGAGATATTGTTTTTGTATAATCAGTCGCAACTTATTAAAGCCTAAAGCAACTCGCGGATAAGTAGAATATATGAATTTAATGTTGAGATGACGAAATATAGAATTAAATATTTAAAATAATTACCGGAATGAACAAAATTGGATTACTTATCAGGCAGGTGTATGACAAATATTTGTTTACATTGGAGTTTCAGACGACCATGTTGTAGTCAGTAGCGAATGTGTTCTACATTCTGTTCATGGATATTTCTTTAGATTTTAAGCACATGGACGAACAAAGAGAACGTAATTTGCATTGGTTATAGATGGAAAGCGTTCTTGCTGTGAATGTTTTATAAGGTAAAAGCAGAGATAAGAGCTCGATCGAGCATCTTCTGTGGAAATAGTGATAGAGTAGAGTAAGTCTAGCTACAACTCTTCTGTGCTAAAAGGGGTACATGAAAAAAAAGAGACTACCCCCACTAGATTTCGAAGTCAATTTTGTACTCTCTCAAGGCAAGAAAGAGTGATTTAGTTAACACTCAAATTAGGGGGAATGGGTACTCCATGTCAGGACTACGTGGTTCTTAGACAGATAAAGCATGTCAGCAGAAGTCAGTTTCTTTCTAGAGTGCTCGAATGATCCGACAATGTTCCCAGCATCCTTAGTAACAGACTTGTTATAAGTCTCCCATTTTAGATCTGGAGTTATGGTCTGTTTATAAAAACAAGAAGGAAGGCATTCATTTCGACGTAAGAAAACAAAGATATAAACTTTAGTAGTGAAAGGATAGAGGCTTGATTTGTCAGCTGTTAATCGTAAATAACACTCTGCCCCATTGCAGCAAGGGTTACACATCGGAAGAGAGAGAATCGGGTATATATTGATCATCAATACTCTACCAAGTGCTTTTATAAACAGTTGGTGTCGTCTGCATGGTTATCAACTAATGGTTTCAGAATAAGATTTAGAAAATCATGAATGAGGATAAGAAAGAAGATTAGGCCGATAATATATCCTTAAGGCATGCTGATGTTTATAGAATGTGCTTCAGATTTCTATCCATCAAAAGTACATTTATAGACCTATCAGAGATTTGGTGACTTTCAAGAGATTGCCAGAAATGCTATAGCTAGCAAGTTGTTAAAGCAAATCTTTGTCAAATACCCTATATTAGCCTGTTATATGTTTAAAGAAATTGAGAGTCCCATCGAGAGATTTACTTATTATATGCTATATGAAATCAATTTCAAACCATTCGCAAACGATTATATATCGAATTTTACGCGATCAGAGCTTCCTATTTTCAGAATTCTTCTCTGAGAATGAACATACTTTAAGTGACATACATATATGTGTCATAACTTTTTCTAAACGTATCAAGAACCTTGCGAACAGCGAGGCAATTGGTATTGGCAGCATTATGATAATTGTGCTAAAAATATGCTGCCAAAACTCGATCATATACTACAAAACCTTTCAAAAATTGCTTAAAGAAGAAATCTATTCAACCTGAAGATACTTCGTTAGTTCGTTCAGTATTAAAAGAAAATACTGGAGATCGGTCATCTGCATCTTAATAAAGCCCTATGTTGAATTAGTAAGCTGTTTGTATCCGTGATAAATCAAGAAGTTATCAATCACCTCAGCAAAACAATCTTCTTAGTGACAATGATTTCGACCAGAACGACCAACAGCAGACAATCTAAATTAAATATCACATCAATGATTGAATCTATATTGATATGAGTTTCGTCTTTAATCTGATATATGTGCTTGTCAAGCTTGCTGGCTATGTTATAATTAGAAATGTCTTTTCAACCATAAATTCTTTTATGTCTGATAAGCCTATGAAATGTGTTTTCATATGTAGTAACACATATAATCAACGCTGGTGTGTTATTAGGATTAAGTCTAGACCAAACACTTTTCCTGATCTTCATCGATGATCTTGAAAATCATATTCGAGATCATCTATTGGCATCTATGTCTTTCCATAAAGATTTCTAAAAATAATGCCAACACCAGAATCATCTGATTCACACGAAAGAAGAAGCATCTATACAGACGACATAACTGTATATGATAGCATTTGAAGAGAATTGCTTATTAGGATGCGGCTGATTTTTTTCT
The DNA here is from genome assembly GCA_963556195.1 of Sepiola atlantica. NCBI lineage: Eukaryota > Metazoa > Mollusca > Cephalopoda > Sepiida > Sepiolidae > Sepiola > Sepiola atlantica. The sequence goes on along the minus strand of OY744517.1, from coordinate 110,412,354 downwards.
TACGATATGTTGCGCGCGGTGTAATTGAGAATGTGTGGTGAGAGAAGTGGAGCTTGTTTTAGAGGGATAAAACATCTAAAACGAGCTTTACTTCTCTCACTACAAACACTGGATTATCCAGTATTTGGCAAGATTTTACATGACGAATTGCTTTAACCAAAATCAAGCTGAAACTTCATATAACTTCAATCTTTAGATTGTTTCTACGTCGCGTGGTTAATCTAACTAATGGACTTTGTATTTCCGCATATGAGTATTGCCGACATTAATGCTGTTCCGCGTCAATACTCCCAGATTAACACTTACACCTGGAACGTTTATTGCATATCATACAACAACTGATCAGTTAAGTCATAAGTTGTTATATATATTATGCAATATTTGAGAAAGCTTGAAGAATTTCTGAAAGGTTTCATAAATATTTAATGATATATTCAACAAATACTTGATAAATATAAGAACCTATTATTGATTCAAATCATTTTTATTTGACATACTTTTCTTTACATTTATCTTGATTTAGAGATACTTTAACATTCTCTTTCCGTGTGGCTATGGCTAGCACAACATATAACTGATCATCTGAATTACATACTAGACCTTGTCCTTGAGTATCGTAGGTCTCTCTGTACGAGGTTTTGTCAGGACAACATGAAATGAGGGTGCTTCCCTCTACAAGAAAACCGTGACCAAATATTACAAAATAACATAGTATTCGAATATCATATAAAATTCCCCTCAACACGGCTATACACTGGCCCATACGAGAAATGGTGAACCTTCTCCAGGTAATGTTACCCAAGTAACAGCACGTAGCTGGATACTTCACCAGACCAGATGAATTATTTTCCTGGAATCAGGTATGACCAAGAGATCACAATAACGATGTACAATAACATAGTTAAATAGTCAATTCGGGAAGGGAAAATTAATGTTATTCACTTCTTTACTTCCTTAACGTTTGAGAGATAAAGGAAGGATTTTAATGGAATATTTTAATATCTAAGTATCTTATATACAGATCTAGTTTTGACCCCAGGAAAGGGCCTTTTGATTTCTGAGAACGTCAACTGAAGGAAAATTAAACAAAAGAGAAATCATCTTTAACACAAGTTTACATTGTTATGTCAAAATATCACTTCTTTTATTTCACCCCACTACTTTTCTCCCTCCTCTCTTTTTTATGTTATTATACATCATTATCTGTACCCCTCTTCGCTTTCCTACCTCATTGTAATGGTATAATAGACCCTCATTTATTTGCTCTCTTTGTAACCTCATCTCCCCCTCTTTCTCGCTAAATTCTATCTCTCACTTTTACTTAATTCCATCATCCCATTTACATCACCACTTCAGATAAAGTGTTCAATGTGTCAATAAAGCAAACCAGTGAGCAAATAATATAATCATATGTATTGCATTGAAGGTAATATACTTTCGTAGTTAAGTGTTGCAAGTATTCGTCAGTTAAATAATGACTTACAACGAATGTCATTTAAATCGGCAGGGTCTTATATAAGGAGTACATAGATGTTAAACTATTTTAATTATGTTAAATACAAAAGATTTGAACATAGACAGTAACTGTCCAAATGTTTGATTAACTAAATATAATGTAACATCTGGGAAATTAGGAGCTCTTAGAGCTTCTCTGGGATTAGTCCAGCTATAAACAACTCTTATTGCAGGAGGTAGAGCTCTCTTAGTAAAATCAATAACCTATACTCACCGTGGAAATCGTCGCCGTTTTAATCTTAGTAGATATATAATCAATACGAAAAATATCAAAATAATGTATTTGCAGCTGGCTAGAAAAAGAAAAAAATATAATAATGTATCTATAACGAATATGCAACAAGGAAGATAATCTACCAACTTCATTTCAAAAGTATTTTACTACAAGACATGCTGCTGTTTACCGTGTGATCGGGATTATATACTATACAATGGTTTAGAAAGAAATGTGTTAACAAATTAGTTTTTCTAAAGTAGTTTATTTATTTTTTAATACATTTATTTTATTTAAGTTAATAAACTTGTGTAAATATTACTAATGTAATAGTGATTAATATTTGCAAAATGACGATGTTAGAATTATTATTTTACTACTGATACTAAATTGAACCAATGAACGTCATCAGCGAGAAATAAATTCACTTTCATAACCGGATAAGTATAGAGTAAGCCGATTACAAAAGTCGTTACGTCTAAATGTCCCGTTTTCCCAATAGCTTGGTTACATACAGTAGGGTAAAATTATAATGCAAATAATTTACTAGCGATTTACATGTCTAATTCTCGTTTCTATTACTTCAACTCCCTAAGGTATTGATGTAGTCGCCTTGTGTAATCGGAATTATGTCTTTAGATACATACACACATCTATACATACAGAAAGAATGATGAGAATATCAGAAGAGTGTTGTCATTCCAATGAGTTAGGAAGTGTCATATATATACCGCATTATGATACGGATGATACCTTTGTCTGTTTGTAAGAAAGGTACCCCAAAACTAGTGTTGATAAAAATCAATTAATGTACAAATACTTGTCATTGGCTTATGGGTTTTAGTGATTCGGGGGAGCCATGTTAATAAACCAAGCAAATATTTTTTCAAAGTTTTCAGTTCATGAAAATGTGACGACGTGTTCAGACCTAACGAGTTGGACATCAATGGTTTGCATATTGGCAACTTAAACCGTGTATAACATACTTGCTGGAAAGTTAGCAGAATGGTAGTTTACTTGAATAGCTAATATAGTGTATACAGTTGAATTATGTTCGCTGCTCGGTCCGAATTCTTCTGGAAACAATAAACACTCAATATGTATGTATATGTCGATGAGATATCAACTTTAAACAAATACGTGCAGACATGTGATTATCTAATGGTGTTGATGTATTGTTTTGAACTCAAAACAGATACGCCCTAGAGAATGAATGTGTGAAGTGCATCATCTCTTTTGAGTAAATATTGTGTGTGCATTCATCATAAGATATAACATGTCTGGTTATAGCCAATGCACCTGGGTGATTGTTATGCTCGAATATGAGTCGGCAGCCTGTACATCTTGTATATCTGTGTGTGTGTGTGTCTGCCTTTTCATATTGCATTACAATCCTATCTATATCTATATATAAAATCTGATTCTTGGCTGAAAATAATGAATTCCTTCACATTGGACAAATGAAAACAGGCTTATAGAACACATAAAAGCACATACAGTTATAGGTGTTAGTATTCTAATCCAATAAATGAATTAAATTGAAACCGTTGAGAGAATCTCTCTCTCTCTCTCTCTCTACACACACACACACACACATATATATATATATATATATATATATATATATATATATATATATATATATATATATATATATATATATATATATATATAGTCTTTCATAGATACAGGCTTTCAGAGTATCATAGTTCTTCAGTTTGGCTAGCCACGCATATACAAAAAAATACATCAAAAGCCATTGTTTTGCAACGTTTTTGAATTGGTAAAAGGTGGGAGGTGCTATTTCTTGAAGTAAGATTGCATTTATTTATTTATTAGTGTTTTTCTAGTTCTGGGTTTGCGTAAACAAAAATTTTCTTACTGATGTATGATGTGTGTCATTTCATCAGTGTGCACGTGAAAAGTGTTCGTATGTATCTCGGTGGGGACGCAAAATTATTTCCTTTTTTACAGAAGATAAGAAGTTTTAAAGTCTTTAAGTGTGAAACGTGAACTCGTGCTTTTAGTCAAAATGCTTCCTTTCATGCTTTAATCTTGAACGCATAATGTCTACTTCGTGGTTGTTGGGTAGTGGGTGTAGAAATGATCCAGTTGGTATAAGGGTAAGTTACAGGTGGTGTTGTGTGTGGCGTATGTCTGACTTTTAAGGGTAAATCAGTCTAATTGAGGGATTATTGTTAAAATCAACTTTATGGCCATTCAAATTAATACTTTACAGTACCTGGAACCGTTATATGCGTGTAGTTATCAATATTAAGTCCCCTCAATAAATTCCTAGCCTCTAAATTAATGTTGTAGATGGTTTTAAGCTTGTTACTTTTATAATTTTTATAGAGGTCTACAATTATTATGGTTTTATATTGCTCATACGTAATGCTGTAGTAGTTTTTGTATTAGCTGGAATATAATACTATTGTAATTCAAGCTTCTTAAAAATTTATTTATACCCATTAGAGACTTAATTTACTACCTTCATAATTTCTAACTTTATAATTTTTTTACAATTTACTTTTCAAAATTAGCTAATGTTGGCTTCTTTATCGAATTATATTAGAATGTAATCCATAGTGTTTCGCTGCAATTCTCTGGTTATTGTTGGTTTCGAAACTCAATGTTGTGGTAGTAGTGGAGTGCTCTCTATCTAATGTTTGGGACAACAATCTTGATGCTTCTTATCACATTTCTTTTGTAGGTGTTTTCGGTTAAGGCGGGAATGTATTTTGTTCATAGAAGAAGGAATTCCTTACGCAAATTCTAGTAAAGACCCCTAATCTTCAGAAATCTATTTAAGTAAACGCGATTTAAGACATAAGTTTTACTATCAATTTATTTTGACTTTACTTTTCGTACTAGGACATAAAACGCATGCAAAACCGTTCTGTTTGGATAATTAATTTGTCTTGTGACAGGTATTATACTAGTCTTCCTCTCTTCCTCTTTTTCTTTCTTTCGCTCTCTGTCTGTTTGTCTCTCTCTCTTTATCTCTGTCTATATATATATATATATATATATATATATATATATATATATATATATATATAAGGGTACAACTGGTATTCTGTTTATATAGAAATACACAATAGTAAATAGAGCTATTTGTATATAAAAGTTTAATTTATTCAAATATATCATAGTGAACCATCAAAAATGTTTCAATCAGAACGTCTATAAGCGCGATAACCTCTAACTAAAAACAAGCCATTGTTCAATATAAAAACATAGAGAACGGTAACATTTTTTGGGGGTGGGGGGGCTGAGAAATCGAGCTTATCAAAGCTACAATTGAAACATGTTCTGTATGTGTCGCCATGATATGTTAGTATAAATAAAACTTATTTTCTGACCTAATTATTGTATATTAATTATTCTCTGTTTAAGTTGTTTTTCTCTTTCGTTTTCTAGCATTTACACTCCCTATCTCACTAGGTTTCTTCGTTTTCGTTCCATCTTTCTCTGTATCTATTCTACTTTAAGCACCTTTCCTTAGCACACTTTACCTTTATAGTCTATTTCTGATTCTGTTTTATTTATATCTATTCTTTATGTATTATCTTTTTATAGGAATCGCGCTAGACAAGGCATCGAAACCACTTGATGTAAAGAGTTTACAAAAATGAAAGTTGATTATCGAAACGACAGGAGATTCCTATGGCCAAGGCAATAGGTTGAGGGAGAACAGTCAGTAAGAAGATAGATCCACAAGACTGAAGTTTTATGAAAAAAGCTACTGGAATGGGAAGCTTTATACAGTGAGGTATCAAAACAGCAAATTGATGAATACCATTAGACAAACGAGTCAGACAAGCTGGGACAAAAGTAGCAGGGAATAGATCACATGATTCCGGAGAACATATGCAATAATAGTATTTATGGAAAAGACTAAGACTAGTAAAAATGACGTCTGTGAAAGAGAGGGTGCAGAGAAAAAGAAAGGGTGTGACCAATCAAATTACAGATACGTTTCAGCACCTTATAAAGAACCTTCAAATAGAGCAAATACCAACAAGCACAAATATGACAACAATACTACACACGTTGTCTGATTGTAGATTAGTAGATATAAATAATAGCCCCAGGTGTGATAAAGTGTTTGGAGCGATAGATATAACCGACTTTACGAGAAGCAGAAAGAGAAATGGATCTAATGTATGAACTCCAAGACAGATTTGATGAGAGAGAAAAACCAAGAAGTTTCACAGTGTGTTTCTCATAAAGAGCAGAACCCTCCATGAGAATCACAGGAAGAAAAATAGCACGCCTACGATTGAAAGACACAAGCTGAGTCTTAATGGGAGTAAACGAAACAAGTGATTTCGCACTCAAATCCAAAACTGAACTTAGGTCAACTTCTAGATCAGCTGCATATTTCGACTGATCTAAGGCAGATGGGTGAGAAATAACACCTGAATAGAGAGTGGTATCATCAGCATATATGTTAATTTTCTAAACAATATTCTTCGATAATATCATTTATGTAGAGTAAAAAAGTGTTGCACCTAGAATAGAGCACGTAGGGACACCATTGATAAGAAAAAGAGAATGAAGAAACACCGACCAAAGTTACTCGAAATATTCGATGAGAAAGAAAAGACCTAATAATGTTAAGAACCTCATCACCAATACTATAACTTTGAAATTTGTGTAGGAGACTAGAACGCAACATTCGCTCGAACACTTTCAAAATGTCAAGCGCAACGACCTTTCTCTCCCCTGAATTATTCATAAACCGACAGATCCGCTCAGTTACAATAGTTTAGATATCAGTAGTTTAGCGAAACCCACGAATGTCATGCTGAATATCACTAAGGATGCCCAGACATTTCAAGAAAATGAACTAGTGTTCAATTGACCAACCTTTCAAAAACCTTGTTCATGACAGATATGAAACTAACAAGACGATAATTAGTTTGGTCCGAGCGATCACTAGCATTATTAAAGATAGGGACAACAGAGTACACTTTCCAACAACAAGGGAAACATGACTGAGACAAACAGAGATGAAATAATTTCGAGAGGATAGACGAAAGTTCAGGTAAATAACGCTTGAGAACAAAAACAGGAATTGAATCAGGACCGAAAGCCTGAGACTCGCCATGATCAGACAGACCCTAAAAACCATATTCAGAGTGATAATAACAGACTCATGAGGCTGACTAGTTTACAAAGAAAAATCAGGCAGAACAACACCCGAATAATCAAGAGAAGAATTGTCAGAAAATAGACGAGCAAAGAGATCAGCCTTATCCTTAGAAGATGAAATAACATGAATATCATTAAAAAGGGCAGGAATAGCAGACTTGCCACGATTAATAACACTATTTCAGATTCTGCAAGTATCACGAGAGTCAACCCTTTCAAATTAGATAGAATCATAAATGCTTTGAAAATAGCTAGACTTAGTCTTAGAGATTGCTCTCTTTCAGGCATTGCTAGCTCTTCTGTAGGATCGTATGAGAGTCTCAGAACAATCACGACGATACTGATTAAGGTAATGCTTACGATGGCCAATACCAGAAGCACACACATATGAAAACCATGGAAGAGAATATGGTTTCATTTGAAACTTGCGATGAGGAATTAAAGTGTCAATTCCAACAGGAAGCCAGTCAATAACCTCCTTAGCAATATCATTCGGAGATATACCAAAGATAATACCCGATGGAACGTCACATAGGACGCTGCGAAACCCATGAAAAACAGCCACTCTGTAGGTTAACGTCTTCCTATAGAAGGGAGGATACATAGAAGGCTCTACCCAAAAACTAACCTCAACATTAACAACAGCATTATCCGAAAAACTCAATAAAGGAGAAGAGGAAACAGAAGTGAGAAAGAGATCAATAAGGATTGTTGATAAATATCATTATTAGGAAAACGTGTGGGGAAAGTGACACTTTGGGACATGTCATGAGACAGAGACAATTTCAGACATATTTTACTAGCTTGATCTGTGAAGTTAGAGTTGGGGGCAGTCGGAATGATGAGAATTGAACTCACCAGAAACTAAGAAGGAGCTTGACGGATGAATTTGCAATGCATTATCAATACTGCTGGATATAGCATCAACAACAAAGCAGTGATCGTCAGAGGGGAACGGTACACAAAGAACACATTGAAAGTGGGGGAGAGCAAAGACAACCTCAGACAGATAAAAGGACACCAATGACATACAAGACTGGTTCCACGTGCAATGTGGCGATCTTTGTGAAGAAAAAGAGCAAGGCCGTGCAAATGCGTGGAAGAATCTAAACGGATACAGGGCAAATTACCATCAACATGAAGACTGTTCTATCAATAGGACCATCCAGATTGGTCTCACAAATAGTAGCATGTGAAAGGATTTGCCCAGGAAAAACGACTGAACATCAAGAAAGTTTGACCTGAGACCTCTGATATCACTATATGATATAGTAAGCTGTTTGGTGTGTGGATTTGTGGAAGGTATAACAATAAAAAAGGAGAAAAAGCTAGAATCACTTGAAAACAAAACAAACCTGAAAGAAACCCAACAACTAGAATTCAATCCCTTGGACTCGAAACAGGCTAGCTAAAAAAGCCCTTTAAGAACCCAATAGGGAGGGAAGCGCTTACTAAACTGGCTGACAAAAGAAGTCTTATATTTTACACACCTCTCCATGTCTTACTTTTAGCACTATATCTATATAATGAAAGTGAACGTACGTGTCCCCGTCTCGCTTCAATAATCATATATGTAAATTTAATTTAGTGAACAAATACAGAGAGAAATAATCTTAATAATGACTGATAAGAAATGTAAAAAAACTATGGAAAGACATTCTTTAACTTTTCATATAAGCACAACATAGTATCTTATTAGTAAAACAGAACGAAGGGAGACATAGTCTTGTTTTCTATTTATCATGAATAATTTTTCTTCTTATCGACGAGTGATATCTTCTTTTTCTTATTGATTAGTTTTGTGTTCTTTTATTATCGATAGAGAGAGAGAGAAAGAGAGAGAGAGAGACAGAATGAGAGAGAGAGAGAAGACTTTTTTGTATCGATTAGTTTCGTTTCAATTATTTAAACTAATGAATATAAATCAATTTGCTAAGCAATACCGGGTAAGCGTATCCCGCTAGTTATTAAATATGTTTCAATATTCATGCGCATAATAGATTCAGTGACTTCCTGTTTCGTTTTCTATGTATGAACCTAGTATGGGTCATTATCATGCTGTCTTATTTATTAATTGGGATTTGTCTTGAGAATGTATTAATGGCTACCGAAACATATTATTTTATTAAATGTAACTGTGATTAGCCGGGTCGTTAGTCCTCTTATAAGTTTGTAGGATTTTACACTGTTCAGGTGGTCGTGGAAATGTCACAAACGCTGGTTGTTTTTCAGTTTTGCAACATAACTGACCATGTCAACATTTACTTCTATAAAGTAATTTGTGTTGCATCTCCAACCTCCTTCTTTCCATCTAACTATATCGCTTACATTCTATTAGAATTTTAAATAGACTTTCTCATTACGTGTTTGCTATTATCTCTGTAATCTTCATTCTAACGCTTCATTTTCACTTCATCATCATCATCATCATCATCATCATCATCATCATCATCATCATCATCATCATCATCATCATCGTCATCATCGTCATCATCGTCATCATCGTCATCATCGTCATCATCATCATCATCATCATCATCATCATCATCATCATCATCATCATCGTCATCATCGTCATCATCGTCATCATCGTCATCATCATCATCATCATCATCATCATCATCATCATCATCATCATCATCATCATCATCATCATCATCATCATCATCATCTCTTTTTCTCTCAGCTTTTGCTGTATTCTTTCTTTCTCTTCTTACTTACTTATTCCCTAATCGTATTGTAGGTTAACAACATTTTTCAAATGACACAAGACTTATGTTTCCTTTACCCAGCTACAATCTGAGCTGATTCCAATAATTAAAAGTTTTCATTTCATGCCGATTCCTCAGAGAAGCACGTGAACATTTTTCTCCTTAAAGGTCGGTGTCAAATAATTAAAGTAAATAAATATATTGATTCGTATCCAAATATATTTCTAAGTGTGTGTATTTGTGTAGCTAGGATACGAAATATCCAACGCAATAATACTCGACCAAGGAAAGCATTTTTTAAATAACTCATAGTGAATTATTATGAGCAATTTATATGTCCGAATATTCAGTAATATTTTAAAAAATTTGTAGAGTTGAATTTGCTGATTAATTATTGGCGATGAACTATATCGATGCACTTGTGTTCAATGAGACACACAAACACATACGCGAACATGGATTAAACATTGATTGATAAATACAATAGAAGAATACCTGTCCCAGGACGAGTAAAATAATTCCCCGAACAGAACCATTTTCATCAGTTTTATATCCCCTCACAAAGATGAAAGTCAAGATATAATGCTACTAAACGTTATGTCTAGATACTTTATTCTAATTTTGATCAAAATCATGTACTGGATTTTAATAATAGCAAATGTCTCAAATTTAAGGTTTAAAGCTTCAGTGGGACTTACGAAGAAATTAAAATTCAGAGAATCTTGCTACATTGGTGTCTAATGGATAAAATTTAATGCAAATGTGAATTATTGGAATTTGAAAATTGATGGTTGCACCAATATTATTCTATCTAATCGTCCAAAAAAATTGGGACTTTTGGAATATTTAGTAATAAATGTCTAATATGAATCTTCTTTTTATACAATTTAATAAATCTGAATATATCCGACATTACCAACTGTTACGCTTAGCAGCTGCGTTCAAAAGTTCATCACGGTTAGTTACTTACTTTCGGATGTAATGTTCTATATACAAATATATAAATATATACAAATATATAAATATATACACATGCTGACCTCTATATGAATGGCGATGATTATAGATGACAAACAGTTACAATGTAGCTAATGTTTCCATCTGATCACCGTTATCCGCGTTGGGTGTATCCAAATATTGTTAATAATTCTAAGAGGCTAAATATGATTTTGGTCACCATTTCTGTCACTTACTCATATATACAAATATGATGAAATCTTTTATTTCATCGAAATTCACCCCTTTGGCAAAAACGCACCACCTATTAAAATTAATTGCTGACAATTAATTTAGTACAGCTTGATATTTTCACCATAACTCCTCCAGCTATGGTGAAAATATCAATCTTTATTACGGGTAAATATCTCCACTTACAGTATTAATGCGTAAATAACTAGGCGTACTTAATGACATAGACCGATACGTTATCCATTAAGCCAATCACGAATCCCCTTTGAAAAAATATTGCACATATATTGTTAAATTAACAAGAAGACCGACCTATTATCATTAGGACACCTCTTTTAGTTTGTTGTCATGCAGTGCGAATAAACGCCTGAACAGCAAGTAATAAAATGAAACAATAAGCTTAACGTCCTTTTTTAGGAATTTACTCCAAATTATGATCATAAACTAATTGTGTTTCTATAATGTTTTTGTAAATGTACTGATACCTGCGTCTGTATGGCAAAAGAAACGGTAGCAGATATTTTAAGTTTAAGAAATGATGAATATATATATATATATATATATATATATATATATATATATATATATTTAAATATTTTCTTTGTCGTACAAAACTTTAAAATAGCATTGAAGAGACAATATTTATTATTCATAATGAATTTAAGAAATTAAAAAGATGAAAGGGCAGCTGACCGGTTTCGTACCTCGCTCAACAGAGCCAAATATCGAGGTAATGTATAAAAAATATAAAAAGATGCTATGAGAATTATAGCGAGGGAAAGAGGTAAAAAAATATTTAAAAAAAATAACAAAATCAAAAAAAAAAAAAAGAAAAAAAGTTCAATCAAATAGAAACAACATTAAGCCCGAGGAGATTTTCTCTTTGTTTGCAAAGAGAAGGTCTCAAGGACTTAATATAAATTGTTTCTAAGATCTTGAGATGATAAGGGGAGTGCGACTTAATCATTCTGATTATGTCAATAAAATGACGACTATTCTTGAGGACACCTCTAAATTTATTCAGTTAGGTCCGGTAGATACACATGATTTCACTGTATCTATCGAGACTAAATTCCAAAACGTTTAGTTAAGTGGGTTAAGAGTGGAGCTCTTCCCACTAATATTTCTAAAATAATTAGACCCACGGGTTTTAGTCGACCCCGTCTGTATGGTTTACCAAAAACCCACAAAACTGGGGTACCATTAAGACCAATATTATCGATGATAGGGTCTTCCCAACACAAGGTAGCCAAATGGCTTGCCACTATTTTGGAACCAGTGTTGAAACACTATAGTTCATTTTGCATTAAAGATTCTTTTTCATTTTCTAACTTTATGCAAAATTATTCAGATACTGATAAATTTATGTGTTCTTTTGACATATCTAGCCTGTTTTCCTGTGTTCCCCTTCTTGAAACGATTAATATATGTGCTGATGCCTTATATCGTGGTCAACTGCCCATTCCTCCTATTCCTGAAAATGTTTTCGTGGAGTTGATGAAATTTGCTACGATGTCGGTTGAATTCAGTTTTGACGACATTATGTACAGACAAATTGATGGTGTATCTATGGGCTCTCCCTTAGGACCAGCATTGCCCAATATTTTTGTTGGTTTTCATGAAGAAGGTCTCCTATCTGGTCCAAATAGACAAGATATCTACTTTCGTTATGTTGACGACACCTTTTGTCTGTTCAACAATGAAACGGAAGGGGACGTTTTTTTTACGTCCCTTAACAATATTCATCCAGCTCTTAAATTCACTATTGATAAGGAAACTAATTCTTCACTGCCATTCCTTGATGTATTAGTTAATAAAGCTTCCTGTGGTTTCTTAACATCAGTATATCGAAAACCTACCTTCACTGGTCTTTATACTCGTTGGGACTCATTTTGTCCTACAAAACAAAAATTTAATCTTATTAAGACCCTTACCCATAGAGCCTTTAAGATTTGTTCGAAGACCAAGCTGGATGAAGAAATTAAATTTATTACTAAGACCCTCTGTAACAATGGCTATCCTTTAGACATAGTACAATCTACGATTAAAACAAAAATATTACATTTTTACAAAAGCAAACCAGCTTCTGTAGACAGATGCCCTATTTACCTTCGCCTACCTTGGCTTGGTAATATTAGTGATAGATTCGCCAAACAAATCTCTTTGTCTGTACAACAATGTTATTTTGCTGCGAATACGCGTGTTGTTTTTTCCTCTCGTCCAATCTTAACTTCTATTCGAAAAGATGTCCTTCCCCCACATCATAATAATTCCATTATTTATTTATTTAAATGTAGTTGCAGTATGCACTGCGTCGGGATGACGTCACAGAGATTGGACATGCGGGTCAAACAACACGTGCCCACAAAAATTCGCAATGGAAATTATTTACCAACTGACGATTTGAATAATACTTATGGTTCGTCGATAGGTCAATATCTCATAAATAATCGCACCTGTGCCTCTAAATTCAGTGTCGACTTATTCTCCATTCTTAGTAAGTCGCACTCCCCTTATAATCTCAAGATCTTAGAAACAATTTATATTATGTCCTTGAGACCTTCTCTTTGCAAACAAAGAGAAAATCTCCTTGGGCTTAATGTTGTTTCTATTTGATTGAACTTTTTTTCTTTTTTTTTTTTTTTTGTAATTTAAAAAAAAATTTTTTTTACCCCTTTCCCTCGCTATAATTCTCATAGCATCTTTTTATATTTTTTATACATTACCTCGATATTTGGCTCTGTTGAGCGAGGTACGAAACCGGTCAGCTGCCCTTTCATCTTTTTAATTTCTTAAATTCATTATGAATAATAAATATTGTCTCTTCAATGCTATATATATATATATATATATATATATATATATATATGTTAAAAATAGACTATCAAAAAGCTCTAATGCAAAGTTCCGAATACGTTCGTAGAACACTCACGACTAGTCTTCTATCTGTGCCCGCTTCTAGATACATATAGATATTAATTTCCGTTAAGTACGTGAGAGTTTCTGTTGGCCGAGTGGATATGGCGACTGCTTGCAGATTCTAAGTTGACTCTATGGACCAGGTTCGCGCCTCCCGATCATCTGAAAGTATTACTTTCCTGCACTGATGAGAGCAATAAGCTTGAAACGCTAGCGTCTGTAGGTATTAATAGTTTAATATTTATTTTTAAATATTATATATATATATATATATATATATATATATATATATATAGAGAGAGAGAGAGAGAGAGAGAGAGAGCGGGGGAGAGATATAGAGGGAGAGGAAGGAGCTGCACAGGAAAATAAATATGTTGTGCATACCTTTATTTTAGAACCCATCATGAAAAAAATGATACTCTCTATACGAGAGGGAGAGAGAGAGAGAGAGAGAGAGAGAGAGAGAGAGAGAGAGAGAGAGAGATCAGTTATATAGACTCGCCATGACTTAAAGAAAGAACAACACATGTCTTTTATTTGCAACTAATGACTTAATATGTAAGGGATTTACATTTTAATCGCGGAACGCCAGAATTAGTGTCACAAAATCACATTATATTATGTTTCCCATTTTAAAATGTTGTTACTGTTTTTATACGTAATTTTATTCATTGTAGATTACTGTGTTTTGATATATATAGCTTCGAGTATTTTTATTTTTTTTAAATTGGTTTCAGCATGTATTATTTTCGTGTTATTAACTTAAATGTGTAATAAATCAGAGGGTGATATCCTGCTTTTGTAAATGCTTTTAAATTGTGTAAAAATTTACAAAGTGCATGGTGATTCAACTAGATAGGGTAGTGGTTGTTAAACCAATGTAGCTATTCGCTTTATTATTGTTATGGGAGTTGGATTTCCCAAAGGTCATTTAAAGTTATAAATAACATTGTTTTTCTAATGTTTTATGGTATGGTGTAGAGTCCTTCTAAACTAGATTTTAGGTCTTTAATTTTTCTTAGTAAATAATGAGTCTAGTTTATTATTATTGTCAATTGCGTGCATAAAACAGTGTAAAATATTTTTCATTACTTTATCTTCTTTTATTTAATTACTAAAGTTTAGTTTAATATAGTTTGAGTTATAATAGTGGATGTCATTATAATTTTTAGTAGTATTTTTTAAGTTTGCAATCATTCATTTTATTTGTTAATCAACGATATAACAAGGATATTCGTGATTAATAAGGGGTTGTTTTATATTTTGAATTCAATGAATAGTGTTTTTTTATGGCGTGAAAAGAATAGTGTTGAACTGTTTAGTACTTAAAATAAGGGTGGGCAAACTTTTCAGGGAAAGGGCCACATTAAAAAAAAATTTTTTCCTGGGCCGCATAGTATATTTTCCAATATAATTGATATCTGAAATAACCGAAATATATGGATTGCAAAGCGAAAATGCAATCATTTTTCATTTACTAGCATTTTGAAGGGCCGCATGAATTACATTGGCGGGCCGCATGCGGCCCGCGGGCCGTAGTTTGCCCACCCCTGACTTAAAAGAAGTGCTATTTTGTAGAAGTGTTCAATGTATTATTAGAGTTGTCAAAAACACATCGAAGAATGTAGTTTTGTTATTTACGTTTACACACCTCACGCACACACACACATACACACACACATATATATGTATATATATATATATGTGTGTGTGTGTGTGTGTTAGTATATATATATATATATATATATTTATATATACGAGAATAATGCAATTGCAGGACGAGTAAAATTAATTCCCTGTGCAGAATAGTAAGCTTGCGCCAATTTTGTTTTATTTACGTAGATAATAATCAAGATATAAGTTTTACTAAACCTTATATCTAGAATACTTTTTCTATTTTGATTAAAATCAATTACATTATTTTGGTTCAGGAAAATATCTAGTGTTAAATTCTGATACTTAAAAAGAAAGTGAATATCAGAAAATGAAATTTAATGCAAATCGTGAAATAGTACCATTTTTAAATCGAAGGTTGCGCCCATATTACGTTACTTCATAATCATCTAAAATCCTCCAAATAATTTGAAATTTCTGGTATATATATAAATTGACCTCGAATAACTATTATTAAAAGTTTACCAAAACAGAGGTATTTTAATTTTCACTAAGAGCTACAACTTCCACTTCGCCCACTTTGCATCAAAATAAATGAAACTAAACATAGCCCACATTACCCAGCCTTACGCATAAAAGCTGTGTTCTAAAATTTATAATGATGATTACATTAGTTTAATAAAGAATCATATACATTCATTTATATATATATATATATATATATATATATATATATATATATATATATATATATATATATATACCTATCTTTATAGAATATAAATATTTTTTCAAGTGTACATTTTATATCATTTTAAAACATTATCAGTTAACCATATCTTCATCAGATACAATAGATATACTAGCATCTGAGTCAAACCTTCATATTTTAAACCTAAACTATTATTAATTTATATATATATATATATATATATATATATATATATATATATATATATATATATATATTATCGCAAGCATGAAGGGAAGACGAATTCTATCGTTCATGATTAAAAGTTAATCAAGAAATAAAAAAATAAAAAATGTTAATCAAGAAAAAAATATTTCAGCCGACCGGTTTCACCATCTCTTTACAAAGGCATTATCGAGGGATTTAATAATAGACGAGGGATTTAAAAAAAAAACGGGGTGAAAAGGGAGAGTACAGAAGATAGCGTTATGGTATATGTACAATGGAGGATGAATCTTAGAGACTGATCACATCTAATCCCAATAGACATTCCCTTTGCTTACGAAAGGGAGGGACGTTTAAGACGAACGTGGATCGTCTCCAAGATTTTTAGATGGTATAATGAGTGAGTATGACTGAGAATGGTGAAGGAGTCCATGCTAAAATTCCTAGCGTGCGGCGGGTTTTTAAGTAAATGGTCTGTAATGGAAGATCCGTATGTTTTATTTTGAACGTCCGGACATTAACACACAGAGCCCTTATAGTTTGTTTAAAATTAAAATTGGACGAAGAAATTAAAACTCTAACTAATACTTTGTCAAATAACGGCTATCCTCTTGATGTGATTAGGGCAGTCACCATTCATGCTTGCGATAATCAAATGTTGTACTCCCCCAAAAATCATGAAATATATATATATATATATATATATATATATATTCTCTGTATAAAAGTACTTGCGTAGACTACCTACATTTCTCCAAGTTTTAGGTAAACTTAAAACATCTTGCTATTCACATAGCTGGTTTCTTAATTGACTTTCCTAATTATTCTTATTTAACTAGCTGGCTTTGTCCGCTCACTATCGCTTCGTCCTCTGACTATCGCTTCGCAATTTAATTCATATTATCTACTTGAAATCAGTAAAAAGGAACTGATCGATAAGAGAAAAAGACAAAACTACTGCTATTGCTGACTCAAACTTACAATATTTATCTGCCTATCATTCACCCAAAGACACAAGTACACGCTATTAAAGAAATGCCACCTTTTCAGAGTATTCAAACAATTATTTATTTTAAAAATGAAATAAAATGTTAATTAAACTTTTAAAAGAGAAATAAAATATGAATTAGTTTAGAAAATGTTATTGCTATTTTAATCTTCAGTGTTCCCTCTCTCGCTCTCTCCGCCTTTCTCCTTCGAACTTACATAATTGGTAACTGGTAACTACCAGTCACAAAACATTAACACATTTTAAATTCTATCTGATTTAAAAGGCCATTTTATTTAATTGTTTTATCATTTCAGAATGTTATGATTTAATTTAATGGGGAAATAAATGCATTATTCTACGAATACTGTTGTGAGATTATATTTGTAATGCTAACCATTCCAACCAATGAAACAAATTTTATTTAAAAACTTGTACGGAATTAAAGCTATAAATTATCCCTTAAACCCAAAGTATATAGTATATGCATCACTATGTGTTTGAAGACAGGTAAATACACTTATGCTTCTTATATATTTTCTGTACATAAAAGCGGGCCTGTAATGTGCATTTTATAATCTTTTATTTCGTTAATTGTTTTTGAAAAGAGTTCGTGTTCCTATAAATATTTGATAAAGACGATGGTATTATCTTAAACTACATTTTATTCAACGTAACTGCCTGAAATCTATAACAATAACTTAATTCTGATTACACCATTAGCAACATTTTCATGTGAAAGATCGAGTCTGAAAACTTTGGTAAAAATCCAAGATGTATTGATTTATCATGAACACTGACCAAGCTAGTGCTACACATGTAAATGGAAAATGACTTGTAAACCCCAAAAAGTCATATTCGAAATTTGCCACCTTCCTATACTCGGATCTTGTAAAACTTTAGTATATTGTAGACTAGACCTAACCTAACACAACACCACGAAAGAAAAATGTTGCAATTTAGGGGGGGTTAATCAGTATATTGACCCGTCTATAATTATGACGTCAGAAAAACTCTCGAAGAAACTGAAACTCTCTTACGTCAAGTGGTTTAGCTGACAAATGATATATATTACTTATATGACACACTAGCTAGTCCTAAACACATTTTCACTAACCAAACAGTATATTCCCCTGCATCAGATACCTTTCACGACACCTTACTACAAAAGCATACTACCACTAAATAGTAAAGATCACTTCCTGAACAGAGAAGTTTTAACCGAAAAAGTATATATACGTATACCAGTCTTTATTTCATTCTTACCTAATTAGATTTTGTACAACATTTCATGTATTTTATGTTTGAAAATTAAGAATTAAACTTAACCTTAATATATTTGAAAACGCAAAAGACACATGTTAGCCTTAATCGTCGATGAAATATTTTCGCCATTGTGAACAGCTGCAAGCGCATGTATCGTCGACATTGTTGTGACGTTTACCGCCGGAAATTCTATTGTGTCGTGTATATTGTCTGCCTCCTCACTACCCTTTTTATACAAGTTTTAATAGCTGTGACTTTGTGTCATTGATGTTACGTCTGTTGTTAGTTGTGGAAAGAACTACCTTAATTGTTTTGATATTAGTAGTCGTGTTTTTTTCTCCTAAGTTTCAAATATGTGTGAACAGCGTGTAACAGTCTGTATATTTAAAGAGGAAGGTAAACATATTTGTAGTGTAGTGAAGAGAAGAAAACAAGATTCGTAAACTTTTGTTAAGGTTTTATTCACAAAAGAAAGCTACAAAGTATTTATTCATAAGTATAAATATTTAGAAAAATGTGAAACAAGGCCGACAAAGATCGGTCTTCACTTACTGATATTAACTCTTCTAACTTAGCTAGCTTCATTCGTGACTATCATTCACCAAAATACCACATTTATACTATACATCCATCTCCAATCACCAAAAGAATTTATACCATAAAAACCTACTTAAAACACATATACAAAGAAATAGGCAATGAGGAGCTGATAACAATTTTATGTACAAAAAGAATGATATTTACAATTAAAAACCAGAAGTTAGTAAAAAGACCCCCCCCCCATTACTAAACTGCGGCAGATACGCAGATTTGCCAGTCGAAATCGAAAGATCGAAAAAGAGGTTGATGCAGGCTCTAACGTTTTATTGAGACACGAAAATATCGAAAGGTGACCTGCATCTCGGGCAAATGAAGCACTCTGTCACCTAATTGGGACAGGATGGGTAGTTATCAAACAAAAAAGGAGGGAAATAAAAGGGTCGTAATAAAACCATTCATACATTAGCTAAGTTATGAACTAAACTTAACAAAAAAAACAACAAACAACATGTCTTCAGTCTAACTTTAAACGGGATAAAACTCAATGTTCGTTTCTGCAGCTCAATATCTGATACCTAAGGTACGTCTAAATACCACTCTAATCCAGTTCCAGTCCCAGTTGTGCACTTGTGACCCACCTTTCACCAAAATCTGTGAACTGTCAGGTTATATTTGAAAATCGCAGTACGGTCGAGAGGCGTGTAGGTCTCAGCTCTGTAGCTGCCTTCATACGAGTCTTCCATATCGCTTCGCTCATAACGGCTAGTATGCTTACAAAATAAAACGTTTCTGTCTATCTGTTGTCGGAGCCCAGTTGCTACATACATTAATAGGTTCCAGGTCAAAAGACCATACGCTAAGTATGCGAACCATGAAACTCGAAACAAGCCTAATAAGCGGCACAACTATGCCACAATAAAAGAAGGCGTGACTCAAGGTCTCGCCTTCGTCACCGCATCTAACACAAGTCGGCGAACCCATCAAACCAAATGAATAAAGCCTCTTACAGACCCAGAGTTCATTTCTTATCAGCGAGATCAGCGATGCCTCGCCATTATCGAAGCGCCGTAATCCATGCGCCCAAGGCCAGGGGAGGGTAGTTCCCCCTCGCTAAAGCGAGCCCCTCAATCCTATCATCTCGAACAGTCCCCCTCACACTCACCCGATACAATGCCTTTCGGGACAACAGCAGGGTATCACTTTCACTCTCAAGAAGAACTTGAAAGCATGTCCACATTCGCGATTAAAGGAGCACTCGCTTCGGGGAAATCTGTGTGCCTCCCCCTCATTCAAGTGAACACTTTTCAAAGCAGGAAAGCCTATCTTCTTTCTAGAAGACACCGTTTCCCTCAGTTTGTGAACTCATTTGATCTAGGTAAAATAGCCGAAGTATATAACGTAAAATCTCGACGCTTGGCATACCCAGACCGCCTTCAGAAGGATGTAGATAATACATCTCGCGACGGACCATAGAGGGCTTACCAAGCCGCAAAAAGTTGACAAGAAACCGCTGCATCTCAAGCAGCGTATCCGACGGGAGAGGAAGTACTGATAGACGATATATGATGATCGGATAAATGTGAGAACAACACACATCCGCTCTCCCCTTTAATGAAAGATTTCTACGGATCCACACACCAGCTGCGGCCCAAGTCGTTTTCAATACTTCCGACCAATTCTTCTCCAGCTAAAGATCAGGACCAAACCAGACGCCGAGTAGCTGGCAAGGCCCATCAGTCCAGATAAAGGCTCCCTGCAGGGATACACCATTCCAGACACCTATGCGCAAGCCCACAGACTTGTCGCAGTGCAGTTTATTTTGGCCCCTGTTATCATTTCATACATTTTGATTTCTCTGTCGACAATAAATTCTCGGCATTGCTCGTTACAGGCACAATTTAAACGTGATGCAAGCACCTCCCAAAGTAATCCCACGCAGGACCGAATTCACCCTTAACCTGTGAAGGAAGGACTCCAACACAATCACATAGAGCATCAGTGAAAGCGGAGATCCCTGACAAAAATATCTGGATAATCTGAAAGGTTCAGACTTCAGACAATTCACTTCAAGCAGCACACCAGGGTTCACATACGAGTGCAAATTATCTTGAATAGTCCGACCCTTTACAGCACAATCTGTTCATGGCTAATTAGACGAGCCAAAACAAGTTGCAGTCGATTGGTTAAGATCTTGGCCAACATCTTTAACTCAGCATTTAAAAAAACATGTCCAACAGTTTATAGTGAATAGGGCTCATCATTTACAGGATGTATTTTTGATACCAAATAAACAAAAGCTGTTCCTCTTTGTTTAAACAACAGTAAATTAATTTTTATAAACTTTGTTTACCCTATTTTCAACCTTTTAAATGAGGGAGGTATTTCTGCCGCTCCATGTATGAGCCGATTTCATCGATAAGAAATTCACAAAATACCAAAGGAAACTCATCTATATAATTGTGAAACATAGGCATGGGACACAAAACTTGATTTATATATATATATATATATATATATATATTAGTTTGTAGGATTGTGAATCTCTTCTGAATCAACGAACTGCTTCATAACCAGGCTGCCCGCCTGAAACCACCACTTCCTGCACTGATGAGGACGTAAGCCCAAAACAAAGTTGTCTATAAATACACTTAAATATTTAATAAAAACATTCTTAGTAATGCACCCCGTTAAGATAAATAAATCTTAATTGTCAAGCATTTTCTGAAATTATAAAAAAATCTGATGTCGTTAACCTATGGAAAAAAGCTGACACGCTCGCTTGTTTAAGCACTCGTGAATCTCGGAAGGACACAATTATGCCGCCGGCTTTAAATGTATCTTAGTTTCAGTAATGTATGAGGTGATTTCCGTTGACCTAATGGATTAGGGCGTAAGATGGTGACTCTTTTCTGAATCTACGAACTGTCCTCGAACCTGTCTGACCGTCTGAAACAACTACTTCGTGCTTTGATGAAGAAGTAAGTCCGAGGCAACGTTGTATGTAGGTAAATACACTTTAATATTTAATTATAAATATTCATAAGAATGGCCCCCATTAAGATAAATAAATCTAAATTATCGAGCATTGTCTGAAATAATAAAAATCTGAAGTCGTTAAGCTATCGAAGCACAACTTACATGCTCGGGTGTTTAAGACGTTTTTGGTCCCGGAACGTTCGAACCCTGTCGCCGGCTTTGAATATATCTGAATTTCAGTAATGTATGTGGTGATTTCCGTTGGCCCAATAGATTAGGGCATAGGATCGTTACTCTCTTTTGAATCGACGAACTTTGTTTAAACCTGTCTGACCGCCTAGGGCCACCACTTACCGCACTGATCAGGGTGTAAGACTGAAACAACGTTGTCTGTAGGTAAATACATTTTTATATTTCATGAACCTATTCATATTAAATATATATATATATATATATATATATATATATATATATACATATATACATATGTATATTCATATACTACAGAGCTGAGTTAATTAAAATGTATTTTCGAAAAGCCCTTTTCTCTGTATATTTAAATGACACACATTACGCGCTAAACTAGTCTATAGATCTGCAGTTGTGAGTTGTTTATACAAGTTACACATCTCTAACTTAACTATCTGTGCATTTCTATCGCCTTCACCCAGTATATTCCTACATAAATTGCTTATTTTTGCAATCTTATTTACATCGTGTGTTCTACAAACCATTAACATGTATATAAATTTGATAGCAAAATAGTAAGTATATACATTTCTATATGATTCATGAGGTTAATGTCGAAGTAAATAGACTTATCCTTAAGCATGCAGAATCACAGATATGTGAGTTTCAGAATTTTCGAAGAAAATTGAAGTGGAATAAATCATTGTACTTATTGTGACTTCGCTTCTGACGGAGAGACTAATATATATATATATATATATATATATATATATATATATATATATATATATATATATATATATATATATATTAAAAATATCTATCCCAGGAAGATGAACATTGATTTCCCGAATAAAAACCAATTTTCTACCTTATTCATGTTTCTTTACGAAAGTTAAAATTAAGATATACTGCTACTAAACCTAATCTCTAGAATCTTTATTCAAATTCTGATCAACATCCATTACATGATTCTGGTTCTAGAAAGCTTTAGCAGCCTTCAGAAGAAATTGAATTCTAATGACGATAGACCAAAATTAATGCAAATCTGAAATGTATATTTTCAAATCGTTTAAATTACTCCATCGAAACTAGAAATTGTCCAATATATTTAATACTTGATGTCTTAAAACTATTGTTAAATTCTCACACTTACCAGAGATATTTGTATTTTCATAAATAGCACTCTCCACCTCTTCGCCCTTTTTTGTATAAAACTAAATTAAACTATACATATCCCCTATCCTCTACCCCTTTGTCTAGCATTTGTGTTACTAAATTCTATAATTATCACTCAATTAGTCTAGTAGTGAATCATTTACATACTAGTATATACGCATACAGACATCCTTGACTTTATATAAATAGATATATATATATATATATATATATATATATATATATATATATATATATATATATATATATATACGTTCAAAATAGAGACAAATTAAGAATTATCTCCGCCCAGAGTGTTATTCATCTTTAAGCGTCTTCAACTACGCGTTTCCACAGAAAATATTATAAACTCTAATGAAAAGACCAAACAATCATTTCATATTTATTCATCTTATTCAATACATGTTCTTTATCGCTAGAAATAATCTTTGTTCAATAACTTTGTAATTAATTTGTAATTTATCTCTCTCTCTCTCTCTCTCTCTATATATATATATATATATACATATATATATATATATATACATATATATATACATATATATACATATATATATATATATATATATATATATATATATATATATATATATATATATATATTATTTTCACAAAGGTTTTGATTTCATGGTACGAATAGATTCGCTAATAACCGGACCCTGGTGAACAAAGATGGGCTTAAATCCATTTTATAGCTCGTCAACCATTTTTTATACGAATATCAGCCCAGGAAATGTAACAAGGCTACAGTTATTCGAGAATCTATTCGTACCATGATATTTAAACTGTAAAATTTCTAATAAATATTACGCTCATATATATATATATATATATATATATATATATATACATACATATATATATGTATATATATATATATATATGATTATTTGTTATTTACACATACAAGCATCAAATCCACGACACTGACATGTCGATGTTATCGATCAACAGCTGTTATAAACAGATCTTACAAGGCAGAGTAAAAACTCGATCTTGAACTTAGATCATATTTGGAAAGAATGAAATTAGGAGAAAACAAAATCAAGTGAAAATTAAAATTTGGAAAGTTACGTGGTTAGAATTGGGGCCGTTAAAAATCAAAAAAATAATACAATATACATTAAAAAATATATACAATATAAAATATAACAAGCAATAAAATGTAATAAAGAGAAAAGAGAAATAAAAAGAGAGAGTAATAATAATATCTATAAATATATATATTAATAGTATCAAGATACATACACACACACACACACATATATATATATATATATATATATATATATATATATATATATATATATATATATTACTATTTCATGTATCCACATAAAATTTTATAAGGAGATATACTTTTTTATGTATCAATTTTCAGTATTTACTTTCATAGTTTACTATATATATATATATATATATATATATATATATATATATATATATATATATATATATATGTTATAATTATAATCCAAGTAAAACATCCACAGGGTAGTAATCCAAAGAATTTCAACCGGGTTTATAAAAAGTGCTCAATATCAACTAGAGCTTTTATATATGATTAATTTTATTTACACATCTCGATGTACATCTCGATGTTATCGATGAACAGCTATTATAAACTGGAGCTCATCAGGCAGAGTAAGAATCCGATCTTAACCTTAGATCATATTTGGAAAGAATGAAATGGAGAGAAAAGAAAATAAATTTAAAATTTTAAAAAGTGGGAAAGTCACGTGGTTAAGAACGAAAATCTCAAAACAAAATAAAAATAAAAATTAAAAAATAAAAATATTGATATAAAATATAAAAGATAATATATAAAATATAAAATATAAATTATAAAATATAAAATAAAATAAAATAAAGTGAAAAGAGAGAGACATAATAAAGTGTAGGATAAAAAGATAGATAGATAGATAGATAGATAGATAGATAGATAGATAGAGATAAAAATGAGGTCGTTTACGATTGAGGAGGAGTGGGGAAATGAGACACATGCGATGGGACGTGTCAAAAACTAGTCTAGGGGTTTTAACATCAGACCGACTCTGTGGAATACTATTAGAAACACTATTAGAAAAAACAGCACCTGCAGTACCCTAAACTTACCATGTTACTTTTGCCTAACTGAAAAACCTGAGATAGTTAGATATAGTGATAGAGGCAAACTTCTAAACAAAAAACAATAAACCTCAATTAACTGTAGGCACAATAGATCACAGCTTCTCAGTATTTCACATATAACCCCTCAAGCAAATATTACCTTAAAACAAATAAATAATGACTCTAACTGAACCTATCATCCTATAGTATCTAATAAATACTCCAGAACCAATTACCCCCCAAACATGAAAATAAACTTTACCTATCCACTAACAATAATTAGACAACATAACTATCATTTAATACCATATACTATACTATACTTGATATAATTATTATAGTCAATCTTCTATTTAATGGGAATCATAATTAGAGTCTATCACTAAGTATTGCCATCGAAACCATTATTACCAATGGCATGGGAACATGTATATGTGTGTATGTATATATATATATATATGTATATGTATATATATGCATATGTGTGTATGTTTATATATAATAATTATTATTATTGTCATTATTTTAATTATTATTGTTGCTATTATTATTATTTTTTGTTATGTTATTTATTTACTATCATTACTTCTTTTAGCTACCATTATATCTATTATTACCATAACCACCTTTACTATTATTATTAGTTTTATAAATTGATATTATTATTATTATTATTATTATTATTATTATTATTATTATTATTATTATTATTATTAATAATACTATTATTCTTATCATTATCATCATCATTATTATCATAATTATTATTAAGATTATTATGGTTTCCATTGGTATCATTATTATAGCTATCATTATTATTATTACTATTATTAATATTATTAGTATTATTATAACCGATGGTTTATCTCTTATCAAATAATTTATTTTTATCATAATATTTACAACTAATATGCTTAATATTAATTGCTATCTTCTTTATTTTTATAATTTATATTTAATATTTCATATATCATCTTTTATATTTTATATTAACATTTTTATTTTTTTAATTTTTATTTTAATTTAGATTTTTAGATTATGATTAATAACGATCCCAACAACGTCACTTTCCAAATTTTTTAATTTTAAATTTCTTTTCCTTTTTCTCCATTTCATTCTTTCCAAATATGATATAAGCTTAATATCGGATTCGAACTCTCCCTGATGAGATCTCAGTTTATAATAGTTGTTGATCGATAACATCGACATGCCAGTGTCGCAGATGTTGTACATGTCTGTGTAAATAAAAATAATCATATATATATATAGTATGAAGATACATATTTTATTTTAGATTCTATCATGATAAGGAGTGCTCGATATTGTTGATAGAGCATTAGTACTGGAAATATAGTGATGATGAAAAAATAAAATTGTATAATATACAAGTTTATTAAATCATCAGGTGTTTAAAGAGAGAATATCATAAACTGACTTTTACTTCATGAATTTTCAAAAAATACTCACGAGGAAACAAATGGTAGAATTACTCATTGTTTGTACGTATTAATTTGAAAATTTACAACTAATTCTCTCTCCCTCCCCCTCTCTCTCTCTCTCTCTCTCTCTCTCTCTCTGTATATATATATATATATATATATATATATATATATATATATATATATAGTCTAAAGATGCTTTGAGTCATTTTAAACAAAAGAAAAAAAGAAGAGAAATGCAGTTTAAATTCCCAGAGAAACTAACTAAATCCAAGATATCGCAGACTTAGCCTTCGTTGGAAAATTCATTAATACAAAAAGAAGAGGATTCAAGTATCTAACAGTAAAACAAAAGCAAGGGACCTTAACTTAAGCGTCAAATATTAAAACAGTGATCATCAGCTGTTTACCATGTAACTGTTTCTGAGATTTAAAAACAGGACAGTTATAATATTCATGGCTCTCCAATGGTACTGATCAAACGACCATTTCCCCAATAATCAAGTGTAGAAATGTTTCAGCTTAAATTTCACTAACATATACATAAATAAATAATAATAATATATTACCCTTAAGACTACAGTGTGATATGGTAATTTGCATATTAAATAACATCAAGTGTAATAATAATAATAATAATAATAATAATAATAATAATAATAATAATAATAATAATAATAATACTATTTAAACACTACACCCAAGAACCATTCTGCGATATAGTAGCTAGCTATAAAATTATATAGGAATAAAATATATAACTCAATGTATATATATATATGTGTGTGTGTGTGTGTGTGTGTGTGGTTGCCCTACACTAAACTTTTGATTATTTTATACAACAGGGGCGCGTCTCTAAACTTTTGAGAGTATAAAAGCAAGTTATCTGAGAACAGTGATAACTTAATCTGCCAACCAATTGAGTGTACAAAGATTACTTTTATTCTGCACC
Source organism: Sepiola atlantica (assembly GCA_963556195.1). Classification (NCBI taxonomy): domain Eukaryota; kingdom Metazoa; phylum Mollusca; class Cephalopoda; order Sepiida; family Sepiolidae; genus Sepiola; species Sepiola atlantica. The sequence goes on along the minus strand of OY744517.1, from coordinate 110,384,479 downwards.
CGGGCATCGCCGGGTATCTCTGCTAGTTTTTACTAATTTTATTTTTTTTTACAGTAAGTCTTCGATAATCAATGAATTTAAGGTCAGTTTATTATATTCTTGCTTGAACATCTTATGATTTAATAAACTTGTAAATTATCTAAATTTATTTTTTCGTCATTTCAATAATTTTAATAATAATGCTCTATCCTGCGTTCCTCAGATATCATCTTTTTTACTCGTGAAGACAATTCGCATAATTTGGAGTTTTTATGTTTATTATTTAAAATATAGCTGTTTGACAATGCTTTTGTCATATACATGTATAACATAAGATTAAAAAATATAGTTGTATCATTTGCTATTTTTATATAAAAGAGTGCTCAATATATATATATATATATATATATATATATCTAAGTTTTCAGATATCGGGTCAATAACGCAAGTTGTTTTAGTAGATTCTGTTCTCGCGTTATGTCGAACTCGGGCTGAGAAACTACTAGTCACCTGACTCTGTTGACACTACAACATACAACTTTCGATCTCCATATTGGTGTTGTTAAATCGTTTTGCTTAGAGAAAACTAATTTACATTTCAAACTTTTTATAACTATATTGCCTCGCACTTTCGCTACTAACTCTAATTAACCAAAAAATGAAAGAGAGAGAGAAGCTGCACTTCTAGAGAGATGAAATTAACAATCTTAAATTGCAATGTGCATAAGCATTTCTCCCATTGATACATCATCCAGCAAATCTCTAAGCAATTATTGAAAGTAAAATATCATCGAAAAGCAAAGCTAATTGCAGTTAGTGGGTATATAAAATTGAGATAACTCATTACATGTCTCATTTTCGGAAGCCACTAAAATGACATTGACAAATGAGAGCGACACCGCAGGTGCTTAATATAGCACAGTCCGCGTATCGAGGCAAAGTCATAAGATTGAAAAGAAAATACAATGTAGGGTTAGACATGTTTGTGGAACAATGTTTGAAAACCGGTCTACCAGCATAGGATAAACACCCGTAAGAATACAAGAAAGAATGAATAATGATTTAGAAAACAAGAATACTGAATACTTAATGTATACAACTGATACTGCTAAGCCTAAAAAGGTTCACGCAAAAAAGTGTATCAAATGATAACATTAGCGTAAAGGATGGTTCTAAGGTCAATATATCATTAAATAAATAAAACCTTGCTACCAACGATATAAGTCTTGGCAGCAAACTGTTGGGGAGGGAGGCCTCCTAAGTCTTGATCGACAACCTTCCTAGAGCTGGACTCTCGAATAAAGTATCCGGTTTGCAAACCTATAATTGCTTAAGGAGTAGATGGGCTTTGCCTATCGCCCGGCCTTCGCACTGCTTCTTTGTCTATTAGTCAGGCGTAGAGGTACAAGTACTGGGAATCCTTTAAAGAAGCATGGTACTTAGCCCTGTTTCCTGACTAGGCCAATGAACGCCGTCTCTCTTTCTCTCTATCCGGACATTTGGGGAAAGTCTTTTGTCACTGTCTTACATGGCCAGTCTGGGTCGCTCTTGTTCCGACAGGTTGAGGGTACAGGTTAGACACCTTGTCTGGCTGCTGTTTCCGACTGGTAGTTAGGAGCCCAAACTCTTAGATAGCGCTAAAAAAGGGCTGCTCCGTCAACAGTTGCATAATATCGTGGGTAACTGTATGTGCCATGTCGCGCATGGAAAGGGACCCTACAGTTATCCCCGGTGGGCTTTCCCGAGGCCACAACGCCCATGGACCAAGTCACGACTAATGGACTTATTGGCACCTAACAAGTATCCACTTTGAACTCCCCACTCTAACTCAAAACAAACATGAATTTACCAAATAAAACAAACAAACCTAAACCAGACAACCAAACAAAAAACATCTTCACCTCCTCCCTTGAGGCTCGCATTCACAGATATCCAGGGACTTAGAACCAACATCAACGACGTAGAAACTTTTCTCTTGACAAACTCCCCGGATATCTTAGCTCTAAATGAAACGAACCTTCAATGCTCAATTCCCTCTCACCACTTTGACATGACTGATTAACTTCCACTCTACCGTAAGGACTCTGACAAACATATGCATGGGCTAGGAGTTTATGTTCGGAACACCCTCCCCTTGACTAGAGAATATAGGTTGAAATCAGATGACCAAGCCTATATGTGCTTTAGATTGACTTTACATTGCAGAGTTAGTTACTTATATTTCTTATATCGTTCTCCTTCGACACAAGACCGTTCATTACTTGACTCTGTCTCTGAAAGCTTAGATAGAGCACTTTCACTTGACTCAAATGCTTAAATACATGTGTTTGGGGATTTTAATGCATACCACCGTGACTGGTTGGGATTCTCCAGCATTACTGATGCAGCTGGGAACTCTACCTTTAATTTCTCCTCACCACTTCCTTAAATTCCCATTGCGGACTGAAGCCACACTTGAGAACCTGGTCATCACCCCGTCTCAAGTGAGAGTCATCATAAAAACCTTGACACTTCCAAATCCTGTGGGCCTGATCTTATACCAGTAATAGTAATAAAGAAATGCTCTGCTGAGATAGCCCCTGTCCTCTCCAAACCATACAACAAATGCCTTACTGAATCTAGTTTCCCTGAGTGTTGGAAAATTGCCTCTGTGGTACTAGTCAACAAGAATTCTGGGGATAGAACTGATCCTCTAAACTACCGCCCAATCAGTCTACTCCCGATCTTTGCTAAAATCTTTGAATCATTAATCAATCTAGCTATAGTAAGGAATCTAGTTAATGCTGACCTTCTTTCTGATCATCCATACGGATTCAGACAAGCACAATATACTGCAGATATCCTAACGGTCATCTTTGGAAAGGCAGATGAAGCTAGGGCGGTAGCGCTTGATATATCCATGACCTTTGACAAGGTCTGGCATGAAGGGCTTCTCATAAAACTGCACTCATATGGTATTACTGGACGAATATTTAATACAATGACATCCTTCCTAACAAAACGAAAGATCTAGGTTGTACTCGATGGCCGTTCTTCTTAGCAATATGGCATAAATGCTGGTGTACCCCAGGGATCTATTTTTGGACCTCTACCGTTCCTGATTTTCATAAATTACCTCCCTGATTCCATTGCGACTGAGATAGGAATATTTGCTGACAAACCCGACGCACACATATCTGAGGCAATGGCTGAATCCTTAGAAAATGACCTCCAGTCTGTTGTGGAATGGGGTCAAAAATGCCGCAAAGACAAAGCTACTTTCCTTCAATAACTACAAGAAACCTCTTCAACCATCGATTGTCATAGCAAATAACACCCTACCTGAGAGTTCATCATTCAAACCCCTCGGCCTAACTTTCACAGATAACATGAATTGGAATAAATACATCGAAAACATTGGCAGGACTGCTGCAAAGAAGGTGGGCTCTCTATACCGTGCTAGTAAACTTCTCACACCTGACATTATCCTATATATCTACAAATCCACCATTGTTGCCACATCTGGGCTCGTGCATCATCCGCCTGTCTCTCCCTCTTAAACAAGGTCCAAGAAAGAGTTGCTAACTTGATAGGTCCTTCACTATCCACCAAGCTCCAGCCTCTGTCCCATCGCCGCAATGTTGCATCCTTCTGCCTGTTTTACAAGTACTTCAATGGATTGTGCTCTGATGAGCTTGCTGCTCTGGTACCCCCACGACGTAAATTCACTAGTCCAACCCGACAACCTCCAAATCCCATCCATACACTGTGGAGGTCCCCAGATGGCGAAGAGCATTCTACTCAAAAAGCTTCTTTCCTCGTGCTGCTGGACTCTAGAAACTCCCTCACTGCTTCCTGCTTTCCTGACGTTACTGAGATGCAAAAATTTAAAACTAATATAAACAGACATCCTAATTTAGGTTGAACCCCGACTTTTTTTTCTCAGTAGCCCCTTACATCTACAGTGGCGGCCTACCTTGTTTGGGGGTGAACTATGATAAAAAATATTTAAAAAGATAAAATCCAGGATAAGTCAAGACTTATCTAGCAGATACAATTGGGGTGTTATCACGTAAAACTCGGGTCAAAACAATCTTGTATTCAGGAAAATAATGACTTAACAAAACGGGTACTAGATGTTAATAATTACTCCTGTCAAGGAAGTTATGTATTCGGTCGAATTTTTAACGATGTTGGTTTTTTTTGTTGCTTATATGTGTACAGTCTAGCATACACGTCGCTTGACCATTCGTCACTAAACTGGGTTACATATTAGGAGTAGTATTAGAATTGAGTTAATTTAAGTCAAAGATCATTGTCAAGATAGCGGAAAAGGTAACAGTTACACATTTGACGATAAGCGGTTATGTTAATTGTAGAGATGCGTTACTTAACTCCTATTGTAGCCAATGAAGCCCTAGATTTTATATGATCTTGATATTTGACTCTAACCTTGAAAAGTTTGATCAAATTGGACACTTTGACGGAATTTCAACTTACGTTAGGGGGTATGCAGTTGCACGACTGATATATGTTCTTGTATTTTTGTATTGCAGTCTTTCTAATTCTTAGCGACAACAAGACATTATAATTATTACTCTCATAATCTAATTATAAACTATTGAAGACTCTGCCTACAATAAAATTAATCTATATCTAATTAAACTAGACATATTTTAGACTTACGTCTTGAAATGTTTAAATGTTACTTTATTAATGAAAACTACAAAAAAAGTAATCAGCGTGTCCAAATAACAAAAATACAATTCTAAATCAATAGAATACAACGAATGCATACGTTAGTGTGCCTGTAGATACGTCAGAACCTTTCTTATCTGAACAGCTAGAGAGCTTAAATTTGATTTACAGATACATCACAATAAGTTGCACAATTTCATGAGGTTGATTTTAGTAAGTACTAGCAGGATAACCCAACGTTGCTCGGGATTCGATGACGATTACTTCGGTGTAATTTTTAATTATGCTCGTGTCACCATATTACTTTCTTTGTTTTTAATGCGCCCCTTCCTCCGTTTCGCCAATTAATATAGTCGGAAAAAGCTGAAATATTGAAGCTCTCTAAATTAGTGTGTACTAAATATGGTTTAAATTGCATTAAACTCGGATATACGTATTTGAAGTTTTAAGGGGGTTCTATCCCTATGGGTAACTTAGAAGTAAGGCGACGTAGATATTCCGAACATAGAAGGTAACGTAGAGATTATGCACCACCTTCATTGTCTTCCCGGAGAATTTGTACATATGATATAAATTTCACGAAAGTAGAATACATTTGAAGATTTAAACTGCGTTCTGCATTCATGGCTCCCTTAGGTTAGTGGTGTAGTTGAAGATTCGGAACCACTCCCATTGTCGTCTCGCCAAAATGTTATACATATGATTAAATTAAATAAAAATAGGGTATTTTAAAGTTTTAAGCAAGTTACGCCCTCATAGCCCTCCTGGAATTACACTTAGATATACAGGAACACTTTTATTGTCTTCCCCATTAATTGTACATTAGAATACAATTGTTGATGTTATGTAGATTCTCTAACCTCTCTTTCTATAAGAGACGCACAAACATCACGCAAACACACATATACACATACACTCAGACATTGTTTTTATGTATAGAGATAAAAATGCTTTGGTAAATTTTGGTTGTTACTATCATGTTGCTTAATATTGTCGTTGTGTGAATATAATGTAGGTTTCGTGTCTATGTATTGATATCTGCCTGTCCGACGAATCAATTTATAAAACAAAGCCCCTACGCCAAGCTAAAACACCTTACTAGATTAAAATGTTACAAAGAATATAATCGTCGTATTAAATGTGTGTTTTTTTTTACAATATGGAGTTTGCGTTCGTGTCAAACATCCATAAATAACAACGTAATGTTTTAATTTATTTATAACAATAACATAAGCATTAAAATGGTCATAGAAGTTCAGCCCTGCGAGAATGCTTACCCATGGCTCCTCACTAATTATCACTTACACCCGAGGTTCTCTATATCTTATTATATTTGATCATTTTCTTATTCTCTCTGTTCAATACACAATATTCAACAAGCATGAAACAACTTCATGGGGAAGGAAATACGTAAAGAGAAGCAAATGTGCATAAATTTGAAAGCGGAATTGAAGAAAAAAAAACGAATGTAAATTATTTTTATTTTTACTTTTAAATAAATATTTCAGATTTCTTTTAACCTGATTTTAATTTTAGTATTTTCCTCTGGTAATTCGTTTGTTTTTCATAAAAAATCAATTTACCCTTGCAAACTGAACACGTCAAGAGATGCAAAGAGTTACTAAAAACGAGGACAATACAACGATTACTATTGAATGATACTGATGACTATTTATGTTACAGATTGTATTTTACATGTTATACACGTTCGGAAAACAAGAAGCTAGCAAAAAAATTCCCATAGAGGGTACTACTACTACTACTACTACTACTACTACTAAAACTACTACTAATAATAATAATAGTATTATGCCCACAACTAATAATAAATAAATAAAAACACGTATTTAGAATAATCTCATTACATTCAACATTATGAGCCCTTTCAATCTAAGGTGTGCCACCGTGGATTAAAATTCAATAATACTAATTATAAGACAACTATTACTGATACATAAAAATAAAAAAAAAATGGATCGACTGTTATTGAAGTTGACCCAAAGTCTAACTTTTTCATTGGCTACTACAACGAGATGTAGGGAAGGGCGCTACTCTTTTCTTTGGAAAGCTCTCAACATACGCTTGATTATTACCTTGTTATGTTTGGCGTTTAAGAAAGAGAGGTCAAGCATTATTTTTTAGTCTTTGGTATGAGTCGAGCGAGGATTAACGCTCACTTTCCCGGCCCATTACCAAAGAATCTGATAATTATACCAAATGGTCGGGTTGACCTATTAGTAGTAACACTTTATAAGTCGTACTAATACTTAAAGGTTACCCACTTATTGGGTAGAATTGCACTAAAGTTCACATAAAATCGGTATTGTATTGATACAATACTAAGAATACAAATTATAATGCTTAAATGAAGAGAGAACAAGCCTAACAGTAAGAAAAATCAACGTAATTATTGTGCTTCTTAGTATTGGATTTCAAATATTTTAATGTGGATAAAAAGTTATTATAAAAATAAGAATGGTTAATTTTAACATGCCTCCCTTCAATCTGCTCGTTTTCCGATGCAACTGTGTCATTCAAATACATTCAAATACATCACATGTTTTCAAATAAATATAAACACATTTCTCATAAATGTGCCCCCACGAAACTGCAGTAAAGTCGGAAATCATTCTTATTTATATAGTAGAAGAGTCTCCGTTCCAGGACGGGTGAAATAAATTCCTCGAAAAATGAGATTTTCATCAATTTCGTGGCAGCGCTTATATGACTTTTATGTTTCGAAGTGTAAAATATAAACACACTGATACTAAACCTTATGTCTAGAGTTATTAACATTTTGATAAAAATCAATTACATGATTTTAATTCTACAGAATGTCGAACATTTAAGGCTAAAGCCTTACTGGTCTTATGATAAAACTGAATTCAGGGAATCTTGTATCAAAATCAATGAAAATCTGAAATATTCGGATTTTTAAATGGGAAGTTGCCTCTATAATATGCTTCTTCAAACCGTTTACGATACTACAGAAAAACTGAAATTTAGTAATTGATGTCTACTACCTATTGTCAAAATTTCAAAAAAGGTATCAACATTTTCTAAAAAAGGTGTTTTCCTCCCTCTTTACGCCCATTTAATGAAACTAAATATAACATTTGAACACCTTACGCCTAGCAGCTGTGTTGTAAACTTCATAAGGATCAGTAAAGTAGTTTAGGAGTAAATCATGTACATTAAAATAAATAAACGTGTGACATACGTTACTTGATAAAAATATATTCTAATTAACTTCATGCGTTACAGAACGATCAGCTAAAAAAACTGTAATAGATGCATCTAAAAATATATCGAACTTTCTGAACTCTTCAGTTTTCGAACGTTAATTATTTTAGCAGATTATTTTGGTAGAGAATGCCATATTCTGTTAGCTATATTTGCTATAGAAATATGTCCGCGTACGTTTCGATAAAGAGACGAACAAATATAGCACTCAAATTATTCCAAAATGATAACACATACCGTCATTTTTAAAGATTCAATATCAAATTTTTTTTATCTGAGATAAAATAATTTAAAACGCTTGAGGTTATTAGAAAAGAAGACCAAGTGGAGAATAAATGAAGTTTTTGTAGCCACCAAGAAATTCTGAAAATAGATTCATCCAAAAAATATATAATAAAATAACACGATCATTCAATTTAATAACTAACTATATAAATATATATATATATATATATATATATATATATAATTCCGAGATGTTGAAAAAATATCAGAGAGTACTCGATTATGGTGTAGTTTGAGCATACTATTCATGTGTTTATAAATATACAGGTTTAGTGCATTAGGGAGACCGGGTCTAAGATATATATATATATATATATATATATATATATATATATATATATATGATAAAATGTTTTTACACACATTAGAAGGTATGCTTCAAGTGAAATACGATTTTGTTAAGAAATCAATAGAATGCCAAGATTTATTTTTTAGACGATAAATCACATAGTCGTAACATTAACCTGTCCTCAATTACAGCAATAAGAACAACGGCTTTTGGTAGCTTGCTATCAACAGCCGTCGTTAAGAAGTATTCAAAAATATATAAAAATGTCGGATTTTCAGTTTTATTGAAAAAGAACTGTTGATCGTTCGAAATATTTGATTTATTGTATTACAAATTTTGGCATTCTATCGATTTCTGTAACAAAATTGTATATCACTTGAAAAATGCATTCTAATGTGGAAAATACATTTTATTATCTATCGGCTGGATCGTGCGCTTATGTCCACAATTACTTGTGCTACCATCTCCATCACATAATCGTTAAATTAAATTGTCTCCGATTCCAGCAGAATAACGACGACCGTTGGTAGCTTGCTATCAACGGTCGTCGTTGAGAAATATTTAAAAATGTATATATAATAACAATGTATGATTTTCAGTTTTATTGAAAAAGGACGGTTGATCGTTCGAAATATTTGATTTATTGTATGAAAAATATCTTTGCATTCTATCGATTTCTTAAACAAAATGGTATCTATCTATCTATCTATCTATCTATCTATCTATCTATCTATCTATCTATCTATCTATCTATCTATCTATCTATCCCTATCTCTCTCTCTCTCTCTCCCTCTCTCTCTCTCTCTATATATATATATATATATATATATATATATATATATATATATTTATATATGTAATCCGTAAAGAATATCCCGTGCCAGCGTGAATGCTACTACCGGACTTACAAAAAGCACACTCTATTTTTATCGGGAGTGAACACGAAGAAAAAAAGAAAAACATCATTGTAACCACTGATGAAAACATGTTAAATACAAAGAATAATACATGTTTTATTTATTGAGAAACTCTGTCTTTTTCAATCTGCTTACACACACACACACGCACACACACACACACGCACACACATATATATATATATATATATTTACGCTATTATCGGTGTAGGAATGTTAATTTACGTCGGTCGCATGGCTCGAACCTGGTCTCCGATTCACCTTCAACTAGCATGATAGTTGGGAGAGATTTAATTCTGTAAACGAAAAATAAGCGGGCTATACATTTAACAGACGGACATGATTCAGCAAAAACAACAACAAAGGAGTTGGAATCTAGCATATATATATATATATATATATATATATATATATATATATATATATATATATATATATATATATATATGTGTGTGTGTGTGTGTGTGTGTGTGATTTATTGAAGCATTCCGTTCAGGAGACCAATCATCACCACAAAAGACTTTTTCTTTCAAAGCTTATTTATTCATCATATATATTCAAATATCTTTTTTCTATATACACTTTATTTGGTTACACATTTGTAGACATGTTTTGGTCAAATCTGTGAATTAGATAGATCTTCAAAGGCCGACATTTCTCAATGGGTGTGGAAAAATTTGAGCAAGATTTATCAAAAATTGGACACGTTATCAGTTATAAAAAAGATATCAAACTGCATAACCATTCCGGAAAAAAAAAACTCTCATCTTATAATTTTTTTCATATTTCGATTTTCACTTTTTTTTCCGAGATTTTAAAATTATATTTTTAAAATTTTGTTTTTATTTATTTTTCATTTTTTTTCAGTCAGGTCACAAAAGGGAAATCCTTCGATCCAGCGTTTTTGACGCGCAATGATTTCACAACTAAACCTAAAACCCTTAAACCATTCTCCAGGTCGGTTTAGCCAGGAAAACATGAACGATAAACGCCGGCACACGCATACGCATACACGCCCACCAGCGTATACACATAAATACGAACAACCGCAGACAAAATTACGGAGGGTCATGCACACACACACACACACACACACACACACACACACACACACACACACGAAATTACAAACAGTCGCCCACACAAATTTAATAGCACGTACACACAAGTATCCTCCGCGAAAGAAGTTCTAGGAAAGATAATCAGTTCATGAAGTTCAATTTAGTTTTAGACACAGAAAAAAAGTAAGAAATGCTATTTTGCCGTAATGGCAGCTAGACACATTATTACTGTGCAGGTTTTGCAGGGTGAACCACAAATTTGAGTTCAGCGCTGCACCTACTATAGAAATAACGATATAGTAGGTCAAACCAAGTAATGACATATATGAAAGGAAATTGATCATCCCTACTAGATAACGAAATCGACTACGGGTTCTCTGAGCGTAAAGTCAGTCGAAAGAGCATATAAAAGCAAACGGCTTCCTTAAAAAAGGTGTACATTTATTTTAACTAAGTTAAAACGGGAATCAATGCTTTTCAAAGTTCTGTCATAGACCATTTGGTCGCCTGCATAGATGTCAACGAATGGTCTTAGAATATGATTTCGGAGATCATTGATGATAATCAGCAATAGGGTTGGGCTCAGCCTTGATTTCAGCGTCACGCGGTCAGTAATTCATAATACATATTTTAAATTCCGCCCAGAATTCGTAGACCTTTCAGAGAGAGATAATTTAATGACTGTTGCGACATTTTCATATATTTTATAACAAGCAAACCTTTGTGTTTAACTCTATTATAACTTTTTGATATATATTTCATATGCCAGTAGCTATTGCCCTAAAAAGCAAAGCCCTGTTCTGTATTACAATGAGCGTCAACTGTTGATTGTGCGGGGCGTAATCATTTATATAAGGGTATATTATATTGTATAATAGTGAAAATTATTCCATTTCTGCAAAAAAATGTTTGGTTTTGTAGCAAAGATTATTTGAGCCACCCCTATATATATATATATATATATATATATATATATATATATATAAGATTCTACGTCCCAAGACAGGTAAAATGATTTCTTCGACCATAAAGATTTTAAATTACTTTTATGTCCCATTATGAAGATTAGAATAAAAATATAATGATATTAACGTTATGTCTTAAACTGTTATTCCAATTTTGTATCAAAGTCCATACTATGATTTTGATTCTAGAAAATGTCAAACATTTCAGAGGCCTTATGAAGCAAATAACTTCAGCAAATCTTACTTTATTGATGTATAATGACTATAGATCAACATCAATGCAAACGAAATAGGGATTTGTGATACTATTCTGGCCCATAAAACCCTTAAAAATGAAATTTGATCAATATTTATTAATTGATGTTACATAACTATTGTGAAAATTGTAGAAACTCGTACTTATCTGAATTGTTTTGTACGGATTTAATAGCCCTTTTACCCCCTTTACTTAAAACTAAATAAAAGTTAATATCATCCACGTTTGTCACGATCAGGTTTGCAATATAATTGTATCACTAATAACAAAGTCTGTTTTTGTTTTAATTACGGATGGTGTAATGTTAAACAGTTTGGTCTAGCATTCATACTGATCGATTTATTAATGTAGGTGTGAATCCTGTTCATACAAAGATATAAAGATATACACATATATACATTTATATATATATATATATATATATATATATATATATACGCATTAAGTTAGGTATGTGTAATATGCTTTAAGGATCGCAGTGTGGTCTATACCTATTATTCAGTTTCATGTAATGGTTGTACAATGGGTAAAAGCTTCTGTGACAAGTTTAGGGGCAATAATAAAGACACAACCTCTAAATTGAAAATTCCAATGTTGCACATTTGCATTTCATTTCATCCATAGTCGTCAGACACCAATAAAGATCCATTAATAACAATTTTTTCTCAAGTCCCCTCAAACAAAAACCATAAATGTAAGTCACGTTTTCAAATAAAATCATGAATTAGATTTTTCTTAAAATTAGAATACGGATTATCGACATAAAGTTCAATAACATGATATCTAAATTGTAATATTCCTATAGGGAAATAAAATTGAGCAAAACTCTTCTGTTCGGATAATTGATTTTACTCGGCATTGGGCTGGTATTCTCTAGTATATATATATATATATATATATATATATATATATATATATATATATATATATATAAGTACTTCATGTATCCACATAAAATATTATAAGGGGATATAATTTTTTATGTATCAGTTTTCAGTATTTACTTCAACAGTGCTCGATACGTAAGTAGAGCTAGGTAGTAGGTAGTTTTTTAGCCTGACGATTCCCCCCGGGGATGAAACACGGGGGCCTCTGTGTAGCCTGATTGCCATATATATTTTCATTGCTTACTATATATATATATATATATATATATATATATATATATATATATATATATATATACAAATCAAACAATAAAGATAAATATAATATATTTATATGATATCCTATCGTGATAAGCCAATGCTCGATATACTAGATGGAGAAATAATATAAGAAACGTAATGATGAAAATAAACCCTTTTCCTTAATCTATGATCTTTTAAAAATAATCTCTTTTCGTAAAAAGAATAGTGAGTAAAAAAATCATATCCAATGAAAAATATAAAAATATAATGTTCTTGTCAATATCCACGAGTTGGATTGAAGAAACAAGTATAAGGTAAGCATTGGAGTGTAATCCATAGAGTCCGAAGAGTAAGACTTCAAAGTCCAAAATATGAAAGGATTCGAAATCCAAATTAGAAGTCCGTTGATAATAAAATGACTCAGACAAAATATAAATATATATCTTTCTAAAATGTTCGTAAAAATTCAAAAGTAGAAACATATATTGCCAATCGAGATCTGTATATAAATTAAGCTGTCCAACGGAAAAATATAAGATAGAGTAAATTAAAAATCTAAATCTAATTTGAATAAAATATTAAAAAAATAGATGGAGATAGAATAATAGAAACAGATAAAAAGAAGGAGCAAACTAGAAAAAATATATAAGCGCAGAAAGGAGATATAGAGGGGGAGTCAAGTGAAGGTGATGAAAAGAAATGCAATAGATATTAAATTAAAAAAATGATGTGGGGGTGGGGGTGGAAAATATCAACATAGCTATGAGGAGTAGAACATTAAGGAGGTAGACGAGATATATATAGAGAGATAGAAAGGAAAATAGAGATATGGATGTGTGATAGGAAAGCGAAGGGAACAAATGATTAAAACATATATAGAAGTTAAGCAAAATGTTTAACAGCAAAAAATTACAATTAGGATTTAATCGACAGAAATATGACAAATTAAATTAAAATCCCAAGGAAATCTAAACAATAAAAGTATAAAGAATTTTAAATAAATAAAAATAAAATAAAAGTAATAAAAGTAAAAATCACAATCTTAGCAATGCTAGTGGTTTTTAATTTGACTAAGACACTTGTATCAATAAGAAACATGTCCTACTTCAGACAAATAAGATGTCTGCGGCAGTGATGATATATATTTTCGAACTCTTGAATAGTTGATGCAACGTGTATCTTTCAGAGGCATATAGTAAGGATGACAACAAATGTTTGACATACTTTATTTTAATTGTCAGAGTTATATCCTTGTCAGATCATACTCTATTTTCAAGCCTCTCAAACGCCGCTGATGGCTTTCTAATTATATGTCTGACTTCTTCATCAAGAGATCCCTCATTGAACAAAGTAATACCAAAGTAGACGAGATTCTTGACAACTCCAACGCGTTTCACATAGACAAACACATCAGGTTCCAGATACGGATTACCAAAAGTAGACGTGTACATGACGTTGGTTTTCCGAATACTAACTGTAAGTCTTAAGCAGGTGCAATCATCCATGAAGTAATCCACAATCGATTGTAATCCGCTGGGAAGTTTGTCATTAGTTTAGCATTATCAGAATATACCTGCACCGTTTACCTTGGAATCATCTCATGTTGAATAAATTACTAGTTTCTCAGAATCTAATAAAGACACCTATACATCAATTGCAGAAAGCATACCAGAACGCAGCTGCCAAATAGAGTGAGAACAATGTTAGTGTGGATTTTTTAGCCTTATTTAGTCCTTTATCAATGGCTAGTTCATCTAAGAGTTGACAATCGAAATGAAAGCGACTTTTTAAACGACGATGACATAGCTTAGACTTCTCAGTAAATACAGGTTAACAGCTAAATTTTCCAAGAACCTTTCAGAGAGCCTTAACGTTTTCTATGTTAAATGACTTTGTTAAATCAACAAACACTTGACAAACAAACACAAGATGTTCAATATATTTTTATAGAAGCTTTTTTATGGAAATAGCAGAACATATCATGTCTATGGTCCTTCATTGCATCTAAAACTAAACTGGGACTCAGTAGGGACATATACTCCAATTGGCTTTGTATGAGCTCCTTTTTTGATAGGTGTGAAGTTAGTGTAGTATCTGTTCTATTGTCATGATACCATTTTCCTTGACATTACCTCCTACTTTTTTGAGAAATGTTGAGGTAATGTAGTTTATGCTCTGTTTCGAACTAGCAAAAATATGCAATCAGGACCTTGTGCAGCATACCGCCCTTATGGAATACGTCCTTAGGGGGGTTGTGCAGTATTGCACTCCTATGTAATACGTTTACTTATTCTTTACTTATTCTTCTTCGTCTTTTTGTTCATGTACAGGTGCACAAAGGCACCATATGCGTTTTTCGATACGACAGGGGCGCATTAATATAAGTTTTTTATTTATGATAGTGAGGCAATATAAATGATCTTGATTTTTTGAGACGACAGGGGCGCATTAATATGAGTTATTTATTATGATAGTGACACAACATGCACGAACAGAATTTCGGTTCTTTGATACGACTAGGGCTCATCAATATAGGTTATTTTGTATGCGCACCGGGGCGGGGATAGGTAGTATATAGTATGCACACCGGGGCGGTGATAGGTACGTATATAGTATGCGCACCGGGCGAAGATTTGTACGTATATAGTATGCGCACCGGGGCGAAGATTTGTACGTATATAGTATGCGCACCGGGGCGGAGATAGGTAGGTATATAGTAGGCGCACCGGAGTAAAGATACGTACGTATAAAGCAGACGCAGACAGAGGTGGTACTTTTTATAGAAATATGTTATACTTTTGCCCTGGGAACTGCAAGATGAAAGGTGGGGAAGTAACAGCTTTCGTCGAAGGCAATAGGGAGAATGTGACAACGAGGAGAGGGGGCGGTGAAATGGGTCGACCAGGGAAGAGAGCCCCGGACAACGCCGGGTAGCCCTGCTAGTTCGCATCTTAAACCAAACTGGGACTCGGGAAGGATATCCGGACATATATACTCCAATTGGTTTAGTATGAGCTGTGAAAAAAGCTTTCCAACTGCTGCTAGATGTTAAGTATGACGGCAATTTCCACAATCTGACTTATTTCTATTTCCATTGTACAACATATTCAGAATAGGATATATTCAGTCTTGGTCAACTGGGTCACCATACAATACTGACAACACACATGAGAAGACCTTACAACTTGTATTCATACCACTGTGTTTCGACAGCTTAGCACGGAATGACATCTCACTCAGAAGTTTATTTGAGTTGATCTGTTTTATACATTGACTGTTTCACCAGGCGTTCCGTTCCGCGGTACACTTATGGAACCTATCTATGAAGCAGCATCTACATTGCATGGATTGTAAAAGAGATCACGAAAATATTCATGTCATCGAGACATAACTTATTCTAAGGTCTTCAACAAGAGTGCACCATCTTTTACAAGGAGTGGTATAGTTGTAGAAGACCTTGGAGCAGAGCACAACACGTCTTAACATCCACGTGTTCACAGGTAGTCTGTATTTGTATGGAGAGGTCAGACAACTATTATTTTTTATTCGGTGCACCAAAGGCTATAACTTGCTTCTCACAGATAAAAAGTTAGCAGCAATAACTCACCTCTTCTGAGATGAAGAGTTTGGGAGTTTCCCATCAGTATGTCGTTTCTTGTCAATTTGAACACTGGAGTTATAAAAAAACAGTATCAATGTCTGGGAACCCTTAATCCAAGAATATAAGTAATTGTTACATGTATTGTATATTTTACTCTCCATGTATGGCAATTAGACAAAGTCCCATAGTCAAAGACATATTTAAGATACTTGTTACTATTAACATGGAGAAATAAAACATTTAAGTACTTTGACTCTATTGAAACTACTTTTCCGGCGAATAAAGAGTAGTGATATATATATATATATATATATATATATATATATATATATATATATATATATATATATATATATATATATATGTACATGTATGTATGTATATATATGTGGTTCTGGACGTCGGGATTTGAGTTGTAAACATACTCAGAATCCAGGGTTTCGAATCGCATGACCAGTAATGAATAGTCATATCTCTATGCTGATGAGTCCCGATTATAAAGGACGAAAAGTATACGTACATAGATAATAGAACAAAACAAATATTTATTATTTGTAGTTCGTAGAAAACCCGTCTAGAAGGGCACTGTAAGTGTAGTATTAACACAGCATGACCTCGCTAGCTATACGTGCATTGTTCCTTTTATTAAGTAGAACGGTGTTATGACATAAAGCCGCCAGATAAAGTGTTAAAATTATCACTGATTGTTCACTATTCAGCATTGGCCCAGTGCTTCTGGACGTCGGGATTCCAGGTTTAAAAATACTCAGGATCCAGGGGTTCGAATCGCATGACCAGTAGTGAATAGTAATATCTCTATGCTGATGAGCTCCGATTATAGAGGACGAAACGTATACGTACATAGATAACAAACAAAACAAATATATATGTATGTATATATATTTATTTATTTATATATATATATGTATATAAATTTATATATATATATATATATATATATATATATATATATATATATATATATATATATATCGTAATATGTCTTTATTTTAACCTATTTTATAAAATAATTAATAATTGTGATTTATAATTATTTTATTTAGTATTTCGATATTTCTGACAATGTTATAATTTTTATTGCTGAGAAATTTACAGACATTCTTAAATGTTCGTTGTACAGTAAATTAGTAAATTACGCGAACAGCTATCCACAATCTGATTACATGAGCCAGTGTAATTGTAATCGGGTGATGGGAAATGTTTTAAAAGATGGTATGTTTTCGAGTTTTACTTTGTAAATTCATAATGAGAGTATCCCAATATTTATCTCTTTCTGAATGTTTCATCTTTTCCCACCTTAGTTATTATTACCGTCAGTTATTTGCTTTAATGTGACACAATTTGCAATATGTTATACTACCCATCACATATATTATGAATGATTTCTTCATTTAAAGAATTATTGTTATACCTACATACTATACGATTTGTTGTAAGATGTATAGTCAACGACCATCAAGCCATCAGCACTATATAGAACCACCTCATTCGAGTCCCAATAGTTTGTTAAATTATATAGAACATATAACTTGCTTAAATCAGATATCTCCGCACAATTTAAGAGCCAGAAACAACATAAACACGATTTTGTTTTTCTAGATTTTCACCAATTATTCAGTGTTAGTATATAAATTAAATTACTTTATTTGTTAATTATGTTTGTCTGATAAGTTAAGAATAGATTAGAACTGCGTAAATACTATCGCTTTCCTAAATAATATATCTGTTAGTAAGAAATAACAATCTATACTATCACATGGCATGTAAGATAATTTTTCATTCGTGATTTCCTCAAACATGTTGGTATTATGATAAGTGTGTATTCACTGGTGTAGTTGCAATTTTTTTATCTTCTTTTATTTCTAAGGAAAATTCTTCGAGTCCGATTTTAGATCTCGTGTTATTAATGAATCAGAAAGGTTGGTTTCTGCAGAAATCCGGTGTATGGTCGTTAGGTATAAATAAATAAATATTTATTTGGAAATTATTCACTGTCACTAATGAGAGTTCTTTTAATATGTAGCTTCTATAAATATTTGTTAGTTCTTATTGTAATGAGGTTTTATACCATTTGATAGATCTATTAGTCTAGTTTATACAAGTTCCTAGTTGTTTCCGTCTTAAGATATAATTATATGCATCTATGTTTGTAATTATAGATACTCTTTTGTAAATATAATACCAACAATTATGTTTTTAGGCTGTATTAAAACTATACAATAGTTCAAATTGTAATGTTTTTTTGTAGTTTAAAAACGGAATATTCTTGTATGAGTTGTTATCAATCTCGTACGACGAATAAAATATATGTTTTGAGCGAAAATTGTAATTGTTATTAGTTGTTAAAATACAGAATAGATTGAAAACTTAATGAGTATTCATATATGTACATTGTCATAAAGCATTACATGTGTATTAATACTATATTGTGATACTTGAATGTAATTATTACAAGTTTCTTTATGGCAGGTATTATATTATCTATTGTAATTATACAGAAAATATCCTCGGGATAATTTGTCATTCAATATGATTTTTTTAATATGAATGCACCCACACAAAACCATGTAAGTAAATAACGCATATATTTTTTGTACATACAAGTACACAGTCGATCTTCATATTTTTTATACTTAAATCTTATTTATTTCGGAATAATATTTTATCATCAGAGTTGACCAGTATGGTGTCATATTTTTCAAATTAAAGTAAAGAAAATGTAGGCTTCTATTTTCAATTTTACAATACTGGCCCACCAATGCGTTGAAATGAACGACTTATCTTCTTAAACTTCGAGCATGCCAATGCTTGCTTCGTTCGACAACCAGCATTTGAATTTATAACCGCCAACAACGTCTCTGCAGATGACACCCATTAAGAAGGACATTATATCAAAAAACAATAAAAAGTTTATTTATTTTTATTTTTGAAAAAATGACATAATACTGGTCAACTCTGATGATAAATTATTATTCCGGAATTAATACGATTAAAGTGACAAAAAAATAGTCTAGCTATTTAACCAAATAGATTCTTTATTGTTCTCTTAGCCAATTATTGGTATTCTCACAAAAAAGATTCGGTTGATTTTCCTTCCTATTTCCTATTCTATTTATCTGTTCCTATAAAGTGGCCTATCCCTGTTTCTTTTATTATGTCGAAATTATCGGTGTGCTCGCTTGTTTTTCTATTTTAGGTTTCAGTTTGTTTTTATTCATTTATTTATTTATTTATTCATTTATTTATCATGCATTGTTAACATAAGTAAAGTTTATTCTGTGCAGGCAGTTGTTTTTTATTTTACTTCTACAGTTTAATAGGTTTTGGGGGTCTTAACGTTTAGGATTTCCCATTTTTAATTCAGACATAATCAACACGGGTCGTCTAAATTTCTACATGTACTAGCCTGTCGTATTATTTTCCATTCAATTATTGGTGAACGACCGTTTGCTTTAAGCTTCCTATAATAGTTTGCTAGTGCTTATTTAATTCAGTGTTCTGTGTTTTTGAAGGTGCTTTTGTGGTCGTAATACCAGGTTTTGATTCTAGGGAGTCCATAGCCACGTAATACTTCTCGTTATTAGGTTTTTCTTTGGAAAATATTGTGGCTTGGTAAACAACACTTTTAGTTAGGCATTTATTCATTACTAACTTTTTTTTCATTTCTGTTTGGGTGATTGCTATTAGGGTTTTGGTTATTACTATTTGTAGTAGTTATATTTCTGTTTTTCTTAGTGTTATTTTGGCTATATTGGTCATTTTTTGCGATTTGTTATGTTTTTCCTTTCTACTGTTCTTGTTTATTATTTTTTTATTGTATGACTTAATTATCATTTCGAGGTTTTCGCAGCAGCTGTAGGACAGTTTAAGGTTATTTTTATTGAATATTTTATGGATGTGATTGCTTACAGAGAAGTGTTTTTCAATGAGATTTATACATTTCTTGGCCAGTTTTGTTTATAGCATCTCATAATATAGCAGTGTATACCAGATTATATTTCTTTTTCTTTTATTTTTACCTTTAGTATAATTATTGGTGTCCTCTTTCTTATATTTAATTTCGATATTATGCTAACCACTATTTTTTAGAGCTGCATTGTAAATGTTGCTTGATATTTTAAATACATTTTCGTTGCCAGAGTGAAGCCTAAGTTCGATAGAATTCGGATAATAGAAAATGTTGTCACTTGCAAGAAGTAAACGAAATTATAAAAAAAATGAAAAACCGAAAATTGTTTATATACTTAACGCTGATTTGTCTTTATTTTGAAAAAATTCCTCAAGAGAACTCATTTTCAGATAGCCTTTTGAAAATAACGACGAAACGTCGTTAAACATTAACACATTTTAGTTCTTCGTTTTTTTATATTTTATAAATATCATGTTCAAGTCGAGTCATTTGAAAAATATAATATGACATTTAAACATAGCAAAGTTGCGAGTTCTTTCCTCTCCATTTTGAAGAAAGAATACTGTTCTGTTTCCTACTCTGTTTACAACAAAACATAAATAAATACAAAACGTATTCTCTAGCATTTAAAATGTAGTTGTCATGACAGCTTATCAGTTAGAAGCCTGGATTCGAATAATTCGGATCCGATGTTCAACTTGTTCAATGGGCCGAAACAGTTACTTCATCCTGACTGATGATTGTTGGTTTAAAACATGAAACATACATATGGCTGCGGATATTAACAATCTTTATTCATGAAAAAATAATTATATATATATATATATATATATATATATATATATATATACATATACATATAAGACTGGGAATAATACTGAGATAAGCATATAAGGACTAATGTTATTGCGGAGTTTTCTATCTCCAAGACTAGTTGTTCTACAAATACTTGCAATTTTTCTACACTCTATCACTTCCTTAATGCATACAGAAAGGGCATACCGATTAATATCTTTTCCAAGCTTATTAATAACGCTCACTTTACAACTAGTTCCACTTTAAAAATTACAACACCTTGTATTCCCAAATTGTATCCTATCTAAGGTACTGACCGTACTCACTGTAGCTTAACTTCAATGATTCAGCTAGTTGATCTTTATTTACACTTATGTATATGAATCATTTACTAGCGGGACTTAATTTCAATAATTTATAGTTAACTATGCTGTTCATCATTTTGAAAAAATAATATATGTCAGAGTCAATGCTCATAAGACAAACACTCTTTTTTCTTCTGTAAAAATAATTCTCATTGTCAGGTAAATATTATTAAAAAATAAAATTAATTTGTTCCTTTTTCTTTAGTTATTAAAAATTGTAGCAATTTAATTCTTTTTTTCTGTCTTCTTACTGTATACGTGATAGCATACTATTGCTTGCATAAATAACATTTTTAAATGTATAAATATAAAAATGAACTGTTTTAGTCGACAGAGCGACATGATTTGATTTTGGACCAATTACTTTTCAAACGGTTAAAGTCAGAATATTTTACTTGAGTGACATCATATATATAACCAATCACTATATTTGCTGATCAGACGATCACATTTTCTAAATGTATGTGAAAAGTACCGGCATTAAATTCCTTAGCGTATGCTTATATAGATTTAAACATAACGCATATGTTTGTGGTTAAATCGAGAAATTTGAAACGGCTGAACTGAGCACAGAGACCAATACTTATACACTTACAAACTGGCATTCATTGTCAGATGAAACATATGTTTCTGATAATTAACGGATTTATTAGCTCTAAAAATATTTCAATAATTGCGTGATTGTCTGAAGAGAATTTACATTTTCTGACCATCTGTAGACGATGGGAATGAGAACTATACATTCGAGAAAACGAAAACAATTATTCACACTTTTTCCTGGCATAATTGACCTCACGTCAATTCCATAGAGGATATATGTTACAAGATTTGTATTGGCTTACGGCGGAAATGATGTCTGCTGATGACAATAACAAAATGAAGGTGAATGTGGCTGAGTGGTTAACGGCACAGGCTAACATATTGTGTGTCAAGAAACGCTTTCACTTAGGATGCAGACAACATTCGCGTGGTCCCTCCCATAAGTACCCGATGTCTTTCTGGAAAAACTTCGAAATAGAAAGATAACGGGGGAACCAGTGCCAACAATATACTCGTCTGATTCATGAGAAATTAATTAATGAATAACAATAGTAGTCTTTGAAGCAACGTATTTTTTATTTAACAGGAGCTAGTCGAAAACAATCAATGTAATTCTTTCTTATCTATTTCTCATATTAAATATTTACTTGCTCTTTGTGTCCTTTTTACTTTGACAAGTGTTTTCTTTAAACATTATGTCGACAGATCACACGACCAATATCGCTTTGAATTATTTGAACTACTATTATAATATTGCTTATTATCTTCACAACGTTTCGACTGATGTCATTTTTGGTCTTCTCCGGGTGTATCCTTTCAAACGTAAGAACATCCTAATCGAACATGACATTCTTTATATCGAACTCGGTAACAGGGACAGTCTTTCGAACTGAAACTTTTATTTAATCTGAAGGGGCATTGTGTTCCTTTCTATCCGCTATGACCAGATAAAAGTTATAATTTATGTTATTCTTTGCTATTATTAAGTATTGGATTTTCAAACTCCGAAAGATTTCAAACTGGTTGTTAGCGAACACTTTTAATCATTACGCTACCTGTCGATGTTGACACTTCTAGTATTAATTTAATGAGTCTTCGATATAATCTTGTTTAGACATGTAGTATCCTTAACGATTACTATTAAAATTACTTTTTTTATGGTCGCTTATATTACAATTGTCTTACTGGTGTTCTAATCTATTATTTATAATTATTCATTCCAATATTATATTCAGCTCTATACGTAATGCACTTGGATTTATGGTTTTGAAAATTATTCTCAGCATTGTACATATGTATACGCAGCGTAATGATTAACAGTGTTGGCTTATAAGTTCGACGCCTTCTGCAGTTTGACGATTTACTCATTCCCAAATACGATACTAACAAAGAATAACTTAAAATAACATTTCTACCGGGTTATGGCTGATTGAACTAGAACAATCTACCCCTATAAAGTGTTGATGAACAATCAGTTTTTAATGCAAGTCTATTCAGGGTGATGGTTAAACTCTTACTACAAGTGGTATTAACGAAGAATACGATAAAATAAAGACTTCTACACGCTTACCCGTGTATTACATAAAAGCTCAGTTTGAAATTGCGTCTAGATTTGGAAGTTTGACCAGAAAGTCTCCTCGGTCTGAAAAGATGCCCATGGCGAACGTCAGATATCAGATTGACCCAAAATTATTATTATATAATTATACCAAAAAAGATGAGAAAAGTAGTCAAAAAATCTAAATAGTCCTAAATAACAATCCTCATCTTCACAATATCGAAACACAGACACCGATGCTATATCTTAACACGCAGAAATATACACACACACACACACTCATCATCTCTTTCTCCGTTTTTAATTTATTTGATTACATGTTTAGAAATGAATGTCATCAATAATTTTTCATCAGGTCAGATCGTTAATGATAGGTTTCCGGTACATCAACCTGTAACCACCTGTCAGTGATATTGCTTTTTTATAACTTTTCTGTATGTGAACCCGCCTAGGGGGGTTAAATATGTCGTCTCTCTTCCTGTATCCGGCCTTCAAATCGATAGCGTTGAAGTTAGAATTTAAAAAGATTTTTAAAAAGTATAAACATCGTGATATGCGTCCATGCATCTTTATGAGATGCTATATGCGTAAGGTAGTAGGTCGGTTGGTTGATCGGTCCGTTCAATTACGTTCGAAATATCTAAAAGATACGTCCGTCACGATCAGTTTGTCACGATCAAGTTTGCAATATAATTTTATCACTAATAACACAGTCTGTTCTTGTTTTAATTACGGATGGATATATACGAATATGTTACTACAAACAGTAACAACACATTTTTTTGTATATGAGCAATTGTCCTCAATAAATACTATCATATTTTGTTTATTTCCACCATTTGTGACGCAATATTTTTTTAATACACGTCAGTAGCAACGTTATATAAGAAACGGCCCAGTGGTCAGTAATTAGCAGTGATTTATCACAGATAAAAACCATAGAGTATGATGGACAGCAATTCTCCCTAGATACGCAAGTACTCTCCGTTAATCTATGTCTGGATGATGCCAACCTCCTCTGTCTTCCCATTCTTTCAAGCACTCCGAGTTAAATTCAACGTACAGAATGCTGGTGCGCCTTTTCTTAGGAAATTACGTTATAGTCTTTTTCTTACATATCGCCAGATTTGACCCGGGAAGTTTGATCTCACCTAAGTTGTTCTGAATATATAACTTTGTTGTGTTTGCTTCATATTGTTATTGTTATTTCATGTAAACTTATCTTACACGTCTATTTTTGGATCGAAAATGACATCTATGAGTTCCACGTGAATAAAGTTGGACAATTTCGAATTGTTTAAATGTGAAAATAATATGCTCACCAGTGTTGTATATATGTTTTGATACGAATTATTTTCATATTTTACAATCTACCTTCCTTGTTCTCCCATTTTCCAAATTTTAATTGTTATCATATAACTTATGTTGAGAGAATATTGTTGCGTAGCGTGATTGATTGATCATTTACTCATGCAATCTAACCGGCATAGACAATTCCTGACACGTGTAGTTGATTACAACTTCCTGATTTCTATCTACCTTCAACTTTGAACATGGCTCCGAGAAACCCACTTTATTCATTAACGAACTGTGCGGATCTTATTAATTCTAATCGCCACCGAAATTAAGGGTCTCGACTCTTTCCCTTGTCGAATGTCTTCTAGCATCTGTTTTCCTTTGGCAGATCTGTACTATATTCTTAATGTTAACATGGTATTCATTATGCCTATGCTAACACACAAAACGAGTGATAAGTTTCACCATTTGACGCGACATACAATTAAGCGATCTTTTCCAGTTCCATATGCACGTATGCATATAATATATTGGCGACTGGATTTTCTTTAAAACCCTGCAATTCTAAATGTAATGCATTATAGGGTGATAGACTGGTTTTTAGGGACCACATTGCTGCATTCGAAATGTTTTACATGGTCTTACTCTCACAAAGAACAATAATAACTATATCAATAGAAGTCGCTAATATTCGCACAGGCTTATCGACACTCGGATTGGCAACATACTGAACCTGATATTCCACATAACTAGTAAGTCTCAATGAGCAACTAGTTACCTTAACTCGATCAAGCACAATGTATAACCCCTTTTCTCTCATTAACAGTAATAATGTCTACGTCTATCTAAAACGTAGCCGAAATTTTCGAAGCACTTGAATGGTTGTATACGTAGGGGCTCGAGACGGATCTAAACGGAAGTGACATACGGGTGGCTCTCCGATCGATAAGATGATATATAAATGAATAGTCTGAGTAAATGAGATATAAAATCAATTAATACGCGAACTGTAAAACGAGTATTATTTTCTTTTTGGCAAGATTTTTGCTGCAATTAAAAATGTCACCACTGCAAAAGAATATGGAGTCTATGGACCAGTCTGGTTTAATACTGGAGCTGCATCGTAGATGTAGATGCATCGAGTTTGCGAACACGCAAAATTAAATAGGGACGTTATGACGATATGACAAGAAGCCAGACCACATCCGACAATAGATGAGAAACAAAATAGCGCCACGTGAAGCAACGACAAAAGATTTGCCACGGTATCGGCGTCTGACCCTTAGTTATCAACACTATGTTACAGGAACTTCAGAACGCAAAATTATTTTAAAGGAGAAAACTGATAATATTATACGCTATATAGAAATGTTCCCTTCCTTACAACGGAAAAGTCATTAAAAAAACCCGAACTGGAACTGAAAAGAGTCTTAAATTCTAAAGTTTTATAATTATTGAATAACATTAGTCGCGCATTGATCATTCGCCAGCTTAAAATCATCTGGAAGTGACCTAACTCGGTTGCATAGAAGTTTACTAGTGAGTACTTATACTAAATGCTAAAGTAAAAATCGACGGCATTTTTAGCAAAAAAGACGCACTCGCATCTAAAACATTTTAACTAAACTATCTAACGCCACCTGATCCACAAAATATATATGCAACATTTCCTATTTTTTACATTCAATATTCCTTATTTGGGCTATAGTTTTATCATGGGACTCACCAAGCGTCTTCGGTTTCCTAGCATTTAATTAATCCTGCGTATATTGTCTGACACAATATGCCTTGTAATATTCAAAATGGATATATTATCCTCCAATGTGTGTACTTACTACCCTCTGCATTTTTCAGTGCCTTCTTTATTGAAAGCAGACCTTCATCCGTGGCAACCCCCAAAAGGTAACCGGCCGCTGTCCACCAATTGCAACACATAGCGTTTAGTTTTGCAGATAATGGATTTATAGTTTTGTCTCTCGGTTTAAGATCTTCATGTTCTTGTCGTATATATCTTATCCCATTATAGCGACGTATAGTGCCTCCATCATGTTGTCTCCAATACATTCCAGCATAAATCTTTTAATCTAAACTTTATCATATGATTGGAGATTTTATGCGAATGTCACTAGCTATCCCGCTTGTGTCACTGAAATATCATTCCCTTCTAGCGCACCCCAATGTGCATAATAACACCACAACATAGACGATGACCATCCGGAAATAAAAGTAAATCGTTCTTACCCACCACTTTATTTACGAGAGCGACAATGTTTACCTCTCCCTCTCCCTCGTGTAAAAAGAACATACCAAAGTAAAGGAGTCAATTCTCTAATCTACTTTTCTCTCTCTTATTAGCGCTCGTTGACTCATATTAGTTTCCGGTAAGCTGTCACAACATTCCAATTTATTACTTTTTAATATATGAAACAATTGTGACGGGATACCGCACTCTCCTCAGTCACTAAATAAGTGAACTAGTCTGGACAATACCCACGACTACAAACAGTAATATGGGCGATTCAATTATATTCTGTTAAATCCAATTGAATTACCTCTAGTTACTATTTTTGTACAATATATGTATGTTGGAATGTACCGTACTATTTTTAGAACTTTTACACTCTGGATTATTTTGTTATTTATACCTACTTACCAGGTTATATCAGCTGGCGGCGAGGATTTCGAAAATGAACCCATAAAAGATGTGATAAAGTAAACTATATCGACACCAGATTTAGGAATATATTCAGTCACACGCGTGCTTTTTGTTTATTCATTAAATAAATGCAAGTCACGTAGTGAACGAAATAATCCGACTGACGTTGATTTAAATATATCAACTGCAAGCGTGGTTCGCTAATCGAATTCACACTACAAAGAAGTATTTACTTCCACAAGGTATAACAAAAAGGAATTTAACCAACAGTTTTTTCGTCGGACGTATATGTGCGCTCACAAGCAAGAATTATTGTGGATTTGTTTTGTTTTTTTCAGTACAAGAAAAATACATCTTAAAAAAAGCGTGTCAAAGAGGAACATCTTTTTAATAGGTAAGAATACTTTGATTGTTTGAGTTTTAAATATAATTATGATGGACTGTGATGCAAATTTGAACTGGACCCATTAACATTACGAACTATACAAGATAAAAGTTCTAATAGAATCATTTTTAGTAACTGATAATAGTACACTAACTTTATTACTACTTTTTCTAAAAAGAAAAGAAAAACAAATGAAAAAGAGTTTTTTGTTGGTGTAAAGTTCTCCTGAGTATTGTCAGTATGGAACAATTAGTCAAAATAACTAAAATGCTGTGTATAGGCATGCAACAACGACAACATCAACATCAAAAGTTACAACAACATAAAAGTTTCGAAAATATTCTCGAATAGACTACTGGTGAAAAAAAAATTTTCTGCTGAATAAATTGCAAATTCTTTATCTGAATTTGTATACGAACCTGATTCTGACGTTACATTTCCAGCATATTTCAGACGATTTGAAACGATATTTACTTAAAAGTGCCTAGATTGGTCGGATGAAGAACGGGTGACCCTGTTATTACAGAAACTGGAAACAGAGAAGAATACCAAATATACGAACTTGATATTGCCTAGAAAACCTGAGAAAGTCTAATTAGATTAAACTATAACGATATTCGACGAAAAAAATAGTCTATTCCACACGCGATACAAATGTCTAAACATCGTGAAAACGGAAAACGAGCATGCTTTGGCATACGCATGAACAGTAAACTCTTTGGTTGAGCAATTTAAGATAAATCAAATCCCCCTGAATTTATTCAAATGCATAATTTTTGTTAAAAGACGAACAGCAAATAAAGGCAATTAAATAAGGTATAGAATATTAAAAATGGTGGAACAAGACACGAACATCACGTTACAAAGAGTAACAGAAAAATGTCAGCGTCTCATTATTGTTATTGAAGAAAAAAGCGATGCCAAAGTTTAACATATAAAAGACCAAAAAACTCTTAAATTCAAAAAGTCTAGAAAATGTGAGATGTGCGGAAATAATAAACATTCTAAAGATGTATGTTGGTATCAAAACAAATTCTGTGAATCTTTCGGTATGATGGGTCACAAATGGTCTGTTTGCCGCAAGAATAAGAAAAACATTCGAAAAAGTAAACGTTGTATTGTCAAAAAAAGAAATCCAGAACAGTGAAAATCAAAAATACGTTGATGTACGTATAAATGATCACACCATCACTCTGTTACTGGATTCTGGCTCAGACAAGTATTATTGACGAATAGCTCAGACAAATGGTAGACAGTGAAAGCAGGAAACCGGACACACGGATGGTCGACGCAATTTAAATATGCCTGCACCCAATACTGTTGCAAAACTACAACCGTTTCTGCGGTTAGACCAATATTATGCGAGTTACATCCCAAAAATATACGATTTAAGACCCCCTCAATTGATTATTAAGGGAAGACAAAAAATATGGTCAAACTTTCAGATCTAGCCTTAGCTTATCATGATGAAAATAATTCTTGCGACTGATGTTAGTGAATACGGAGTGGGTGCTGCACTGCTACACAAATATGAAGATGGTACCACTAAACCGATCGCGCACGCTTCGAGGACTCTTAATTCTGTAATTCCTTGGACATTGAACACATTACTACACCAGTATATCATCCTAGATCGAACGGTCAAGCTGAAAAATTTGTTGACACTTTTAAGCGTCCTTTACACAAAAATAAATATATGGACACGGAAGAAAAAAACTATCCGGAAATGTTTAGCAATTTATAGGGTCACTCCTATTAGAAAACAACGACTCGAAGTCGTCCTCTGCAGAACTTATGTTCGCAAGAAAAATACGATCGATTTTCAATAGATTGATACCCTATCCAAAAAGTTGCTAAAAAGGAAGAAAATGTCAACATAAGAAGATAATCCCCAGTATATAAAGTATATTTAAAAAATGTCCAAAGTGGAAGAAGTTATTGGATGGATAGTATTATTCGGAAAATTATCAGCAAAGTAGTCTACACCTCAAAAGTACAGAATTCGTGTGTATTCTGTTATTTTTTTGTACAATACAAATGTACCGTACAATTTTAACACATTTACGCTCTGAGTTATTTTGTTATTTAAAACTACTTACCAAGTTATATTATAAACAAAACTTACACATTTACGTTTGTTTACTATACCGCTATATGAAAATAATTACTTTTAATTATTTTACATCACACATTTGCAAAGACGTCTGCAATTCCTTTTCATTTACTTGGTCTTGTTTTTGCTTATAATTTCTGTTCGTTTATTGTCTCTATCACGCATATTTGCTTTCAATTTACTTTCCCCGTTTTCTTAGCTACGTGCTCATTTGTCTGGATGGCTTACAACTGCCAGTATATATATTTCTATTATTGAAAAATAATGTAATAAAGCAACGAACAAAAAACAATTTCACCTCAATCTTCTACCAATAAACCATAGTTCCTGCTGCTTTCTAGTTTTTTGTGTTTTCATTCTCAACTTTTCTTTTTATCAGGTTAGGGTTTGGATTACGGTTTCATTTCAAAGTGTTCATTCACTGCTGAAGCTATTTTTTTCATTCGTGTATGCCATATGGCGACTCTTGCAGCGGCAGGCTCTGTCCATTACCCTCTCACTTTTCTCATCATCACACACGTAGCAGCTGGGAGGCGACCTCCTTCGTCTGTGACTTCTTTGGAGACGTGGTACAACTTATTCAGTCACTTCTCGGGGTGGTTCTACCGAGACATGTTTATCATCGCTATTGTCGTTATCGTCTCTGTCGCTGTCATCACTGTCGCTCAACCGACTAAGGCTATCATCGACCGTGCTATCGGCGTCAGCATTTATCACCGGCACACACAATTCGATATCGCTTGATGCTGTATTTCCACTGTCTTCGGAATTGCTCAGTTTCTGAGAATAAGGGCGAAAATCTCTTACATGACAAGGAACTGCAACCACACACACCGCTCGAAGACACACATTTCATCACAGTTTCTGTTCTCTATTTTCTCGTGCACCTGTTTGGCGAGACTCCCACAAGCACACCACCCCGTTGTTCAGAAATTTTATACTTGTACAGTGCACCCACCAGAGCTGTCGCACTATGCACATCGTTTTAAGACGTGATATTTTTCCAATAAACCGCCTCTTAAGCAGTCAATCTCTTCCTAGCGACAACCCGTTTTATAGATCTTTGTCACCTGCAGACAATACAATCTCATAAAGGTGCATATGCACACTGAGAACGCAAACCTCAACGACCCCTAGCTTTCAGCATACATTCTAGACCTATAGCTGCTAAAAGCTGTACCCTGGTCGGTCAAGATTTCTTCAAATGAACCTCTCTCAAAGAAATCAAAGCAGAGACAATGTATCACAGCGGCAGAATAATCCCGCCGCAAGAGTCACCATATGGCAAACCGGATAGGCCCGCAATCAATGAGGGTTATGACGTGAACAGCTCCATAGAAGATGACATCCATATTCAACCTTTGTCATACGTTTGATGATTAAAGCTTGCCATGTTGCCATACTATCGCTCCAGTTTCAATAGACACACCTTCTGCCATAGGATTCAATTGCAGATTTTATAGCTCCCTTTTGTAGTACGAGGGGTCATCCTACTGACAAAATAGGTTGTGTGGTTTACTACAGGATAACTGATGTTCAAATGGATCTGTCGTATTTGGCTCGACCTCATGCTGCTATTGTTTGCGGCACATATATGCGACACAAGCTCTGTTTTCTTTCCTCATTGCCTCCAGCCAGCTATGCCGGACTCTAGTGGTCTTATCGACTTCATTTTGACTTGACCTGACGATCACAACATCTACCATCTGCGAGTAATCTTTGGCCAGTTTTCAAAAGGTATTCAATCCTCTTCTTATTAGCATTTCACTTCCAGCATTGGTGAGCCTCTAAATCTACTAGTTAACTTATTAGTAAGCCATCGGTAAAAAAACATAAGGCGGCAGTTTTCAGGTGTGATGATTTGGCATCTCAGTGTAGAGCCAGATTTACTCTTTTTAGAATAGCATCCAACTTCGCGAGGTTTATGTGTCGTGTGTCTTTATCTGGCCGAATCACACACATCTTAAATTGCAGTCTCATGTGATTTGCGCAGGACGCATATAGACATAGAACTTGCGTCAACCCACACGTCAAGCTCCTCACGATTGATGCAACATTATCCTTTGCATGGGTCGGCCTGACTCACCTTATTAACAGTCTTCTTTTGCATACGCCTTAACGAGACATCCTCGGTTTGATCATTCAATACTTCCGTATCTGCGCTTGCCCTTCGCTTAATGACACTAGTCGCTACTCGAAGCAAGCCGCACACTAGTACATGCCCAACAAGCTTTCTGCAGAGAAAGAACACTCTTATTCTTGTAATAGTGTCTGAGACGTCCGACATCTCATTCCCACGTTTCCAAAACAGGGCACTGTCGATTCCCCAGACAATCAACCCAAGCACTCGTTCACAATGTACCTCATAATTTGAGGAGCCACATTCAGACAAAATAACAACCTTGTTAAACGGTACTTTCAACCTTGGATACAGCGGTTTGTTCGGGCCAAAGTGACTAACCAATGCACACTTGAAGATAAGGATCGGAGATCCAGCCATGCTACATTTGATCCTTGCCGGTTTTGTTACCTGTATTCCATTATTGGGCGCACATTTGATTTATTCCACTGGACGACAGCAACGGAAGCATATCTCCCGGAGGTCCTAGCTTCGGCTCATCATAGGGAGCAAGCCAACCTTTGCTTGATCCACTGTTGTACTTCTTCCTCAAATAGTTTCCTGATTGTTGCCAAGATCAAATACTCTGTGACACATTTTTTCAGCTCGTTCGGATCCTTTCCTTTCACCTATTTCATGTCGCAGTCTATTTATTTTGTTGTTAGTCAAATTCCGCTCGAAAATCGAATTCTTACATAATATAAGTCGGCTCAGATGCGCAAACAAAAACTGGCTCAAGAAATTAGACCTCTATTGATTTCAAGATGGATACTCCGCTTAGAGCTTTTATCGTTTTTATCTCCATTAGGAAGTAGAATCCAAGCGAGTTCCCACCATTACTAGCACGTTAATTACAACTGTACGCCCACTCCCCAGTCGTAGCCTAACAGACCCAACTCCACGTGTCTGTATTATCCCGCCAATAGTAACCACCTTAATGGTTTGCTTTCGCAACGTCCGGCTCACTTTTTGTTCACTATGGTGCATGAGCACTCAGAATAAATTAGTTGAATGCACTTTTCCCCGTTCACAGTTATTCTTACATTTGGCAGCACCGAATCACATCTAGTCTGGTGAAGAAGCCGGAGGATAGCTATCATCTCCCTTAACATTTTTCAGAGAACTGTGGCCTAGTCAACACATCGGTAACAACGTGCACCACTTCTCCACAGTTGAGGGTCGCGAGCTCTTTGTTTATCGCTCCGAGCGAGATAATCACTAGCAAAGTGGTTAATTCTATCACGTTCGAAACCGTATCTTGGTGTTTTTCGTCTGGCTTATCTTTGGTTTGCATTGGCTCTACGGCTTCCGTAATTAACCCAGGCAGAGGTGAGTCATCTTTAAATAGATTTCTTGCTCGAGCCAGAAACTGAGAAAGGCTCATTCCCACTATTCGAGAAGAAGATCGTAGAAGCTGTCGGACAAAGAGTGGTTTGAGCCTTTGATCCATCATACTATTGAATGGTACAGAAAGCTTCCACATGTCTGCTAGAAAAACATCTACGGGTTTACCCGGGTGCATGAGACACACAATACGCCGCACAGGAGTCCAAGGAGAACGTTATAAAGAAAACTTCCTTTGTGGAGTCATAATACCCCTT
Organism: Sepiola atlantica; assembly: GCA_963556195.1. Lineage (NCBI taxonomy): Eukaryota > Metazoa > Mollusca > Cephalopoda > Sepiida > Sepiolidae > Sepiola > Sepiola atlantica. Next base: position 110,350,717 of record OY744517.1, on the reverse strand, counting down.
TTTTACTCCACTTAATAGTTAATACACAGCAAAAGCACCGCCTGTCAAACGAATTAGAATTATGCATTCTATTTTTTTTAAAGAGCACAGCCGATAGACAAGCTCAGCCTTCTCAATACATTTAATAATAAATTGGTGGGGTCCGAATAACTAACCTGGCTTCAGATCGAAATTATCTGTCATCATGACCCGAGATAGCTTGTAAGAGCAACGCGCAAAACCAAAAAAATCCGGGACAATATTCTACTAATAAACTGTCGTTCCTGTCGCACTCAAGTTTGTTTTGTTTTCATTCTCAACTTTAATCTTTTCATCAATTCAGCTGGGCGCTATGCAAATGTCTTTTTTAAGCTTTCATGCACGCCACAGCCATATATTTTTTCGTTTATGACGGGGGCGGATTGGCTCTGTCGACCACACATAATCCTTTTATTTATCAGTATTTATCCGATCAATAATATATGTTTTGGTTCGATTTTGTGTCCATATCTGTTAACCGCCCTTTCCCCAGAACATTCTGGCCTCCATCGTTTTTCAACATTTTCCACATTTTATTCCATTTGGCAACATGTACGTATCCTTTAATCTGCTTGATCTTGCCGAAAATCCATTTCCGAGCTGATCGATTCAGTGTCGCTGCACGTAAGCACCCCAGAATTCAATCAATCTGGCAGAATATTGATTGCTTTTTCGTTCGATTTTGTGTTTGATGCACCAGAAATTTAACATCTTACGACTGCTGCTCTCTGCACATATGCATACGAAATGCCCAATTCAGGTGTCTTTCATGCCATATATATCGATGTTTTTCTTATTTTCTCTTATTCTCTATGAAACCGGGTAAGTCTAGTTAATTACTACATAATAGAGTTTCCACTGTTTTTGTAATTTACTCTTATTCTATATGTCTTAATAGTTAAATTCCGTGAATTCACTACACCATCTGCTAATTGTTTGGCTTCACATGTTTTGTTTTAATTTCTTATTAGTGTAAACGTGCGATGCATTTTAAAATCCCATCGCATAGTGATCTTCACCGTAAAATACCCGACATAGTCTCAATATATTATTTAGCTGTAAGAAAAATATGCATGTAAATCTCTTGTAGCCGTAATGATGTACACATTACGGTTCACACTTAAGAAAACACTCCTACACAACAACACCGTAATAATACTAATTAATTTCCAACACCGACGCTTTCTCTCAGCTGTCGGAAATGTAACACTCCCTCTGCTTTCAACCCGTCTTTGGTGAAGTAAGTTGGCCTCTAGACATGCAAATTAGTTGCTCACGCATGCCAATTAGTTTCATCTATAATATCAGCAATTATGAACACAATTTTCTTTTCTCTCTGTAAATAGCTGCTAGTACAGAAAACATCACATCCGCTTTGAAGTAAGTATTCATATTATTCGACAACATTATAGACAGAATAAATGATAACATATCTGTTGAATCGCCCAGGCGAAACCTAATACTGCTAACATCTGATTAATATGAAAATCCTACGTTTGTTTATTATTTCTCACTCTTTTTGCTAGCATATCGTTACTCGTTCTATTAAAAGCGTTACAAAATGTTCTTTCAATCTTATAAGTGTTTTTTATTGTTTCGTTTCTGTCTCCCGGAACATCATCCATTACCAAATACATATCTCAACCTAGATAAATTCTTTTCAATCAAAACATGTGCCAACGGCGTATTGGGCAGAGCAAATGACTCACACGAACTACTGTTAACATCAATAAATGTAACTATATATATATGTTATCTGAATGCATAGTAGATTTTCATCAAGCCATATTAAAAAAAAGTCACATTGCAAACGGAATGTGTGAAGAATCATATCTCTTCATTAAAATTGCTGTTATTTCACATGTCTAGTTTACCATGAAATACATTAGTTCACATCTCCTTAATTAATGTAGCCAAGAAATAAGCTTCATTGCGTTAAATGTCTTCTCCATTGCTATGGTTGTGATGCATGAGTACTTTTACCTATTAACTAAAGGTTACATAAAAGGCTCATGATCTAGCCTACATAAATAATGTTACACTTCGTACATTATCAAAATCGATTTTCTTCTAATTTTGTGGTTTTAGCAACCATTTAGTCTTCATTGGAATCTTAGTATTTTTGTGTCTAATTCTTGTTCTCTAACTACATCAATTCCTTCTATGCTAAATGTCTCATACAACGATGGTAATAGGAGGCCAGACCACTAGACGCTCTGCCCCTTCTAACTACATTTTGAGTTACACACACCGCATAGATTTAACTTTATCATAATCTGACTAAATTCTTTTATCACGAAGCGTAAAACCCAAATATTAATAGTCCAGTCAATCTAACTGATCTTTACGCTTAACCTAAAAAAGTTGATAACAAAGGTTTAAAACTTGAATATTGGGCAACGAATAACCTCTCTTCCAGATAAAAAAGTTTACCAAAATTAGCCTTGGGGAAGGGGTCAACGGGCGCCATCTTTAAAGATTGCCGCCGATTTTAGCCTCCCCTCTGTTAACTCTATTTCTGTAAATAAATGTTAAACAATACCAAATGTAGCAATGTTATATTGGATAAAACCAATCGTTTTATGAAGTTAAATATAATTATAACTTGTTATGCCTTATTTTTGTCTTTTTTGATGCATTACTACAGAAGCTTAATATTCTGCCATATTCTAATTTCAGGTTGGCCATAGTGAAGTATCGATAATTATAGATGCTGACAAGTGTGCTATTTGCAACAATGAACTGCCCAGTAATAAGGAAACATTCATCGTCATCCCGAAGGGAATCGATTCTATTAACAGAGCTTCTGAACCACGTGGAGAGAGGATCATAATTCATATTCCTCAATGTTTTCACAGGAAATACACACAGCGTTGTATCAACCCCGAATATATAGAAATTAACCGTAAAAACACGTCCACCCATCATGAAATGTTAATCCGTGCAAGCCGCTCTTTGTGTGTGTTTAACTTTATGGAACATTGTCTTTTGTGTAGTTCTGGAGCAATATCTGATAGAAAGAAAAGAGGTGTTGATGTTTCCCATATAGAAACTATTGAGTTTAATGACAGAGTTTTATGTTTGTGAGAAAGTCCTAAAAAATGATTGCTCGGCATCCACTGTTAAAAGTAGACTAGGTTATGTAGCTGACATTGTTTCAGAAGAAGAAGGTCATCACAGAACATGTTTTGCAAACTGTGATTCTCATAAAAGCATTCCTAAGGCATTCTCTTCTGCTGATTTTATTTCTGGAAGTTGCTAAATATTTGCAGCAAAATAACGAGGAGTAACTCACCATTGTCGATTTTGTTAAAAGAAATGGAGGAAATTCTTGAGGAAACTGGCTTTAAACCATACAGACTCTCATATATGAAATCTCGATTGTTAGAACATTTGTAAGACAAAATCATTGTTACTGAAATTAATGTGAAACATAATGTTGTTACATTCTTAAGTACAGCAAAATGTATTCTCCATGAATTCTATGCATGGAACCGCTCAACAGACAATTCAGAAACAGAGGCCATTAGAATCATAGAGACGCCAGCCAGCTTATCAAGAATGACATTAAAAGTATCCAGACAAGTTCAGAATATTACCCGTCTAAGAATGATCTTGAACCGGATGCGATTCTTGAATATGTTACTAAAACATTGTTGATCCTTCTCAGGAAGATATATGCAGGCAAAAATAATGATTTGAAACTTGCATCAGTTTGTCAAGCGATAATGCAGGCTGTTTGACCCAGAGTTCTCCTTGAACCGTTGCAGTTTGGTTTAGCAGTTGAAATGCATGACCAATGTGGATCGAGATTCTTAATTGACACTCTGAATAAGCATAGCTTCTATTCATCGTACTCGGAAGTCTAGAAATTCGAAAGAAGTGCTGCTCTTGTCATAGCGCTGAACATTTCTCCCCTGTTGAAACTGAATTTGTGCAGTTCTCTAGCTGATAATGTGGACCATAATGTAAGGAGTATTGATGGAGTACACACATTCAACCGCATGGGCATTATAGCATCTTTTACGCCCGGGAAATTTAAAGCAAAACTACTTCCAATAAATCAGGCCATTTCAGAAGATATTATAAGGGTTGGAAGTATCAACATGAATTACATAGACGCACAGCACACCAACAAACCACCAGTGACATTTAAAGAGCTCCAGCCGAAAAAAGTTGTCGATTCCACTGCTAATGTTGACATTAATTTCACATCCGTCCAGACCCGCATGGTCAGGCCTTATGCAGTCAGTGCACAAAAGGGAAATCAGCACAGTTTTTTTGCCAATGATCGATAGGGACCCTGATAACCCAACCTACGTGTACTAAACCTTATGTTACATTAGTTATTTAGCCAGGAAAACAACATTACACCAATTCGAACATTCGATCAACCACTTTGGTACCAAGCAATGATGATAGTCGAGTCACAGCTTAGTTCCAGTCCCCTCGAAATCATTTGTAGTTCAGGTGGAATGATCACTTCCTTCAAATCCTCAAGAGTTAAAAGCTGATATCGGACAACACTTTCCTACAGCAAACACTATTCACAAGGAATATGGGGATCTTGCTGCCTCCACCTTAAAAGCAGTCAGAAATCCAAGAAAGCATTTCGTTCAACAGTCAGTGAGTATTTATAGAAGGAATAAACATGTTATTATAATTAATGAGACAAATAAATATGATTGAACTTCGTCTATCGGTTAATATCTGCTCCGCTCGTAAACAACTGAACACCTTTATTGAAAACAAGCTGGCTTCGCCCGCTCGCTATTCATTCGGAATTTTATTCCTAATCGCTATTTAAAATAATTGAAACGAAACTAATCGATAAGAAAATTAAGACAAAACTAATTGATGAGAAGATAAAACTAATCGACAAGAAAATAAAGACAAAACTAATTGATAAGGAGAAAAAACAAATTATAAAAAGAAGACAAAATCAAATTACCAGTACTATTACAAATAATAAAGGTACATTTCTGTGTGTATACTAAAAGTGAAATAAATTATTTCCTATTTTATTAATATCAGTTATTTTTAAGTTTAAGGCCCTCAAATCAAATTTGCATACGTGATAATTTTTTTGTATTATTATCAGATATTATTAATATTAATCCCCCTTTCTTGCTCATGAAATTAAATTAGCATACGTGTTTATTGAAGCGAATAGGACACATGGTGGTATTGATTTTTGTATAAGTCTTTTTGCAATAATTAATAGCAAAGGTGCTGTTATATCTCTTTGAAAATGGTTTTATGGGGGTTAGGGCTGGGAGCACGAGTGTATCTTGTTTGCAATCTTCAACTAATGATTACAACTGATGATTGCACTGATCTTCTTATGTGTGGGATGTCTATCAAAATAGAATTATGATAATGTCGATTGATCGTGTGGCGTAATGGTTACTAAATGCAGTAAATTTTATGAAGTTTAAATTTAGTTGGATCAATAAGAGTCAATTTAAAATGGTATGGTGCCAATTCACCCAAATCTTAAGATAAAACGCATTTATTACTCAGGGAATTAAACAAAATATTTTCACATTTAACGGTTCACAATACGGAATATATTTTGAATTTTAATAACACAAAAAGTGTTCATATGTTGTAAAAACAGTTTTATTACAATTACATCAGGTCCACAAGCTTTGGAGGTGTCAAGGTTTTTTATGATGTCCCTGACCAGAGATTGGGTGCTTACCAGATTATCAAGTGCAGCTTTAGTCCGCAATGAGCATTTAAGGAGAGGATGGTTTGCAGAGTCCAAAGTGGAATTTAAGACAAAATACTGGACACGAAGCGGTTCGATAGCGGGGGTATTGTTGATTGTCAATTGTTCACCACATAATTGCATATTTTTCAGAAATCGCAAGTACCTAACTTATGTGACTAAATGCGTTTTTTGGTAATCTCTGTCTACCTTCTCTTTGCTTCACCTATCACTGCTTTACAATTATTTCTTGATTCTATATATGTATGTCTATTCGCAGTTGACTTATGGCGGCCGAATTGTAAAAATGCTTGCTTGCTCTCAGCAATGGCAGCTGCACATTTCGATGTGAACCATTCAGGAGAGTGGGATTTGCTGAATAATTTTCGCATGGAGACATAGGCTTCAATTCCAGCTTTGACGAATTCGGTTAACGCATTTGCGCACTGATAAGCAGGGAGTAGGAAGGTTTCACTCTATGGGGTGTCGTTGATGTGTCTCTAATGGACTCAAAAACAGCCTGCTCTTAGTATCACATCATTTTGATCAACATAGCTTAGTAATATCATTGTAGACGGGGGTGTTGTCTCTGCATTTTATGAATGAAAACTATAATTATATTGTAGTAATAAAGTTAATAATGAGTACAGATAAGGATAAAAGTAAAAATTAAGGAAAAGTAAGGGCAGATATGTGAAGAGTGAAACAGCTTGAAAATAGGACATACACATGAGTACAATGATAGAAAAGTGTGATTAACACATTTAAGCTAGTCAATAAAGAGGATAAAAAGTATACGGGTAGATATTTTGATAGTGAAACTGCTTCTAAAATTGAAAAACATGAAGGTGTTGCGGGGAAATGGTCGCTAGACACAGTAACAGTAGGCCTTAGAAAGAGAAATAAAAAAGCGGTGACGACAATTTCTTTCGTCTATTTTTAATGTAATTATATAAAATGCATTTTTGTTATGAATTTGTATTTTGCGTTTTTTTTTTAAATTCCTGCGAAAGAACAAATCAAGAGAGACAAGGAAAACTAAACAGAGGGATTATACCCTTAATAAAAAGCCACTTTAATTTAATAGATATAGATAACTGCATGATCAACAGATTCAATTTAGATTATAGATTAGAGAATAGATGAACAGTTTGATGCCACAAAATCATTTTGGTCGAGTTTTTTTAAGGTTTACTATTACCCCGACAGCAAGAGGTTGGTTAATGTCTCGACGATATATCTCGAAGCTGATCAAAGGAACAATATATACATCAGAAAATGCTTTCACTAGTTTTAAGAAAAATCATGTGGTTACTAATGTATACGATTATGAAGATGTTGTTGTGTATAAGACATATCAATAATGTAATTATAACCAATGAGTCTGCAAGGAACTATTATTGTGAACTGCTGATAATTTATTAACGGACAATGTTTCAAGTTGAAAAAAACATGTAAACTGGTTAGCATTAAGTGTTTCAATATCATGTTATGTATACTTTGATGCATTGAAAATGTAACTTTCTGTCTAAGATGAATTTTAAATTATAGTAGAGTATGTGGCCTTACAAAATATTGTCGAGTGTGTGGTATTTTTGTTCATTATAAACAGAAACAGAGACATAATAAGTGCGAATATTAAAATAGAAGAAATATGTAAAATATATGTTGAAATTGATGATAACGAGGTATGTTGCAGTTTAGGTGCTCGTAGAGCAGGACCAACCCAGGACGTTTATTGACGATGTCTGCCACGAGTTCAAAGCAGATATGCATGGAAATCCGGAGGTCTAGAATCGGGGAAAAACACGTAAACGCATAGCATCATTGAAAGGTTCTGAACGAGAGTTTGTAACAAAGTAATTAGACGAGAGTTGAATTGAAAAGCAGATTAAAATAGACGCCAAATAATTGTGAAGTCGTAAAACCAGCCATTCAGTCTCTTTCTGAAGTGTGTACCGCAAGATGAAATTAATAATGGAAATACGTTTGGTATCGATACTTTTCTGTGTTTGTTACAAATGAATATCCGGTTATATTCATGTGAAAACCCTCTATTTCCAGACAATACACGTGGATAGACAGATTAATTACGTGTTTCCTGATGCGCTATTAATTGAAACGAAATACTGAATTACTGTGCTATTTCTTATCTGAACGTCGGTGTCAAGGCGCTAGAAATCTCCCAAAATAAAAATATAATTTTTTTATCATACATTGTTCTCGTAAAACCCAATATAATCAATACTTTTTCGGGCCCATGCATATCAATAAAGACTATAACCAGTTCTAACAGTAAAGCTTAACAAGCAGTTCATCACCTATTGCAAGAAAAGAACACTCCATATAAAATCTGGTGCCTCGAATCATTTTGGAACGTCGAAATAATTGTCGTTTGTTTTTTACTATCTATAATGCTTATAATCCTTCGGACCCTCAAATATCAATGGACATTTCGTCATATCTTTCCCTCGTTAGGCGAGACGTGAATACTAATGCGTAATAATGAAGCGGTTGTAACAACAGCATTAATGAAGTGTGTGCGTATGCATGTGTGTGCGTGTGCATGTGTGTACGGTTTGTAGCGAAATATTTTTTTAATCGTCTCACAATTGACTGAATTTTTGAAGAGATTTAAGTGATTAAAATATTTATTATATTCGTTTCGGACATGTTGCACGGGTCTCATGACATTAGAAGACAAAATGCCATTATTTGGAATGAATCAGAATACTAGTGTATACCTGCAAAATACTTGTAACTACAAAAGTAATTGAATCGATCCAAACTTATTTAATATTATTAAAAGTCCCACCTAACTTTCGTAATTCAATTTAATAAATCTTATCGTTATTCTGAAGCGAGGGTCTTTAAACGTTCACCTGCTGAAATGGGAAACAAATTCCCGTTAACACAAATATTGATGTGAACGGAAATACACTATATACCGGTATCGGAGTGATTTTCTACATCATTTATGTTTCGCCGAGGTAAATGTAAAGTCCGACTGGTTTTTGCCTTGTTTACAAAAGAATACTAAATAATTCAATAAGGGCGAAAATGTCAAACAAATAATTATGATATTAATCATACGAACTCGTATCATTATTCCTCCATAAACATATTACTCTGATTAATATCTAGCCTAGATTTTACAAAATCGGTTTTAATAGACTCGATTGTAAAAGAACCCGGAGAGAAGGATTGTGAACTTTTAAATATATGTCACTGAAGACCGAATCAACTTACACTATTCCATTAAGAAGTGCATTTGGCAAAACGTTTGAGGGTTGTCTACGTTTGCTGTTTTAATCGATGGCGTTATCCTTTGATTTCGCCATTTCTGACGTCAAAAGATTTTCTGTCGATGGCTCCCACAGCTTTGTCTTAATAGACGACATCACAAAACGATAACACTTTTTTATGACACGATATAGAATTTTGCTGACGACTTTAACGCTCTCCTTAATTAATGATATCACAAAAACGATTCCATCATCCATTATGCAATCATAAACGATCTGCTGATAGTCTTTATCTAAATTTTAGTGTGAGGTTATACATTTGTGACGTCTTCCAGTATAGAAGGAGACAAACAAAATAACAAAGTAGGTCCCAAGAGTCTTATCGTATTGGGAAAGATGGATAACATTTAATAAGTTTGCCCGAATAATGACTGAAAATGTGCAGCAAAATAATATTTGTATAAATAAGAAATCTATATTGTATAGGCAGCACTATTTGTTAATGATTTCATATAAACACATGAAAGATTCTGTTTATGTAAACTCACCTGAAGTACTAAGTACTATATATATATATATATATATATATATATATATATATATATATATATATATATATATATATATATATACAAATATATATTTATATATACACACATATATATATACACATATCTATACACACATACACATATATATATGAATGTATATATATATATATATATATATATATATATATATATATAGAGAGAGAGAGAGAGAGAGAGAGAGAAAGAGAGAGAGACAGAGACAGACAGAGGGGGAGAGAGAGAGAAAAAATTCTTACGATAAAAAAGGTAAATATTTAACATCGACGATACAATTTTACTCCTAATGAGTTTGTAGACTAATTGATATATTTATTTACGATAAACATTTCAATGTTAATTGTATTTATTCCAATCCAATTTAAGCTTTATTACAATAGTAATAGCGTTTTCATCGCCCTGTTTGCGAAATTAATTACGTTTTTGCAGAGAAATAACTAATTAAATTCTATGTATGCCCAAACACAGTTTAACGTCGATTGTGGAAGAGGTTATTAATTTAAGTGTTTACTAATTATACGATCAAACAAGCCCGAGCGATTCACGCAACAGTTTTTTTTTTTTTTCGAAAATGCCTATTGTACAAAGCAGAATGCTTACAACTCTCTAATTAAGTTAGCTTAAAACAGGAAACAATAATGGAACGAGGAATATTTCTTTGTTGCTAGACATTACTGATTCTTGTATTGATACACACATAAGCAAAATGCCATTGAAACATATCAAACGGTATTTCATTGTATTACAAATATAATCATCAACATGGAAATGGTCGGCATATTTTCCTTGCGTCCTCGTTAAAACAAAGTTTGTGTATAAACTGGTTCTTTAATCGCGGCCAATTGCATTTTACTTTTAGTAAATCCAACTAAGATAAATCATTACTTGTATCATTTGGATTATTCGGATAACTAGTCTCCTTTTGGCTTTCGTTTTCACAATGTTTCAGCAAAAATAACTCCCGTGTTTTTCAGGTACATATTTCTGACATTGTCAAACTTTATGTTTCGACATTCAATTCTTTTTTTTAATGTTACTTACGTAAAATTGCAAATCGGTCAAGGCTGACGAAACGTGAAAACTCTACCCCCGTGAAGTAAATACATGCTCGGTTAGAACTTTCATATAGATTTTCAAATTTTACATGAAGATTCCTGAGTTCGAAAACATGCGCCGGAAGAAGGTAATTGGTTACATCGGCCGAAACGTTGTGAAAATAACATCCAAGATGAGAAGAGTGGTCTCAATAATCCAAATAATGCAATTTTGAAAACGTCACATCGAACTGAGGACCTATACGTAATTTAGAAATAAACCTTTTATTCACTCTACGGGGAAGGATTGTTCTCATTCGATTTCCTCTGTTAATTATTTTCATGCTATTCTTAGTAATTATCGCCTGTAGTAATGATTGATCTCAACCTCCAGATAAGAGTTATTTATAGTTAATTGTTAATCAACGTTTTTACCATTTACACCACAGGTTCTAATTAAACTACTTATCGATGATCATGTACAGAATTCCGAAATATGACCAATACTTGCTTCAGTTTTGTAGATTAGATTCGAGTAGTCTTTTACTTTATACAGATGATATAAGCAAAAGTAATGAATAAAAATCGACTAATGTATCATTATATCCAACGAACATCAAGTTGTTCTGCTAGAGTAATAAAGCTATGAGAACACCTCGTGTACCTACGTAGTTACTTCTCGGGTCAACTTAGCTGGGAAGATAAAAGATTAAATGAATATTTATCGAAATCGAAATAGCAGTAGCGAAAGATATAACGACAATTTTAAATATCATATTTCGATCTTCATTAATTTTGAGTTTTCTTCCGTTTTCCCCTACGAAGCAACTTTTCTTTCTTCCTGTATTCGTCACGTAATCAGAACGCTCCTTTTTATGTTTCTTTTTGTTTTACTTGACATCTATAAGCCATTATCTTCTCATTATTATCTATCTTCTAATATATAAAGTAGAGACGTTTTTTCCCCTGTACCTTCTCGGAGAATAGGAAAATAACCACATGCATCACGGGCTACTGCACTCACAATTACATTGCACTTATTCACTCGAGCGTGTTTTAGTATATCTGTTATTCTTCTTTCCAAACTAACACTGAATATTACATTCGGCCCGGCCGCCACGACTCTCCGAAATACCAACTCCATATAGGTGGTAGTAAAAACTTTTCTCCCTAACAATTCTGTACTGTGACTACACTCATCGACACCGGGAACTAATAAACACAGTATAATTTTCATAAAGCACCCATTGTTATTTCGTATTTTTCTGGCATTATTTTACTACATAATATTAAGCAATACGCAAAAACTTAACAACCGCTCCCTTACACCCCGATGATTATTCGCGAATATCAGATTACGTTCTACCTAATTCTACCTTCTACATTTAAATTCATTCCGGAATTAAGCGAATGAAATAAACGAACACAGTTCCTGCAACATTTAATGATTCAACATGGCGGATAACATTTCTTGATCGAATCGACTTCCTATTTAATTCATTAAGCACTAAGATACTGGTAGACGCGGATACATTTACATTTTCAAAAAGATACACCTTAAACACGCATATTATAGAAAAATTGCCCAAATGAATTTAATTCATCAAAAAATGACCTACACCGCGTCATTGTTGAAGTTTCCATTTGGTCGGCAGAATGTAAATGTTAACAAAACACGCATGTCAATAAACAACCATAGCGTTATTAGCGTATTTACACATTGATTTTCAAATCGTAAGCGTGGCGCCGTGGGTAAGAATGGAGGTTCAATAATCGGCAGTTTCGGCGTTCGATCCCATTCGACTCTGCCACGTTTTTTTTTTTAAAATTTACAACATTCGCCAACATAGTATAGGGGGTGGAGATGGAGAAATAACTATAGGCCGTTTTTTTTTTATATTCGACGTCATGCAATAGGTACTAATTTCTCCCGTGCAACGCCGGGCGACGGGTCCGCTAGTTGATCTAATATAAGAGTTTAAAAATGTTGAAACTCCTTAAAATCTTGCAACAAAAATGAAAGTAAAAACACACCGGGGCAACGCCGGATCGGTACAGAATCAAAATGGGGCAGAACAGAAGTAAAACCAGAGAAATAAAGATAATAAGTAATCGAGGAAGGTATGGTATATAAAAAACATACCGATTCAAAGGAAACTTATATTGGATTAAGCCGACATCTTTCCTGGCGTACATAACATCTTTAATCATGGCAGACCACAAGCTGCGTTTTGCGGTAAGGTCACGTGATATGGCTGGCCACTTTTACCGCGTAAGATGAACTAATTGTTCTCACTAGAGAGTAGTAAAGTACTAATCGATGGTTGTTGGCCTGTCTTTAGCTGCCCCCGACAGGTTTGCGCTATCCAGGCAGAAATGCAGGGAGAAGTACATCGTGGATTAATTCCCCTCCGGATGATAAGCTGCATGTGCAAACCACCGGAAACGACGTTATAGCAGCACTGTAGCTATAGATTTCAACGGTCACAATATGGTATATCCACCAAGCGATCTCCGGACGATTCTCCTGGATGTCCCGGAAACATAGCATATGAGAGTAGTCGATTATGCGTTGTCGCCGAGGTTATCTTAAGTCAACTGTTGTTCTTAGCAGATTAATAAATTTCAGATTAAAATGGAAACAAGATAACGATCATTAAGTTAAAATAGACCTGAACCAGAACGTTCGATCATGCACTGCATCAATTTTGCTTACATGTCATTAGGTTCGATCTCTCTCTCTCCCTCTCTCTCTCTCTCTCTCTCTCTCTCTCTCTATATATATATATATATATATATATATATATACATATCCATTTATATGTATATAAATGTGTGTAAATGAAAAGGAGAGAGAGAGAGGATGTCATTTAGTTGCTTATTATATCTGCGACATTTGAACAAATGCAACTATTAATACAGAAAAACATTTTACCTAAATGCTACGTGGGGAAAATGTTTTCACTTGATCAATATGATTCACTCATATGTGGTGCGACATGCAATTGTCAAGTATACTTATCTACGGACACGTGTTAAATCGTCTTATGACTCATCAGCGTGGCTGAACCTAGCGAGATATGAAACCCGACGCTATAGACTTAAGCGCGATACTTCAGCACTGAGCCAAACTGCACTCGTAGACGGAATTGATCGTTGTTTTTGTAGATGTCCGTTATTTGTGTATTTGCGATGGTTTGAACAATTCAACTATGTATATAAAACAGCATTTTACCTTAATTCTAGGTGGAAATTGTTGTTGACGCGTTGACCAATCTGATGACCCTATATAGGTAGCGACGCATGTTTTTAAAAATATAATTATCCATGGACACGTTTTTAAGAGTATTACGACTCGTTAGCGTGGCGCAACCTAGCGAAATTCGAAACCGCTAACTCCCTAGGTTCAGCCATGCTGGTTATTCATAAGACGACGACATACGTAAGTCACTTAGCTATTTATTTTTGAAATGTTTGGACATGAAAATTCTTAAGCCCAACAGCTTGAAGGGTTCGTTGAACGCAGCTATATCATGTCGATAACACTTGAGCAACCTGGCGAATTGATGTTGAATGTTTTGTTTCAAACAAGGTTTGGATTTCTTCTTCTTTTGCATCATTACGTTTCGGGGCACCTGGTTTTTGAGCATCTTGGACGCTTCCAGTTTCCTTGAATTTTAAAAAAATTGCGCGCTTGGTGTTGTGCGAAGGAGGCTTTCTGTTCACATCACGTTTCCATTGCTATTCAACAAGTGTGGGAGATTCATCAAATTTGGCCATATAAATAACAATAAAAATTCGCTCTTCAATTCTAAATGACATACTGCCTGAAAAAAAAAGCACATATGATGATTTACAAAATGTAAATAAATAAAAATAAATATATATAGAAACAAATATATAAACAAACCAATTTAATATAACAAATAGCAGTAATTAGAGAGTAAGATAACAATTATCAAAAGTTCATAGTATGTTTGTGCTTCATATGGTAATCATTTCAAATAGCTAAGTGACTTATGAATCACCCTGTATATATATATATATATATATATATATATATATTTGTTATTGTTTATATCTATGGACGTATACGTTTCGTCTCTTTTCAATCGAGACTCATCAGCATAGAAGTATGACTATTCACTACCGGTCACACGATTCGAAACCCTGGATTTCAAGTAGTTTTCAACCCAAATCCAACGTCGCTAACCGATCAGCCAATTCTGAATAGCTTATAAACAATGATAATTTAAACACATTTAAAGCGGCGACACGTACAGGCATTATATATATGGGTGTTCGTTATAAAAAAAAAAAGTTTATGGGATATACATAAATACAAAAAATCTATTAATTTGTGGTACCCAATCGCTAAGTGTATCTCTTAGTAAACTATGAGGAAAGGGCCCCATTTAAAGCTTAAAATAATCCAATTTTTAGAAAATTTAAACTACATTTATAAAACATTCCGTGTAAAACAAAAGATCTGCCCCTCAATCTCTACGAGCCACTGTAAGAGACTTTTAGGTGCAGAGACCTTTACATATTGAAATACATATATCTAATTTTAATTAAGTTAAAAACATATTCATAAGACACTAATTCAGATGATTTTAGAAAGTATAGCTTCTTCCGACCATAATAGGGGGCAAACGAAAGGAAGTACAAAACGAACTTTAAATAAAGGACGCTGCAACGTGTGTCTTTTTACAGAGTACTAATCCCTTTTATATAATTTGATGCCTAAACGCAATACATATTATTACCGATTAATTATATATGAGTTATATGTAAAAACGTTACTATTTTAATCATAGTTGGTATTTAATTGTGGATTCATATATTTCCCGTTGATATTACTGCTCCATCGAATACAATATTTATGATAAGACCCGATGTGTACGAAGCCGAATCAATAGTCTGCGACGATATTAATTAAGCCAGCTATGCACCTGCCTGCAGCACGAGTTTATTCATTGCAAATTCACAATACATAAATGACACAGCCTTTCTATGTAACGTCAATTAACGAAATTGCAAAATCATATTGTTTACGCCAATGAGTAGAACATTTTCATATGATATCAAAAATCTTAGTAAATAAGTATTTACTATAATTGTTAACTAAACTGTGCTATAAATATAAAATAATTTTTTAAAAGTTGTGAGTGTAATTCAATTTCCAACCGAATTTTGTGCGACCCACTTTCTCTCTGTCTTTCTATCTCCAATCCCAATTGCTTCCCCTTGCTTCCCAGCTGTCCTCTTAATTTATATCAGCTGATTTCCACATATGCAAACCAGAGACCACCATATAAACCGTCACCTGTGAAGATAAGCCCTTTCTTAATCTACAGACCCGACATGCGAAGCACCTCATTCTTTTTCCTGGCGGTGAGCGTACCTCTTTATTGTCACATTCCTCCCTGATCGTATAATCATACAAGTGACAGATGATGGCTGGTCGATTTATCCTAGTACTTCTCCGTAGTGGGACAGTTATTTCTTCCTCTCTTACATCAGATGTACCAGGACCTGAATTGGCAATGGAATAAGGCATCTCAACCAAGGAAACTCTTTCCTCTCCTTCACTTTCAGATGCAGAACCACTACTACTTGTATCGGAAGATGGTTCTCTCCATTCAGTGCTCTCTGAATATGTGTCATCATTGTCGTCCACTACCGGTGCTAAATTGAGACGTGGATGCACGTCTTCTACATGTTGAGGCGTGCCATTGACGACCACCGACTGTGGACTTACCACTCCGGTGACATGACCAGGTCTGAATTTCGACGTGCAACGTTCTTTTGGATTTTTCACCCAAACTGTGTCTTCCTCTTTATAAAGTGCAGAGATCCCATGGTGATTCTGATCGAGCACAACTTGGACCCTTTTCACTCTGATCTGGTATGAGTACAACAAATTGACAGGTGCTGATGATGCGGACACATCATCTTTGGGGGTAATGTTGTACCAGTATACAGCCTCCATAACAGGGCTGCTCTTTCGTGATGCAATCCGCTTCACTGTCCTATGACACCTTTCTATAATACCATTTCATGATTGGTTGTATGCACAACATGGTCGGAAGTTTACATCCCACTCGTTTATTAACTGCCTGTACTGTTGACTGCAGAAAGCAGTGTCATTATCAGCTAGAATATCGGTAGTGGGGCTACGTTAGAAAAACAGTGATTCTAATTGCCGGATAACGTGTGCAGTGTCGTGCCGTTGTAATGGCTGCCAGATTGAAAACCGCGTGGGTCAACAATCGATCAGTGTCAAAAAATGGTAACCATTGTAGTGTGTGATGTCCAGGCCTAGCCTGTTCCATACGCTCTGCACACTAATCCCTCCATTTTCCATTGTACTGGAGCTGGATCTATTGTCTAGCATTCCTTACAATTCCGAATAACTGCCTTTACTGCCGCTTTAGACACAGACCGGTCAATTCTACGTACAACATATAATATTCGCCTGATTCTAGGATATCTACTATGTCGATGAATTTCGTTTAGCTGTGTTGGGTTCAGGTTTCCTGTGGTAAAAGCACAATCTCCCTCTTCACATCATTAAGCCACCGCTGTGGAACTCTCGTGAGGGAGTCTGCTCGGTTCTGGCCAATCTTCCATTTGAGCGCGAGGTTGAGTCCTTTTAGTACGGCATCCAGCTCTGCCACGTCTATATGTTTGGTATCCTTTCTTGGTCGCAACCAGCATGTATCCTCGATGATGGCTCCACTGACGTCAGGAGCTACGCCCACAGCAAGCGAGCTTGCATCCACTCACACATCCAATTCCTTTGTGACCACGCACCATTTTGCTCGGACGGGATCTGATTGCTGTACACAGGCAAGTGTATCTGCTATCATACACTCCAGCGAAGTATCGCTAACCTTGTCATCCAGGTTCTGTGTAACAGTTGTAGCGTTACGTTTAATAAAGCCTGTTGCCACTCAAAGCCATCCACACACTGTAAAGTGCCTCACCAGTTTGCCACACATAGAGAAGATAAATATTCGTGTCATAGTTCTTGGCGCATCCATAGTACGCTTCCTCGCCGCAACCGCAGCTGGCCATTCTCTACCCAAATTTCTAATTCCAGCACTCATGCACTTTTTTCAGTTTTTCTGGGTTCTTACTAGTAAGTCCGTACAGGTCCAGATGCTACCTTACGGATTCTGCCGACGCCACATCCTCATTAATATATGTGTCATTAATATACGCCGACGTTGCTCTTCTTATTTTCTCATCCTGGGCTAACATACCTTCGAGCATAGCCCGCATTACAGTAGGCGCCACATTCAAGTCAAAGCCTAGTCCTTTAAATATGACTGTCTGGTACGGCCAGTGAGATCTCTTTACATGGATCTGTAGATATGCTATCCTGAGGTCCAGAATTGATACATTCGTTCACTGCTGTCTCCATTCTCACATTTTCTCTGTGCAAATATCTGCATCGCCACTGAATGCAGCAACATAGGTGTTTAATTAACGATAGTCCATAAAAGGACGCATCTTATTTGTATTGGCCTGTAGCACAGCCATCAGTGGTATTAGTCCCTTGGGTGGGCCAAACTCCTCCTGATTATATGGCAACAAGCAACCGTTGTTTATCCAGGTCTGCAATACGCATTCATAATCTCCCCTTAATTCATTAGACATTGGATATTCAGAAATCCTAGTTTCCAGTTTCTCTGGTACATAACCAGCTGACCATCTCCATACTGCAACTCACACTTTCTTCCGTTCGTCAAATTTGGCAACAAAATCAGCTTCGTTAATACAAAGCGCTGCACAGATGGTTGTGCCTCCCCTTATTCCACGTTCCCATATTGTGCGATGTGAATGCCACCGAGTGCCTTAATGGCGTCAATGCCAACTAACATATCAAAATCAAGAGATTTATCTTCCATAATCAGCACGTTGATTGTGGCAACGTTACCAGTCTCTGTATGAATCCTAATAATGCAATTTACGCAGCAGGCCTGCGTACGGTGGTCAATGTAGTTACCCCCATCTTCTGCTTTGACCAACACGGACATAGCTTTGCACTCAAGATAGAACGTGAGCACCCAGTGTCGAGGAGAGCCAAGCGTGGTGCATCATATACATAGATGGTAATGACAGGTAGCACCGACTCCACATTTTGAGTGGGGAATAGACTGGCGCTGATGTTTCGTCCCTAACTTCGTTTCCCAGACAATCTCTTACTAGATGACGAGCCATTGTTACACCGATAACATAGTTTACGGGTAGTCTCCTTCCTTTGCATGCAATCTCTCGCAAAATGATTACGGCCGTTGCATTTGTAACATGTATAATCAGATCACCGCAGGTGTTGAGTGATTCGGGTAGTCTGTATCGCAGCTACGACTGGTTCCCCCATTTCAGCATTGTCTTTCATCAATGCGGGAGCTCGAGCCAACAGCTCTTCTAAAGTCGCATCGCCCACTCTAAAGGAGGACCGCAACAGCCTTTTCACAGGGTTGGGAAGCCCCCGTACAAACACACACACTAGCACATTATCTGGTATCTTTCCAAATAGCACTGACACCTTCCGCAGATCTGCCGAATATACGTCTACAGTCTCACTCGGACTTCTCATACACTGTAAATCTGTCATCGACAAAGGTAGTGAATAGAGCTCGCTTGATTCGTTCTGCATCGGATTTTTCTTCTTGAGTTAGTTTCTGGTAAACTGCGAATGCTCCGTCAGTAAGCCGAAGTGAGATGACATATTGAACCCGCTTCACTCCAGATAAGTCACACTCTAATTCCACCTTCTCAATCCATTTAACGACTGTTCCAGTCCCATTAAACTCAGGAATTGTCTTTATGTCAAAACGGCTGTCTATTTTAAGCCGAGATAGCTTGGTAACTAGCTGTATCAGAAAAATAAAAGAATTAAAATGAAAGTGTTTACTGTTATTCAATTTCCAACCGAATTTCGTGCAACTCACTTTCTTTCTGCCTTACTATCTCTAATCACAATTGCTTCCCCTTGCTTTCCAGTTGTCCTCTTCATTCATATCAACTGATTTCTGATATGCAAATCAGAGACCACCTTAAAAAACCCTACATATGAAGATAAACCCTTTCTTAATCTGCAGGCACGACATGCGAATTACCTCATTCTTTTTTCCTGACGGTGAGCGTGACTCTTTATTTTCACAATAATATTATAAACTGTACAGAATATGTTTAACTCAGCTCTAGTTGCAACTGAATGTTGCTAAGATAATAATAATAATAATAATAATAATAATAATAATAATAATAATAATAATAATAATAATAATAATAATAATAATAATAATAATGTAGCATGATGAAAGTCAGTATAACACCAATAATCGTTGGAACACTAGGAACAATCCCCCAAAAAAACTAGAAAAAAAGACTGGGAGAAATTTGAAAGAAAGGGATCATTGAAACCATACAAAGGACGGTAATGATCAAAACAGCTGAAACTTTAAGGAAATCGTCGAATGCTGAAACCAACCTGCATAAGCTATATGCAATCTACAACAAAAAGAAAACAAAAAGAAAACAAAAGCACACAAAGAACAACACATCACAAACCAAGAACAGAACATGCAATAAACATCACTGCATAAGTCCCCCCTTCCCAAATAAAGTACACCGGCCTCTGCTTACACCACACAAAAATGAACTGATGAACAAAAATTGCAAGAAACACTATAAGCTCTCTCACCGCTTCCCACTACCCTGCTTCACTGGAGAAAAGAACTATCTGTACTGCAACTCGTCTCGCCAATGAGCGGACTACTCACCACTTCAACGAGATATACTCAGCTGTTTTCTGTCTAAGGCGATGGACAATCTTTTAAGATGAAATAATTAATTTTGCAATATTACACGATCACGTTCTCGGCAATGCTTTTTGACACGATCACTGAATAGTGTTGTACCCGGTAAATGCAACTTAATTGTAACTAGAATATATATCCTTTTTCAGAATAAGTTATATTTTGACTACTGATAGCACATCTTCCATCAGTGTTCCGTATACAATCGGACGAGGACAAGTCTTTATGATATCCTAACTAGGATTCTGATCCATCAAAGCAAATAAGACTTGTGCACGTCTCACAGACATAAATTATTGGTAACGATGAAAGAGCTATCAACAGATTCATACACAATAAAAGTCTTTCTTTACCTGTTGTTTTACGCACGTTTTAAAAGTAAAGTTTTTTTCGCATATCTGTTAACAACTCTTTGTAAACAAGTGTTATGTTAATGCCAAAGATCGATCAGACTAGATCTGTCCTTTAATGGCTTCTTGCATTCTTGTGTTTTCTTCTAGTTTTCCCCCACCACTTATCTATATAGCACCACATACACAGTGATATTCGGTTTGTCCTCTCAAGGTACATCAATCCGAATAAGTTTGGGCTATGCCTTTTAATATATTAATCATCATTTAAATTATCTGTCTCACCATCAACTCACTCGAATTTCTCTCTTTCTCAAATATCTGACATTCAAGTAGGCCTACTCTGTCGAAAAGCCATTAAATGTTTAATACAATCTGCAGGATGTGTACTTGTAAAATTCGGTAACATGATGCGATGTCGCTGAATATCTTGAGGTAATTGACGTGGCATGCTTCAAGATGTCTGTTGATATCCAAATAAAGTCCGAGTCGAACAGTTGAATTAACGGACAGTCAAACATACCGCCTTTTAGACTCTGAACTACGTATATGTTGCTAGATCAGGATTTACCATACAATGTATTAAGTTTTGCAACGCTCGAGTGTTAATGGGTTCTGAAGTCTTGTGCATAATAACTTGGGCTTTGTACTTATGGTAACAACATATGAAACACCTGTTAATGAAAGAGAATACATACACGTACAGTCAATCGGGATATCTACTTATATCAGCTAAATACGGATGTGATTGACCAAATCGGATATGTGCTTGCTAATAACACAATTAAATCGCAAAACACTCGAAATAACAGATTTTATATGTGATTTGTTTTAAAAGTAAGGTAGTAAAGGTGAAGACGTACCTTTCACAAATGTAACTATATGTTCAGGGTTATCGGAAACAGAGTTCTTGAGATAACAATAATAGTAAGATGCTATATGTGCTGTAAATAATTAGAAAATAGTTTACACTGTGTGTGAACTGTGTATAATTTGTTAAATACACTTTAATTATAGACTATTAGAAATAAAATTAAGACGGGGACAAGGAATAAATAATTCGAATACTATCACTTATTGCCAACCTTTTTAATAACTATGTAAAGTGTTTCTCTGTCATTTACTGTTCTGCAGACGCGAACAGGTGTTTCAACAAAACTTAAAAATTAAAATATGTTTTTATAGCTTACAATAATTTGTAAGAGAAGGCCGACATTACCATGATACATTCATGCATTACAGATGCACACAACTCCCAACGCCAACTCGATAAGCAAAATTCTGTACATCCGCTTACTTAGATTGCAAGACTAGTTTTTTTTTCCTAATGCTCTCTCAATCTGTGACGTAATTCCGAAAATTAATTTTTAAAAACATTCCTTAATCCACATACATCTAGACACATAAAAACATGTCTTCATTTTCATATTCGCTTCAAGCTTGAAATTATTAAAAGAATCACAGTCGGATTTAAAAGGCAACGTTTATCCACACCCCTTGCTTACATCAGGTTACCATCTCGCTTATAATTCTTATTTGCTATCGTGCTTTTTCGATAACCCCGGCGTAATCTCGCTACCTTTCCGCATGATAGAAAGGGGCGAACGGCGATACGTCCGTTCACTTCGACTGGTTTTCAGTCGTGGCTAGAAAGCATGCTTTAATGTCAATTTCACAAAAAAGATATAAGAACAGACCCCCCCATTTCCTAAAAATAAATCAATTATTTGACATGCTTAGCACTTGTGTCCCACTGTTTCATTTTTAAAGGACTGAATTGATTTTCAGCACGTTGCGAACTATTTCTGAATTGCAAGTGAAAAGGCAAATTGAGTTGTTCTTTATTTTCCTTTCTTTACAGTCGCATTTAAAATATTCATAAATGTTTATCGAAATTTTTAAAATGTTATTGTTTACATTAATAAATGATGTTGCTTTGTTTTTAATGTCACGTTATGCATGAAATATTTAATATTTTAAATTAATGTCTACAAAATTTAAAGTAGCGAAACTTTGGGAAACTATTACGAGTTGGCAAAAGAAGGTTGTATATATATATATATATATATATATATATATATAATAAATATTTGTTTGTTTATTATCTATGTACGTATACGTTTCGTCATGCGATTCGAAACCCCGGATTCCGAGTATTTTGCAACTCAAATCCCGACATCTAAGACCACTTGGCCAACGCTAAATAGTGAATAAACAGTGATCATTTTAACACTTTATCCGGCGGCTTGACGTCATAATACCGTTACTTAATTAAAGGAACGACGAACATAGCGATGTTATATTCTATATATATATACTTTTTTTTTCTTGTTCTTATTAGTAGTATTCAAATACACGTGCTTCGTCTTTTAATGACCTATTGGAGTGGATTTCCATAATTAACGCACCGACCAAGGAGCTCGAATTCCAGATATTTAGGCACTTCTTACTGCGAAAGTTCAATGTGCTATCAGTCATAAATAATTTAATATTTATTGATTAATTACTCATACACAAATAATTAAATAAATAGGAATACATAAATATATTCACACATAGATAAACAAACTAATGGATAGTATTTCTTTCTGTTTCTCTTTTTTCCCACATTTTCGGTTTTCATCAGAATTTGCATTTCTAACATTTTTCATGCACATAGAACGTTTTCCTTCTTCCTTCCTTTTTAATTCGAAAGTGACAGTGAGTTCATATATATATATATATATATATATATATATATATATATATATATATATATATATATATATATATGTTCTTTTAACATTTGGGTAATTTGAAGAAAGACAACTAAAATGTGATTGTCATAGTATTATTTGATATATTCCAATGTTTAGATTTAATTGTGTATAAGCATAAAAATGTATTCCTTTATAATGAAAAGAATAAACGAAAAATCGAGATGATTGTCAAGATTAACCAACAGAAAAAAGAGGTAAAACACAATAAATAAACAAATAACTGTTACCAAAAGCAATAAAGTTATTTTTCCTACCTGTCTATTTTTTGCGTCTTTTAAAGTATTTAAAATCGTTTTCATTTCATTTTAACAATTCGTGCAAATCTGGTCGCATTACAGTTCCATTTTCAAGATGTCGTAAGCGTACATCACCGGAATTTGTTTAATGAGTTTTTCGTCTTTTGAGGTGAACAAAACAACAAATATTCAACAAATAACTGTCTCTATCGCTTTAAAATTTACTTTCTACCTAATTGTAAGGAGAAAAGTACAAAAAATTCATCAGACTTCATAGACGGCTGTCGATCGACTGTCAGACATCTTTGTTTTTTCAGTTCAACGTAATATATTTGACCGAACATTTTAATTGAAATAACAACGCTTTAAAATACTTTAAACCCCGAGAAAAATAGGCATGTAGGTAGAAAAGAGCGTTTTATCTGCTGGTAAAAGTTATTTTTGATCATTTTTTTGGGGGGGGGGGGCCCTTTTATTTCTGTTAATTATTCTTGACTATCGCCAAAAGCGGAACATCAATTCGTCACATAAAATAATTATATATTTCAAAGTAATTTAAAATGTTTACTTTGTGTTTTTCACTTTTGCTATTAAAGACATAAACATAAAATAAAAATTAATTACGAGTTTATTTTAAATATGAATCTAGTTTGTATCAGGTCGGAAAGAAAGTAATGTCGTATTTTTTACTTCCTCACTTTGCAGCCTCCTAAGTTGTACACAGTTCTAGATTTTTTTGGTGAATTTGTGTCTTAATATCTTGCTTTGCCTTTCAGATATAGTAAGTAGTTGGTAAATATTAAGTTTAACGGTCTCAGTCGTCAAAAATGGATATTAGTGAGGAACATCTGAGACATTGCATGCTATATGAATTCAAAAAAGGAAACTCAGCTGCAGATGCTACAAGGAATATTGGAACTGTCTATGGGATACATGTTCTGAATGATCGAAAATGTCAACGGTGGTTTGCAACATTTTTTTCTGGAGACTTTAATCTGTCAGATCGACGACGTTCGGGAAAGCCAAACTCAATTGATAAAGACGCCCTTAAGAACTTGGAGTTTGGGTTCCCCACGATTTGACCGACGCTCAACGAAATCAAAGATTGACTGTTTGCACATCTTTGCTTTCTATGAATCATCAGGAACCATTTGTGCAAGGAATTGTGACTGGAAATGAAAAATAAGTTCTTTACAAGAATACCCAACGCAAAAGACAGTGGTAAGACCGAAACTAAATTCCACAGCCTATTTCAAAACAAGGACTACATCCAAAAAATGTTATGCTCTCTTTATGGTGGGATATGAGAGGACCGATTCATTATGAGTTACTAGAGCCTAATCAAACAATCACAGAAGTAAAATAGTGTTCGCAGCTGGACGATCGAATAATTGTTCTATCAAAAACACGACCAACATTACTCAATAGGAAGGGTGTAGTGCTTCAGCATGATAACGCGAAACCTCACACAGAAAAACTCACTCAGGAAAAGGTCATGAGTTTCAATTGGGAAGTTTTGCCTCATCTGCCTTATTCACCTGACTTTGCTCCATCCGACTACCATCTTTTCCGGTAGTTGCACCATCACGTAAACAATAACATTTATGAAAATGACGACCAACTCAAAAATTACCTAAATTTGTTTTTCTCTAAATTATCAGAGAAATCTTTTGAAGAAGGCACCAAGAAGCTAGTTGATTGTTGGACAGATGTCATAGAAAATGAGGGAATTCATTGTAAAGATTAAAAATGCCCTACTGTGAATATTTCAGATGAAATAAATGTGTTGAATAAACACGACATTACTTTCTTTCCAACCTGATATTTGTCATTTAAAATAAACAACAAAATTAGTTAAATTTGTATATTAACACCCTCAGCTAAATTATACACCCTTAAAATGAGATTCTACTTTTTAAAGTAATCTAACTTATAAGTTATACTTATACTTATATATTTTTAACACTAAATATAAGTCCAACTGGAAACGTCGTAAAAACACATGTAATTTCCTGAAACAGTTGACCCCCCCCCAAATAACGCACAGGATTTCTGTCGTATACCAAAATAATGGTTCCCGCTCGCTATCCCTCTGCAAAGTAATTAAGAATTTAGTCATAGAGTGAATGCGGTATTTTGGTGAGAGTGTATAGCGTACAGTAAGTCCAAGGTACTTTGGACAAAAGGTATGATTATCAACCCCACAAACAAGATTGTTTTCAAAATTGTATGACCATCGCACCTCCCCTTTTTCGCCCTAAAACGATTAGGGCTTCATGCCTAAAGTTAAGGAATGTTATTAATAAATCATTCGTAAACACGGGACATAACCTTTCACATTTATTCTTGAAATAGATAAATATCAATGTGTTGATAATTTCAGTACAAATTTATTTATCTTTTAAATGAGAAATAAATGGATAGCAAGAAGAATTCAATTCGCTTGGGCGATGATGCAGGACTCTTTCAAAAACAATAAGAAAGAAAATGTGGCTTTGACGTCACGAACGAAATAGAGATTAGAATGAGGAGATGATGGACACTCACTTCGATACGTCGGTATACATTTCTTTCTCTAAATAAAATAATTTCATTTAGATAGCCTTCACTTTGTTTTTAAATGAATGAATGTATATTTGTTTTTATTACATAAATGTAATTAATTCCTTTTTATATCGACTAAACTATTGCATATATATGAGCTAATATCATATATAGGAGAAATAAGGACGATATAATTGGCACATCAATAACACCAATCATTAATTTATTATAGACTGGTTACAAAATAGATATGTAGATTAGCATTCAGAATGTCTGTGTAAGGGTCTTTCGTCAGTACTATATATACATATATATATATATATATATATATGTGTGTGGGGGGGGTGTATGTGTGCATGCAGGGTAACATGTTTTGCCATTATGACATCCAATCGCTGGAGAGTACGATCCACATAGTCAGCCTCGTAGTGACATTAACATTTTTAAATCACTAAACTTTATGTAGTGTGGGAAGTACATCGTTGTGAAAGAAAGGGAAAGCGCTTCTAGTGCCAAACACCACACGAGCTGTACTGCATAAACGCAAGAGATATCACAGATGAAATTTCGTCGAAAAAACATAGGTTAATAACACTAATTAAGGGAAGTTTAAAATACACCGGACACTTTGGTGGACCAAAATATGCGCTGCTATTAAACTTTGTCAATTTTTAACGAATGCACTTTTGCAATTTTACAACTATTGTATACAAGAAACTGATGGTTACGAGCCTGTATATAAGTTGGAATTCTTTTGCTTTCGCGTGTAGAAAAATCAGTTGTATCAAGACCCTGTTCCATTCTGCTCTCATGATTAGCATTGAAAGTAAACGTGTGATTAAAATTAAAAAGATCATTAGCATCCTTACTAAGAATTGTTTTCCTGAGGGCATTATTTCAAAGTACAAATATATGCTGCACTCAAAAGAAATATTTTTTCGTGCAGATTGGTACATTACTCTTATCATTTTCAAACTAATTGTAAACTGAAAGCATTACATGCAGTTAAGTAATGTCTCACGAGATACAGTATGCCAAATAGTGACTAGAGTATGACATTACAGACATAATCCTATATAAATAATCTAATTCAAAACATAATGAATATATATTTATATGTGGATTGAGGCATCTGATATCAAACATTTTAGAAATCGTTTGATATCTAACAAATACCCCATGTTAACTCCATATGAACCTAACTCAAACAACATGAGAAAACTAAAGTAACATAAAATGCAATCATAATTGGTGGAGTAACATCCCTTGATTTATATCATTGATTAATAAAATAGGATCAGAAAACCATGTTCGCATGTCACGATGAAAAAGTTTACCTATAGAAATTAACTTATCAGGAAAATTTAATTTAACATTTGCTATAAATCATTCGTTTAGTAAAGTCAACAAATACCTAATATAGATCCATTCTCTATTCAATACATTTTAGTAGTCGTTTGATGAAAACTAGCATATCTACAGCTCCTCTGCAATTTGAAAAACGTGTTCATAGACAAAGTACGTTTACAAACACATCATATAGCTATTTATAAAAAAATGCGAGCCTGGTTATACGATGTTGCCTGGGGCATAGGAAACAAAATCAAAGAGTAAAAACGTGTGTCACATCTTTCTTTAAAACTTCTCTTCTATTTCTAGCTCTTGCCCTCTCCATACCCCTCTTAATTGCTCTATTTTTTTTCTCTACTCTGTATCTTTTCTCACCATAGTGTTCCCCTTTCCTCGTCTCCTCTTTTCACATGCATTTTCCCTGTCCCATCTCCACGGAAATGGTACTCTATTTTTTCTGAAGCTATGCTGAAAAAGAGATATAAGCTTTGCGGATGTGTCTTGTGTAGTATTTTACTTTTAGCTGGACGCGCGGACAATTTATTCCATTAAAAAAATTAATATAAAAACATTTCGATGCAATTAATTGAACACATACAACAAAGCTAATTCAATTATTAAAGTTACTTTTCAATTCACATATAACATTAAACAAGGTGTCAAGATTTTAAGAGACAATCATCAAATTTTACTCAATAAACAAATCTCTCGCAGATGTCACATATGACAATTGTCTCTTAGGCCATCACACCGTTGTAATGTTGAAATGTGAAATAAATTGCATACTTAAGGAACAAATCTCTACTCTATAATAAAGACCAATGTGTATGTATTTGTATATTATACTATTAGGAGACTATGTCAATCTAAACTAAACTTATATAACTCAAAATAATTCATGAGTGGATTTAAATTTAATTACAAAAAACAAGTTCAATATTTAGTAACAAATAAACCTTATAAATATATATTTTTATTTTGAAAATGTATTATTATGTCATTTTATAATAATTTATACCGAAAAAAGTCTACTGGGTTACAATTTTCTCATCGCAAACAAAGATTCATGTAGTTTATCATAAATAAACATTACTTTTTACTAAACTTACAACTTGCAAACATAACATCGCTAAACGGAGAAAAATCAGAGTCAAGCGTCGATTCAGCTGTCACTCTAAAAAGAAGATTTAACAATGGTTGTGACAAAAAAAAATTAGCAAACGAAGCAGGGTGCAATAATACCCATTTGATGTAATAAATAAAAAATATAAAAACCGGCTACCAGTACCTTTTTTCTCGAATTAATAGTAAAATAACATTCAAGAGTTCGAAAACAATGAAAACAAACATTAAATCATTTGTTGAACTTCGATGCAAGAAAAAAAATTCTTCATTTGTTTTTAAAATTTGATTCACTCAAAACAAGTCACAATGTCAATTAGAAGTATGTCGCTACTTTGAATTAGAGGGCATCCTAATTGGGGAGTTGGGCAGCAAGATGCTTGTTCACATTACATTTACACTTCTGCATGTTTGTATAGTCAGGAAACCAGGTAGCATGAAGAGGATTCCAACGGCTAGCAGTTCAAAGAAAAAAGCTATTGGAGTATAAACTCATCCGGCATATGTTTACATCAACAGTGACGGGTGGAGGGCTTGCTTCCTGACAGGTGCATCAGAGATATTTACGTAGAGGGAACAGTAGTGCAGTACATTCGTTGAATACCTAGGTCCACATAAATCTCATAAAAAAGCGATACATTTAAATGTGTCATTATTTAATTAAATTTATAAATGTATTAACTAAATTATTTAGATCTATAAATATGTCGAAATCTAAATTATGAGATTAGATAAATGCATACATACATGAAAACACACATACACGCACACACATACACATTCATATATATATATATATATATATATATATATATATATATATATATATATATAAGATTATTGAACACGCTTAATAGTGCTATGTCCAATCAGTTGAGTGCAGAGTGGCTGATCAGAGGCTTTGCTCCGATGAGTTATGGGGAATAACAAACAAGGTTCTTAAGAGATGCAAAACCTCTACCCGAACCATCATAAATTAACCGGATGTAATATCTTCAGTTTCTGCTATAGAAAAAAATTTCGCCCAAAAAATTGAAGTAAATCAGGGCCACTTACACCCAGAATCTCCTTCCATAACCGAAACAACTCTAAGCGAGATCCGAATAACTGATCAAGACCCTCGATGGCAACAAGACAACTAGTCTCGACAACATCCTAATTATACTACTAAAAAACTGCAACACGAAATAGCTCTGTTCCTTACTAAGATGTTTAATCGTTGATTAAAGAAGAAATGATTTCTATCACCTTTGAAAGACTTCATTGGTCTGCCTACTATTCAAAAATACTGGAGACACACCGATTAGTCTTCTGTGCATCATGAATAAGTTGTTTAAATTCGGTTGTTGTCAACCACCTCAACGATAACAATTTTATTAGTGATAAACAATATAGATTCCGTCCTGCTAAATCTACAGCTTAGGTGCTAACTGTGATTTAGCACAGGATCAGTTAATCCATCGACGGGGGCTTCGTTACTAAGTAAATAGCTATTGACATATAAAAGGCATCCGACAAGGTCTGGCCCAAAACTTTGCTTCACATGCTTGTAAGTTATGGAATATCTAGACATGTCCTTCCAACCATCGAATTGTTTCTCTCTGATATTTCTATAAAAGTAATTGTTGACGCGTAAATTTCCGAGGCACATGATAGCAATGCCTATTTCCCCTAAGCATCTTCATCAATGATATTTCTAACTATATTCTGATAGTTGGTCGACATATATGAAGACGACACAATTATTTATGGTAACACTTTGGAGAGCATCGAAGATACAATCTTGTTGACTTTCCCCCATTCTTCTGATTTAGAAAACGTGGTGCAATGAGGGGAAAAGTGGGTTGTTAATTTCAACGCCTCTAAAACAAAGCTTGGTTAAATTTAAATTTCTTCTTAAAGCATATGAAATCCTTAAATTTATATATTTTCTAACATTTAAGTCATGTAGAATTAGAATTCTTGTACAAAAGTTTATTATTATAATATCTTGATTATAATCAGCGTAATGTGACATAAAAGTGATGCAAAAGTATTATGTACGTGGAATTTATTTTACACATCTTTAGACGGGTATGTTGTATCTCTCTATCTATCTATATCTCTCTTTCTCACTCTCCCCCCTCTGTCTCTCTCTCTCTCTCTCTCTATATATATATATATATATATAAATATATATATATGTGTGTGTGTGTATCTGTGTGGGTGTGTAGGGTGGTTGTGTGAAGAATTTTGTAACAATGTTTGCTTCAAAACATTGTTAAACATAACAAAATACATCTGAATATTATAACTTTTTATATTTTTTTCAATTTTCTTAATTCATCCTTTTTGTGTCGAATTATTTTCAGGTAACAAATAATCGAAAGTGCTCGTGATACTTAATGAACATTCATTATTTTTTTTATTTTTACAAAAAAAAGATTATGAGAAAAAATGAAAAATACAAAGAAATAATCACGCATAAATTTAGATTATGTTTAACAATGTTTGCTTAAATGAGATAATGTTGCCTTAATACACACACACACAATATATATATATATATATATATATATATATATATATATATATATATATATATAAAAATATAAATAAAGTAGGAAACTAAAAGTAGGATGTACACTTTTATAAATTCGAACCTATCGTGAAGTGATTAAAGCTCAATATACGGGATAGAGCAATTATATAGATAAAGGCAAGTAGTAAAATAAAAAAATATAAGAATGACAAATCAATGTCAGCATCATTTGTTCAATGCAATGTGTATTCAATAAAATTCAATAAAAGCATGTTTACTTTTTATTTCTTTAAACCGGGCTTTTCAAAGAATGCTATTTTATCATCAGAGGAATTAAATATATAGATTGATTGGCGGGGAATAGGCAAACACGATAATTTAAAAAAATGAGAAAATTATAAAAAGTTAGTAGGTGAGAAGGTTGTCTAAATGCAAAAGATGTCCGATTAAAAAATGTCCAATGACAAAATGTCCAGTGAAAAGAAGGTTAAGCCTGGAAAGATAAAAAAATTCACCGTTAAAAGGTTCGTACAGACTGCGTAAATAGTGACAAATACAGTAAATTCAGGAAAGAATACATCCAACAAAATAATAAGTGGTGCTGCTTTAGAAAAAAGTTTGGTGAGGGTGTAGGTTAGAGAGTTGAGGCCATCTTAAATCTTATATGGACCTCAGTAAAGGAATCTTTAAAGATTTGAGTCCAATATATTGTAGAGATTTCAAGTAGAATCGAAGAAGTAAGCAGGTTTACTGGTGTGTAAATATATATCAAACGGCCTCTAGAGATTGGATGAGGTAGTTATGTGATATTCGAGGGTGGTGACAGTTAGGGATAGGATAGAGGGGATGTGGGGGAAAATATTGAATGAGGGATACTCTAGTTGGCGCGTGATTTGAAGTAGGATGGGGAGTTGTTTTGATACAGTTTATCGTAAGCGAGTAAAACTAAATTTTACCAGCTGTTGCTTACATGGATTTTACCAAAGAGGGCAGTATATCGGAAAATAATTGGAGGTGGGGTGCTATAAAACTAGTACATTAGCATGACTAGCTTTAAGTTAAAAGTTGGGATAGAATTATTCATCTTGTGAAGAAATTCAACTCATGGTTATAAATATTACAGGGTTGCGGCACGTTTAAAGTAAAGATATAATAGGTAACCTGTGTAAGCACAATCATCAAGACAAATTATATACATAAGGGTTTATAGTGGAATTAGAAATCCATTGATTAGAGATTTTGGAATTTACGCGTTTATAAAGTAACTATTCAGACATTTTTTGTATTTCAAGGTTTAACATTTTTAAGATTTCACAGTTAGTTAAGGATTGGAGGCTTGAGTCAAATGTGGTTTACATGTTCAGGCAACATACTTAAAACACTATTTTCCAGCTCCAGATGTATTAGCGTTTCATAGGCAGTTAAACAGGTAAAGTTATATTCGAGTATATGGAATTTACACGAATAGGAGCTTAGTTAGAGGTTGCCAAATACACTACTTTAAGCTATTTCTAATTTTAGGGTAGGGGCGTTTTTTGTGCTAATGTCAGGAGAATCAACATACAAGGTAATTGGGTGGGATTTTATTTTGTTAACCTGTGTTTGAAAGCGTTTTTAGGTTAAAAATTCGAATAATTTAATAACTAAAAAAATAAAAGTTTTCTTCATTCTAAAGTAATTTGAATTAATCACATTTTCTTTTCAAGATTAGATGTGCATGATTCCACAGTATAAAAGTGTAAAGATGATATCAATCTTTTTATAGCTGTGACAAACCCATAGTCTACAAATGTCTAGCAAACTTATTTTTGTCAAAATAAAAATATTAATAACTAGTATATATATATATATATATATATATATATATATATATATATATATATATATATATATCATGATTTTTGGGGAAATACAAAATGTTATTATCGCAAGCATGAAGGAAGACGAATTTTATCGTTCATGATTAAAAGTTAATCAAGAAAAAAAGTCAGCCGACCGGTTTCGCCCTCTCTTAACGAAGGCTGTACCGAGGGATTAAAAGACGAGGGATTTAAAAAAGGGGATGAAAAGAGAGGGTAAATAAAATAAAATAGCGTTATGTTATATGTACAATGGAGGATGAATCTTAGAGACTGATCACATCTAGTCCGTATAGACATTCACCTTCTTTACTAGGGAGAGCCGTTTAAGACGAACGTGGATCGTCCCCAAAATTTTAGATGGTATAATGCGTGAGCATGACTGAGAATGGTGAAAGAGTCTAGGTAAAATTCTTAGCGCACGGTGGATTTTTAAGTATATGGTGTGTAATGAAAGACCCGTAGTGTTGGATAATGGCCTCATGGGAACGGACGCATCAAGGAAATTGTTTGGTTAAGCTTGCGCGATTTAGTGCGGGTGGACCCGTACAGTCGGGTGTGAAATAGGGCTGTTCTCACGGTCGGAGCTCACAGGTGCTGTCAGAGCGAACGTTCACGAACACCGGGTCAAGAGGTCAGAGAACATGAGCGAAAGAAATGTTTGCGCATGAGTGTCGCACGTGGGATCCGTGACGTCACCTCTTTCTTCGTGAGAAGCTGAGAGTTTTGACAGTCTGGGTTTTGGAGGCGAAGCTATCAGACGTGATTTAGGATTTAGTCCGCAATTTGATTAAGGGAATTAATTCCCTAAGAAAATACAGGCGACATATCGTTTCCCCCCCCCTCCACGAATGGTTAAGAACTTAATTGATAAGTAATTACGAAAGCAGTAATTTGCTTTCTCTCTCACTCTCGACGTTAGTGAATTCTCCCAGCTGACGAATAGCTAACGCTTGAAATAAAACAGAAATTAAATTTAAAATATTGTTTGTCTTCCGAGTCGTACATGGAGCTTTAGTGTTGCAACGGCGTGGTTCACGCGGTGAGGGAGAAATTTGAAGGTATGCAAACTAGTCGGCGAAGACGGAGAGAGAACCTCAAAACAGTAAGTAAAAAGCCGTTGTTTTGTTTTAAGAAACTACGTTTTGAGAGACTGCGTCTTAATAATTGAGTTAAAAAAAAGAAGAAAAAAATTAAAAAAAGACGTAATGTGCCGTAAAAGTAAAAACAGTGAAAAGAATAGAAACAAAACGGAATAGAAAAGAAAGTAAAGACAGGTAACAGACAAACACCCGCACACACAAAATCAAATATATAAAAAAAATGTAATACATCTTTAGAACACATGCAAAAAAATAAATAATAATAAAAAAGGTGACACACACACACATGAATTTTAAATTAAAGTAATAAAAAAGAAGACGAAAAAAACAATGTACTATTGCACACACGTGAGTATTAAGATTTTGTAGAAAGAACAACAAAATAACGGAGAGAAAGACAAAAAAAGAGACTGTGGCGAATTGACATACATACACACAAGCACGCACACTTTCTGTCCATGTGTAAAAAATCTTTTGGTGGGTGGAGGAACTGATTTATTGTATTGTTATGTTGTCGGGTGGGGTGTTTTCGCACAATTTTGTTGTTTTGAATCTGTTTGTTTGATTTAAATGTATCGTCGAGAGAGAGAGAGAGAGAGAGAGAGAGAGTGAGAGACTCAGACATTTAGACACCGTATTTGGTTTTATTTCGGAAAAAGTATTTATTTTCCTTTTGATGACTAATCACATCAAGAGGATAGCCGTAATTGGACAAAGTATTAGTTATAGTTTTAATTTCTTCGTCCAATTTTGATTTTGAACAAATCATAAGAGCTCTGTGTGTTAATGTCAAAATCAAGTTGACCCTTCGTTTGTTAGGACGAAATGGATCCCAGCGAATATATAATCCTGTAAACGTAGGTTTACGGAAGATTGATGTAACGTAACTCGATGGGGTTTTTGTTACACATACATCGAGGAAAACTAAAGTGGAATTACGCTGTCCTTCATAGGTATATTTTAATGCGGGATGCATTTCATTGAGTAAGGAGAAGAATGTATTTGCCTTCGCTCCATTATTAAAAAGGCAAAATATATTATCTACATATCGAAAGTAGACTAAAGGTGTAGTGGGTCCAGATGATAAAGCCTTCTCACCCCCACCCAAATATGAACCCATACATACACCGTCTATTTGTCTATATATTACATCGTTAAAACTGAGTTCAACACCCTTTTTTAAATCCCTCGTTTTTTTAATCCCTCGATACAGCCTTTGTTAAAAGCGGGCGAAACCAGTCGGCTGGCTTTTTTTTTCTTGATTAACTTTTAATTATTAACGATAAAATTCGTCTTCCCTTCATGCTTGCGATATATATATATATATATATATATATATATATATATATATATATATATATATATATATATATATAATAAAACGCATGTTATATAGTTACTGTCAAACTCGTATGAGAAAATCTTGTTTAAAGTATGCCATATGAATTAATTGTAAATTGTCATGTGTAAGCTCAATATTTTGACACAAAATAGAGCTTATTCAATCGGATATAATAATATTTAAATAAAGTGTTGAATTAAATGCCCAAAAGTACGTAAATTTTAGGTACATTTCAAAAGTAATATATATATATATATTTCTCTCTGTCTGTCTGTCTGTCTGTCTCTCTCTGTCTCTCTGTCTCTCTCTCTCTCTCTCTCTCTCTATATATATATATATATATATATATATATATATATATGTGAAGGTGTTGTTATTATCTTTCTCAAGATAGAAATATAGCTGTTATTATTAGAATGTTTCTACTTCCTAGGTGGTAAAGAATATTGCATTCGATCGCCCTTTTTAATATAGGACTTGTCATTATTTGTCAATGTCTATTCATAAATTAAGTTTTGCGTACACAAAACGAAATCCATGGACACGTTTTTCTTTGTATCACCCGTCACCAGCAATGCAAACATAGGTAACAATCGAGCCTCCCATATTACCGGTTGCAGTAGGGTGTTTTCTACTTTACCACCAACAGCTTGCCAAATTATGCATAACTTTTTATCGCCATAATTTTAGTAACGAAGTTTTATTGTTATTGTTTTTTTCTACCGATAGAAACAAAGCCTTTGTTCTTAGTATTTTTACACTTCATAAGCGGTAACGTATATATTTTCGATCGCCCGTTTTGATATAGGACGTGTCAAAATTTTTTAATTTTTAACATATTTATTAATTATGTTTTTCGTACATAAAAGGAATCTATAGACACCTATTTCTGGCTACTAGCCGTCATTAGCATGGCTAACCTGGGCAAGTATTGAACCTCCGATATTACTGTATGTAGTCTGACGTTTTACCACTAGGCTACAAACACTTTGCTGAAATATGTACAACTTTTATCGCCATCATGTCAGTTACGTAGCATTTTGCTATTGTTTGTTTTTCTAGTATTATTTTATTATTGGTATGTTTCCACTTCGTAAGAAGTAAATTACTTTCCCACTTCTTATGTGGTAATATATATATATATATATATATATATATATATATATTTAAAATGTATTCATCGAATTGTGAAAAATATATTATTTCTACCAGCATGTATATTTGCTTTTCAACAATTCCATAAACTAATTTTGTCTGACATTTATTTTATTTCATGTTTACTCATATATATATATATATATAAGTAGATAGATAGATATATAGATAGATAGATAGATGGTCTATAGACATAAACACTCTCGTTGAACAGCTCCCAAGGCTGCAGATAAGAGAATGACCTTTAGATAGAAAGGTTAGCTGCGAATATTCAATAAGCAGTGCTGTACAAAATCACGAGTTGTCCTTTGGCAGAGCGCAGTACCCGGAAAACACCTGGCCAGGGATACGACGAAGACTTTGTGTCCAAATACATTATGTGTCTGCCCAGTATCTGGAGGCTACTGGTTGCCTGACCTCTCTGTAATTGCTTTTTGTGAGAAGTCGACTCAGGAAAATCTGCAGCTAATAGAGTATCAACTTATTTTACCTTTGCTCGCTCTTAGATAATAACTGTGTATGCTCAGAGGGTGATAAATGTATAGTACACTCATTTATAAGTGAGCTATTTTGTACAACCATCTCTTCTTTATAAGTCCTTAGGTGATAGAGGCGCAGCGACGTGTACAGACCTAGGAATTATACAGTCACACATCTGCATACAGGCGGATCAAAGCTTATCAGAACGTCGTCATAAGTTTGAGGCAGAAGAGCGACTCAGCAGCAATTTAAGGGGACAGCGCGTCCTAAGTCATGGGAGGGGTCTAGAAAAATAGGTATTTAACAGTATTTTCTTTTCTTTTAAGCGGGTCAGCTAACTGCAGCTGACGGTCGTTCATTTCTGCAGGGGAAACTAAACAAAAAGTAACGGGATTTATGATTAAAAGAAAGTCAAATAGAATACGTAACGTAAGAACACTATTTTATCAGAAAAGGTCAGTTAATCCATAACGGAGAACAGCAAGAGACTAGCTAAGTACAACGTGGATATTGCTGCTCTATCTGAGACATTTTTAAGTGATGACGATAAACTTACCAAAAAGAGTGTAATATACAATTGCTTCTAGCAAGGCAAACACGAGAGAACAAACATGGAGAATAGTTGGTTTTGCTATCAGGACAAGGATCACATGCCAGATTGAGCAACCCTGTGGGATTAGTGATCAAATCATGTAACTTAGCTACCTTTACCTTGTATTCGTTACGCATCAATGATTTCCGTATATGTCCCTACGTTGGCTAGTAGCCAAGATGTCATAATGGGGTTTCATAAAGTATTACATACTTGTATTAATGGAATGCCAAAATAAGATTAGAGTCCGTAACTTGAACACTTTAATGCACCGGTTGGAAATGATCACAACACCTCGGATGTCTTTAGAGTATACGGCCTGATAATGGTCTTCTTCTTCTTTTTTAGTTGTGCAGTGAATATAAACTTTAAGTATGTAATACCTAAAACCAAAAAAAGCCATTCACAAGGAAACATGCATACATCTTATATCAAAACACGGGCATATTCCAGATTATGTCATTACGCGTAACTTGGTATGTGTCTTTGTGTAAATTAAGGGACATGTGGGATGCAAACTGCGGCACTGATAAAACCATAAGATGTGTATTAGGATAAAGGTCACACCAAATGGATTAAAAGTGTCTAAACGCATTGATGTCTCAATATTACTGTGCTTTAGTCGCCAATTGAGTTATCCCCCTTTGCAAATTGGCTGTTTGGAGTCTCTCGCCGCTAGATGGCTCTGGTTGGTAGTCAATTTGTATAGGGGGGAATTGATCAGTATAAGAACTGTACTCTTTCGATTGAAGAGTGTTGTTGCTCAGTGAGCGGGGTGAATTTTAGAGAGAAAGAGAATAAATAGGCAGTTAGTGGAGCATCAGAATTTTTTTTTTCAAGAAGCTTTTTTTACGGATCGACCAGAATTACACCGGAATAAAGTACGCGAATCTCTTATGCCCTTATGTAATGCTATCACATTTGACTGAACATAAAAGCAGGTCAACTCACGGTAATATACGAACACAGATGAAGTTATTGGTCTTAGAATAACCAAATATAGAGATTGGTTTGCTGAAAACGATTCTACAATAACTAATCTTATTTCAGCATTAATCTAGACAGCTTATGCTCGCAAAGATTCAAAAATCATGTAAACAAAATAACACAAACTTTCGTTCTACAGCCTTGGGATCTAAAGATAGTTCTACCGTTTTTAACGAAGCTTAAGGCATCATTGGGCGACGAACAGAACATTTTAGGGATACTTTTTATAATTCATATGAAAAAGATAAACTAGTTATTGATACAAAAGGATTTTGTCGAGGTGATTATGATGAATCCCAGCATTGATGAGACGAATAGCACCATTAAAATAATTAAAACAGGAAAAGCACCAAGACTAGATGAGATGCCTTTATAATTATTGTTGTTTGTAGGTGATAACGTTGCCAACGCAATCCATGATAGTATTCTTGCTGTTTCTTCAATATTAAATTGATGTACTAATAATTTCGATGTATAAAGGAAAAGGTTTAAAATCAGAATGTGTTGATTATATAAGAATTCGCTGGCTTATAGCAGTTGGGAAAATTATATCAAATATTCTATTCAATAAGTTGATGAAATGTATTTATCCCAGAGAGCCAATGCGATTTTAGATGTGGGTGCCGCGTAATCGACATGATATTTTCTGCTCGTTAGCTAATGAAAAAAGGTATGGAGCAGCGTGTACCATCATACTTAATTTTTATAGATCTTACAAATGCTTTTAATATTACTAATTACATTGCACTTTGCATGATTATTGGGAAAGTTGGCTGTCCTGCAATTTCTCTGGAGATGCTTCAGCAGTTTCACTATATCATGAAAGCCCGAGTTTACTCTAATTGTTCAACATCAGTTAATAACGATGTGAAATAAGGTTATATCTTGGCTCCCACATTATACTCCATATATTTGGCTGTGATGTTTTCAAGGATTGCGATATTCGGGTTAACATTCTGTTTCGTACACCAGACACACTTTTTAACTTCATGCGACCCAACGCGCAAAGTCGATAATCTTTCAGAATCTTGTTTCTGTAACTTCTGTATGCAGATAATGCAGACTTTGCTTCACATACAGACCCGGACATGTAACTGATTATGGACAAGTTAGCCAGTGCATGTAAGGATTTTGGACTTACTATCAGTGTCAAGTAAACCTATGTTATATATTCCCAACCCATTAGAATGTCATATGTTGAGCTATACATATTGGTTGATTGGAAGAGATTGAAGTTAACGGAAATCATTGTGTGTATTGGTAATACGCTAAGTAAGGACTGCACGCTTAATGTTGAAATAAATCACAGAATAGCGAGAACCAGTTCTGCTAGTGCCAAACTAAAAAAAACGTGTATGGTCAGATCATGGAG
The DNA here is from genome assembly GCA_963556195.1 of Sepiola atlantica. Taxonomy (NCBI): domain Eukaryota; kingdom Metazoa; phylum Mollusca; class Cephalopoda; order Sepiida; family Sepiolidae; genus Sepiola; species Sepiola atlantica. The sequence goes on along the minus strand of OY744517.1, from coordinate 110,310,512 downwards.
TTACGTCAAAGACAACAATTAGTGTTTATGAAATATGCGTTATCACTACTCTGCTATATATGTCATGAACTCAAACATAGTATTGAAGGCACCAGAATGGACAGGAAATGTTTCATAAAAGTCGTCTTCGAAGAATACTTAACACCAGCTAAAAGACTTTCCCACATGACACGTTAGTCTTGGAACAATTCAGTAGCACTAGTTAAGAGATGAAAATCATTCAAAATCAGATGCGCTTGGCTCAACAGTTAGTTAGAACCGAGGACGGCAATCTCCCTAGCAAGCTGTTTTATGGCAGAATAAATAGAGAGAAAACACCACAACATGAACCAAGTAAAATGGTTAAAGATGCGCCGAAAAATAACTTCTAACTATTTGAGATTGGTGTAGATAACTGGGAAGCACAATCGACATATCAAACACTATGGAGAAAAACATTAGGGAATAATGTAAGGATTTTGAAAAGCGACGAGTAGATCTTACCGTTTTTCAAGTGTGTTTTAATAAATCAGGATGAAAGTATAGTGTCATAGAACATACAACAGAAAGTGCAGTTTCATCTGTCAAACGCTTGACATGTAAATCACCTTAAACCACGCAACGAAATACACGATCAACAGTTTTATGTCGAAGCTATACAAGCATGCCCTCCAGTGCTAAGTTGTCATAGTTGTCATCTAATCTGCAAAATGAAAGTGTCCTGAAAAGACATTCAAAGATGTATAATTAAGAGACCACAAGAAAGATATATCATAACATAGTTAACTGGTCAATTGGTGAGAGGAAACATTTGAGAGGTAAAGGAGAACTTAAGTTGAAGACTCGGATATCTATGTATCTTATATAGAGATACAGGTGTTAATCCAGAAAACGGGCCCTTTGATTTCTGAGACTTAACACTGAAGTAAAACAAAAAAAGTTAAAAGTCAACCTACAAGCTGTATATATGGATTATATAACTTAGCTACTCCAGAAATATCCTCATTAATCAATATAGATAATAACAATGAGATGTATACCTCTAAATGCCCCAGATTTACGTTAAAGGATCATCAAAAGAATTTCAATAATAACCCTGGTTTTAACTTAACCCCCCCCCCCTTGTATAGAAGAAATTGGGAAATTTAGCAAAGGGATATTAGACATGATCATACCTACTATTAAATATAAGGTAATTCATGACTTGTGGTCATCTTCGGATGAAGTTATTAATTGGTGTATGGAATTTCTCCAAACGGCTAATGCGAATTTCATCATGTTTGACATATACTCAATTTCTTCAATTTCTCCAGCTCTTCTGGACAGGGCTCTTGAGATGGCATTCGCAGAAACAAATATAACTAGACTAGAAATGCACATTATAAAATTAGCTGGAAGAACATTACTTTTGTATTATAAAAAAATTATGGACAGGGAAAGATAGAGGAAATAATTTGGAAATTACTATGGGGGCCAGGACATTGACTTGGTTGGCTTTTATATTCTGAAGGAGATCAATAGAAAGGTACAGCGTATGAGGGGTGTTATACTGGGATGATGAACTTTTCTCGTAAACTCTGGAAATAAAAAATTAAAGAATACTAAAAAAGATATCCGTAATATTCATAAATATTTAGACCTCCAGGTAACTATAGACTTAAACCATAAGACTGTGAACTTTCTAGGCACCACTCTAGACCTAAACAATAAAATGTATAAACTGCACAACCAACCGCAAACTACACTTTACTATGTAGACTATATTTCAAACAACCCGGGCTCTATTAAGAAAGCAATTCTCCCCAGTATCTCTAAAAAAGTATCAAAGTTGTCATCAAATGAGTCATTATTCAATAGCTAGGTCTGGGTATAATAGTGAGATAAGCTATATGAAAGGCAGTTCGGATGAAGATAATAGGGGCTGTACTAGAAATAGGAAAACATCCCACATAATATCATACAATATGGCTATGGGAAACTCTAGAAATAGAAGAAATACAAATAATACGCGGGATACTATACCAAGCACTATAGGAACAATACACTTACTAACATATGCGAATAATACCAAGAAGAAAAACAAACGCAGAAATTCAATTTGGTTCAACCTACTTAAGACTTAAGCGTCCTTACTAACATACCCAAGCAATTCTACCGAATTATCGATAAAAATGTTCCTAGGCATAGTAGATTAGGTAAAATTATAAATAAAGATACTGTTAAACTATATATTTCAGCATCGATAATACTAGCTACAATAATTGTAGGAGCTAATTATGCCAAAATAAATAGAATAAATAGGAATTCAGATAGAATTGCTGTTCAGATCGAGGATAATAACCCCAGATGTAACTGAAAAAATGAAAATAAGTGCCCCTTAGAAGAGGGAGGCTTTCTCAGATGTAGTATTAAATGCATAAAAAGAAATAGAATTAGAACATGTATTGTGTCGACAGAATGTATTTTCAAGGACAAATTTAGAAACCAAATTCACTCATTTAACCTAGTACTAAATCAGTAAAGAAATGTCAACCGTTAGCTAATTACGTACGGGAACTACGTAGTAAATATATTCAATTCAGCCTGAAATGGTCTATATTAGGTATAGAAGGGAAGTAAAAACCTCACAAATCTAAGAGATTCAACCTCTACACTCAAGAATATTACCATATAGTTATGTCGAAGGACACATTATTAAATCAGAGACAGGAGGTGGTTCATAATTGTTGCATAGAACCGCATATATTCTCTCTCGTCACATACCTGTTCAGATACCTGATGTATAAATTCCTCATCAACGTAAATTAAATAATTATTAACAGTACAAGGATGATTCGGGATACGTTAGGTAAAAGAACTGAACACCTAAGAGTAGATAAGGAACAAAAATATCGGAGATGATGAGATAATATATATGGATTAGATGATATACAGCATAAATAGAAACAGCGGCTTAGGTTAAAATTATCCTATATATAAGCGATAGATGGAAGGGTAGATTATAGTTAAGATAACTAAGGGATGGTTTTTAAGAAACCAAGAAATAGCTACCGTCTAATATGAACGCTAATTGAATGTTGAATGCAGATAGGAAGGTATAAGGCTATGAATTAAATACACTATTACATAGAAATATACAGTCACTTACCGTATTAATATTGTTCAGGTAGGGGTAATATAGAATAACCCCTCTAATTGCGAATGTTAACGTCAATAGAATAAACATAATTGTGTAACTTTTAAACAAAGAAAAATGTCTAAACCCTCCAACAAATATATTTCTTGGGGCAATATTCGAAGAGTAAGAAGTAAGGTAGACTATCAGTTGTTGATGTCTTGGCCTGAAATATATAGCGGGATAAAACTCTAACAAATGTACTGGTATCGATGAATACGTAATAATACAATGGTGTAGAGTAGTTGAGGTCCGGTAGTTTAGGTAAGAATTGGGAGTAGAATATTTAATTCAAACTATTTTTCCAATTAATAAATCACCTGAATATTCTGACGAAAATAGCCCAAATCTTTTCCCTCATAGTGATATATGCAACAATTGTTGATCTCACATTGATGGCCATTACTTAGATCATCTACCATAAAATTAAAAATATGACTAGAATATAAAAAAAATATTGTGAGGCGATAATTATGAATATAAAAAAGAAAAACTTATCCATACGACGTAATATGGATTATATTACAATTTAAAAGGGGAAGCTTAGATATTCAGAATAACTTGGCGAGCCAAAATAAAATAGTTTATGTAGTTTTTTAGAAGTAATACAATAAATATGTTTTATTGAAAAATATTCATCCGACGCCTAAACGTTACCTATTAGTGGTTAACGTTATCAGACAGAGAAAATATCTGAAATATTTGGTTTTGTTATAAAAAATCATAAATACCATAACAACTTTAGCTGAATTTGTAAGTTTAGAATCTTAATATTTTAAAATTATACCCCATTGTGAAGAGCGCAAAATTATAAAGGATTTTTTATATAAAAGTTAGAAATTGTACCTTATTTAAATAGGAAATATTATTATATTTTAACTAACTTAAATGTTATAGAATAAAGAAAATACATGTAAATGGAATACGTAATTTGTATTACCAACGCACTTAGTTTCGTATTCAAATGAAGTAAATTAATAGTAACAATTTTAATAGTCGAGTATGCAATGAAATAGGTGTATTTAAGTATTTTATAGATAAAAAAGATTAACACCATTTGCTTAAATAGAACTAAATAAAAATTGATGCAACAGGTTACGTGATTTATGTTTCAAAATATGAACTATCGTTTCAAGTTGGCAGAATTTTGTGAGCCGCACGTGAATTCAAAGTTACCTTTTGAACGTTTGTCTATTATGTCATACTAAATGGTGTAATTTTTTTCAAATTAAGAACATCTTATGTACTTTCCGACGGGCTTCAGGTGGATACATTCAATATTGACATAATAATGTTGGTTGGTTCATTTTAAGCGAAAACATTCTTAAAATAACTTGTATCTGGCTTGAAAGTTTTTTGTAAGAAAACTAAAACAATATTGTCTTTTGGAATATAAATGAACTTTGCTTACTTATATATATATATATATATATATATATATATATATATATATATATATATATATATATAGGTGTGTCAATGTATGTGTGTTTACTTGTCTTTACGATTAGTCAGTGCGTCTCGGCGTAGCAAGATTTGTAACAAGGACCCAAGTGGTTGATGTCTGGTGCTATAGCTGAGCGTATATATAAACTAAGATCCTAACTCGGACCATTGAAAGGATCTACCAAAGGATATTTAGACATGAGTTGTCTCATTATATTCAACAATACTTGCCTGCAAGAGAAGATGCTGCCTAGATATACATATATATATATATATATATATATGTTTATCATCTTCACGACTCATCTATATGGCTAGACGTAGCCAGATTCGAAATCGTGATCCCATTTATATATATATATATATATATATATATATATATATATATATATATATATGTTGTTATTTTTGAAAGGCCGATAGTAAGTAAGACAACATGGGGGCATATTACAAACATGTGTATTTATAGAAGTACAGAATAATATATTGCAGCACATCTAATACTTACTTCTTCCTCACCGCTGGAAGATGTCATACAAGGTCGGAAAGTAAGATTTGTTGTGTCAGCGCACAAGAGGTAGCGCACACTGGCTCCGCTATAAATGTCTGTGCAGCCCCGCCGGAATTCGTCGGTCGGGGCCCCTCAGGGTAGAGTTCCTAGAACTACCCGGAACCATAGCTCAGCTCGACGGAAGAAAGGCTACTATCAGTCATAATGGCTGACCCACGACAGACTGATTGTCGAGAACGAATCCTCGACATTTTAAGAATTACGTCTCTGACTTTAACAGTAAGACTGTGCAAGAAATATTGCTATTTACCTCCATCCCACCGCAGGAAGTGGGAAAGCATGATTTGGTTGTCTAGCGCAAACAGGTAGCGCACTCTGGCCCGCAAAAAATGCCTGGGCATCCTGTCAACATTCCCCGGTCGGGGCGCCCCAGGCAGTTAGTAATATACTACCTTCTCTTCAAAGAGAAAATATAAGGCCTGGTAGAGTGGACCTGCTCGGGCTCCCCAGAACCATACCTCAGCCAAACAGAAGAAAGGCCACTATATGTCATAATGACCCACGTCCGTTGGACTGACTGTCGAGAATGAATCCTCGACATAGTAAGAATGGCGTCTGTCTTTCACAGTAAGACTATGCAAGAAAAGTGTCTCGCCTTCGTCGTCGTCTCTTGTCTAAATAATGCTTAGAAGAGTCCATGTAGTCACAAAATAGGGTAGATCACTATTACATCATAGCAATATACATACTTAAAATTTAGAATCATGTACCGTTTCAGATTGTGGTTTACTATGTTTTTATTCCCAGCTTCTTAGAATAAAGAAACCGTTTATTTAATAGTAGTGCATACGCAAAAAGAAGTGTCAACAAGAAAGCAAGTGAAACACCATATACTTCTGAAAATATCACCGGTGCAATAATTTATTTTGACCCTACGGCCCCTTCAAGCACCCAAGCGAGGTTATTACATTAAAAGAAATGTTTTTTTATGTGTAATGACCTCGCTTGGATGATTGAAGAGGCCGTAGGGTCGAAATGAATTATTGCACCGGTGATTATGTGATTCCGTGTTACTTTATTTTATTTTATTCTCGCTCTGTTTATTACATTGAGCTCTCATACCCGGATTTCGTACGGGAATTTATTTAACTCTAACACACCCACTATATATATATATATATATATATATATATATATATATAAAGTAGATAATTAAAAGCGAACTTTTAGGAAAGGTAAAACCTATTGTAAAAAGTATACAGCTCAATATACCGGATAGAGCAGATATATAGATAGAAGGGTAGAAATAGAATTAGAAAACCGACGGAGGCAGCTGTTTTTTTTCAATTCAGTTGCCTTATGCAAGGAATATTCCGCAAAAAAAGCAATTTATTTAATGTATTTTTTCCTTAAGCAAGGCTTTTAAAAAATCAAATTCTTATCATAAGACGAAATTGCTGGGATAGATAAGTTGGTGAAAAGCCGAGATTCAAAATCTGAAAAAGTAAAACAAAGATTGTGGGAGGAAAAAACAAAGCAAAAAGCTGGCCGAATGCAAGCAAGTGTCCGATTGTAAAAAAATCCGGTGTCAAAAAGTCCATCAGAGAAAGTTGTTTGTAGGTTAGCCGTGAGAAGGCAATTTATTTCTCGTGCCTTCTAACGGCCTACCTACAAACCATTTACTCTGTTGGACTTTTTGACACCAGATTTTTTTTACAATCGGACACTTGCTTTTTGCCTTGTTTTTTTCCTCCACAATCTTTGTTTTACTTTTCAGATTTTGAATCTTGGCTTTTCGCCAACTTATCTATCCCAGCAATTTCCTCTGGTGATAAGATGTTGATCTTTGTAAAGCCTGGCTTAAGAAAAAAAATAATTAAATAAATTGCATTTTTGCGGAATATTTCTTGCATTGAGCAACTGAATTGAAAATAGATCTGCCTCCGTCGCTTTTCTAATTCCTTTTCATCCTTATATATATATATATATATATATATATATATATATATATATATATATATTTATCGCTAAATAATCTCCATGTAGTTTGACAACAAACCTATTTATTTGTTGCAATATTTTGAAAAGATCTTTTCCCTTGGTAAATACGAGGCAACATAAAAACACAGCTTGACCAATCAATTATTTTCACTTGTCACATTCGTCTTTGCGTTGCGTTTTGCAGCTAATCTCGTGGGAGTCGATCACGTGACTTTTCACTTCGTGCGCCGATTGGCCAGTGTCGTTGAATCTCGTAACATTCTCATATTCATCAAACAGGCGGATTTAGCTTTGATTTATGACTTCCATTCTATTTGCGTCCCGGTCGACACTTTTCCCTTCTTTTGCTTGTCGTACTCATGCGGTGCAGATCGGTTTGGGCCACAAATGGGAATTTTATGATACTTCAAATCAGCTTTAACTTGCAATATTTATGAAAAATGTTCAGCACAGTATCACCAACAGCCCATCGGGGAAAAAAACATTCGTCATTTCATCGATCCTCCCCCTTAAAAACACAGAAATAATATTTTCAAAATGGCAAATGCTTTTCTGTCTTTATTTTATCTTAATTAAAATAAAGAGCTTTTCAACAGGCTTCGCCTAAACGTTTTGATCTCTTATCGTATTTCTACATAATACTAAACCTCTTGAATCTTGATTGTTTGTTATCTTGTCACTTGATTAGCTTTTGTCATTATCAAGAAAAAATATATTCACTTACAATTGATGAAATAAAGGATGACTGCTAGTTGTTAAAAGCAGTGTGACTTTATAAAATAGTAAATTGTAGTTACCAATAGCTGTGGACGTTTGTGTGATTGCAGTGCACCCTAATGTCAAACCTTCGCTCACCGTGGTAGAGGCGGTGGCGATGTGTTCGTGTCAGGGCTACCAGAGCTAACAGGGCGCTAATTAAAACCCAGGATGAATCAAACTAAAGAGTCCACACCATCCGATTGTCTCCGTCTGTGCACGCGGAAAGCAAAGACGCGCCAAGCCCGCGAGGGCAAATATATGGTCTACAATAACAGCGTCGCTTCTGCGCATGCGCAACCGCCATTTTCTTTTGTGTGTTTTAGACAAATCTTCTTCAACTTCGGATGCAACCGCTGGGTCTTACTGCTCTGGGTTTCGGGGATAAAGATCTCAATTTTGCATGTATAACGTATATCCACGGCAAACAGAGGTGGCAGAATGCACACCATGCGACCCTGAGGCACGATTTGCGTGAGTTCTCTGCAAATGTCCGATTCACGCAACAGTAGAAACAAAAAACGTAAATTGTATGTTTGTTTCAAAGCTTCCGCTACTTTATCAACCAATGTTAAAGTTAAGAAATTACTAGAAATAATATCCTCACTCTAGAGATATATTCTTTGCTGGTATATATAATATAAATGTAAAAATTGCTAATGAACAGGCTATAGTGATAATTTTGTTGTTGACGTACGCCACACAGCCCAAATAAGAGGGTAATGATGGAAGGATGGTCTAATGACAATAGAATAGATACTACACTACCCCCTCACAAATAAGAAAACAAACGTATTTGCCTCGGAGGATAGTAGCATGGCGAACGAATATATACTGAAATACCCCAGGGAAGAAGTTACGTCTGAGAAGGTGGTCTTTTAACAACAAAGCAGATATTACATTACGCCTCAAAAAAGAGGTAATTCCTGGGAAGATGCTCTCATGAAAATAGAACAAATTACGTCGCTAAAGCAAGATCTTGTGAAAACCTTCGAGAATGAATGCAAGATTTTGCTGAGTGCTTAGCACATACATTCTTTACTTTCTCATAAATAGCTTGTGCATTTCTATTTGTATGGGAACAATGTATTTATATATGTGATGTTATTCCTTACTTGTCTTGGTGTTTATCATTACGCATTGTTGTAGATAAATTATTAACAAATTATATGCCTTTTTCACAACGCCTTTTTAACAGTCTGTTATTTGCGACACGTGCATAACTGCCAGTGTAATACACAGCGCATATTACCAATACCCCACATTATCAGAGAATTTATTTACATTTTACATCCATGCGTTGCTAATCTTGATAGAATAGAATATCAAATAGTTTAATTTTAAACCGTCTTTTCTCTCTTTTTTGTGATGTTGTACTTTCAATTGTTTTGCTCCTTTCCTTATAGTAATTTATAATAAGACTATGTTTTTAATATTACTTTTATTTCACATACAATTGTTATGTACCATATTCAAGCAATACTAACCTGTTATTTGTTTTAAATCGTTAATCAACTTAATCTACATTCTCGAATCATTTATCGTTTTCGTTTCTTTTTCTCTACAATAACTTTTATGTTAGATTCCATTTCTCTTTTCTCCTTTCTCTTTCTACTAAGTTTGTCGAAATAAATCTTGATGTTGAAATGATTATTACTGACAAAAGAACAGCAGATCTAGTCCCCAACCATTATTGTCGCAATTCTAACATTCACACTCACTTTTCCTTACCTTTTCATCCAGAGATCTGTTTTATTCTGATTAGTTTAACTTTCTAAATAAACCCATTATTTAAACGTAAACGAAACAAAAATCAACCATGAAAAAAGAAGAATACACCTATTTTAAATAAGCTGCTGAGACAAATTAAAAAAAAATCTCTCTTCAACTTAAGTCATCTTATAATAAAGCACTTTTACTGCATGTTGGTCAATGGTCAGCTGATAACCTACTAGTGATAGTTGAAGTAATACTACACTATAAACAAAACTATTCAGCACAATTGCACTCGCACTATTGGCATGTCCCATATAAATTAGCTAAAATTCCAATACTGCTGCTGCTGCTGCTACTACTACTACTACTACTACTACTACTACTACTACCATTAATCACAGGATCTTGAAAATATGTATCATAGTCGCTTTGGTTTCATTAGATGAACGACACCATTCTCTATTCGTGTTTCTGTTCCATGAAACCGCGATAGTGACAATGTTAATAATATACAGGTTTTAAGATGTACACATCTTCTGACTGCCCTGTAATATGGCTTGTTTCACTTAGCTATTTTGTCAAATATATTTTATCTTATTTTATTAATACTTCTAAAAAAGTTGTGGTTTGAAAACTATTATACAAAACTGCGTAAAATCTGGTATAAACAACGCCTGACATAAGTGGTGCGTCATATGAGAATACAAAATTATAACACATTACTACAACTATCACTATCTAATATTAATAATCATTGTATTAATAATCATTGTAATAAATACTTAAGGACTCAAAGGTGTAAAATTGCATAAAATGTGGCATAAAGTGCCAATATTATTCCGGATACAACACGATTAATGATACTAATTATGACGCTCAAATAAATCTCTATGAAACCACCACATGAGTTATGCTAAAGGTAGCTCTTTGTGTTCTTTTAGTAAGTAGCAATAAAGATCAAGATGTTCAAAAAAATTTAAATGTAATATTGTTATTTTACTTGATAATTTTGTCGGTCATGCTATGTCTATCTTGGTGCATACTCAATGGTAATGATTTCACGAGATTACTCGTTTAGAAAGTTCAGGATTTTTCCTTTAGTAACTTATATTTTTAATATCCTTGGATATTTGTTCAAACGGCATAGTTTGTTTATTTTAACTAATATCTCTTTCGCCGGCCGACAAATTATACTTGAAAATTATATCTCCTACATTTCTTAATAGAGAGTTCATAACATATTTCTAATCTTTAAGATTAATATTTGCCATTTTCTTATATGATTGTCTGAGTGAAATTATCGCATACACGTGTTTAGTTACACATGTTAGGTTTGCAGTTACGGATTTCATTCTCCATGAGAGATGAACAGCATGCATGACTACAAACAACGTAGAATATTAATAACCTATGTATGGTCCCTTTCATTCCGTGACAATCACCGGACTATTGGTTGTATCATAACTTCCTAGGGAAGTACACTGTATATTTGCTTTTTCGGGTGACCATGAGCCTAGGACATCTACAATGGTCGTTCCTGTGTTTTCAGCGTCTCCCGTCGATTGCCTTCATTGTGTTTTAAAATCACCTTTTCTAAACTAACACGTACTTTTCCTCGAACAATCACATAGCACATTTTTATCTGACCTTATTACATAACATTATTATTATTATTATTATTATTAATATTATTACTATTGGTAGGAGATTTTACTGTTGCTGTTGTGTTATACGAATCACGTTATCATAATCATCATGAGTTTTTTGTCACCTTTTTACACTTCTCAGCCTGCTATTATCAAATTACTTATGACGAGCAATGTGTAGATGTAAAGCGCATACAGTATTTGGTTGCGTGTTAATTTACGGACAATATGTTAACTGATTTATACATTTAATTAAATGTACGTATGGAAAAATATGGTCGCCTATAAGAATCCAACAGGTTGCACTAGTTTACATAGATGAGATTACCTAGTAAACGTGTGGTGATATTTTAAATTTTTCGATAGATCCTTTCTATATAGTCTTTTGCCGCTTATTAAATAGTTCACACATCGCTTAACTGGGATGATCTGACAATGGATTCATCACATTTTACTGATTTCAATTTCAAGATCTTAATTTTTAGAATATTTCTTTTGATCTGGTTTTTGCAGGGTCTAAATAATTCTTATTCCCCAGGTTTGTATCCAGACAATCTAGAACATTATCAGTTGTTATCTGATCAGTAAAGACTGTAAACTTTACCCTGTAACGAACATACCACTGATCTTCGAACTAATATCAAGGTGAAATTCCACCCCTATTTCGTTTGCTCTTACTTAAGTTCCATCCCATTTAGAGATTGACCTACCTGTTTTCGTTTTAAACGAACTGGAAAATAGAGCTGTTTACCCCTAGAATTATTTGGAAGTGTTTTATTAACCTTCTCCTATATTATTTACATTCTTTTTATTCGTTATTTTAGATTGTGTTTGTTGCTCAAATATCAATAATGTTTCGAAAATTATGAATGTAGTTTAGAAATAAAATTCATTATAAACCATTGCAGATATATGAAGTGGGATAGTTTATAGAGAAAATGTGATATTTTTGTGTCGGCTAAAGTTAAAGTGATGAGCAAATGCTGAAAGAATGAAAAAGAACAGTGCTTGGACGAATAAATAAAAAGACAGAGGATGAGCGCGCACCACTACTACGAACACTTTTGAAAACCTTGTATTTAACTTGTATACTTTACCCCCACTTGTGTAACATTGGTTATGTTTCTGTCATTGGCCATAGGAGAAAAACTATCCATTGACTGAACCAAATTTATGTTTGTCACAACTAAAACAGCTGGATTTCACTCATATTAAAACCAACCTTGTATTTAAGACAAGGAAATAGCAACAAAGTAAACTGTTGGTCTCATGTTTAGTTAATTTCGTTGCCTTTAATAGTTCAAGGTAGCCCATCGTTGGTTTAAAGATAAATAACACTCATCATATGAACAATTGCACTCATACCTTTATCAAGCGTTTGGAATCTGACATCAGGGATCGATCTACATCGCCGGTCAGCGACTGAAAAACACATAGCACAACTAACTGCACATAGTTATTACTTTTCCTTTGGTATTGATTGTCAGCATTTGGTTCTACATAAAACACCTATTATTCCCAAATTGTCACCCATATAAATACTGATGAGGCTCTATTTTGCTAAACTTCGGTGATTTTATAAGACCCAGTGTGTAAATATGATGATGTTACGTAATATCAAGATGGGAAGGTGCTTACTAAGAAGAGTCACAAAACTAATATAAAGCTTAAAAGTCTACCGTTACAAGTAAGATCGGAAGAATTAGGATTTACCATTTTAGTGAAGAGGTAATTTAATTGAAACTTTCCAAAAGATTAAAACGGAATTAAATGAATTCAGGACGAATCGTTCCAACGGGTATTAAGAGTTTATTTTTGGGATAATATATTTAACAGAAATTGATTTGGATAGAGTTATTTTAATAATAATGTAAAAGTCATGTGCAATGTTGTAAGCGATTTTTTGAAGATATAGTTTAAACAAGATTTGACAATGTCGCATAATTAACACAATAAGGAATAGAAAGTTACAGATTAATGTTTAATTGATTTTAAGACTTAGTCGAATTGATTGTTTTAAAACCTTTTATATTAATATACCATCTTCTCAGGCCAAAAGGCAAACATGAGAGTAGTTTTCTTCTGCTCGCTGCCCAGGAGACTAAATTCCAGGTATTATCTTTTCATTTCAAGGGTGGCGAATGAGTCTCCGCCTTACCAGGTGGAGAGGTTATCACCGATCGTCAGAGTTGCATTTACCGGAGAATACAGACAAGTCTAATTTAGACATTTTTACAAGTGGTACCTTACCAGTAATAGGCGGCCTCGATGACACTCCTGGCTTTTCCCACATTTAAGATTCACCTTGTGTCAAATCTGACCCTTGTATATACTTTTCTAAATAGGAATCCTTCTTGTATTTTCATACACATTTAACTTCAGTCTGCACATTGATATTTTGTTTTTCAATAGCTAAAAACATATCCGATCGTTTGGGTCGTCTTTCCACACGTGTCACACCACTGACACCCTCTTAATAATACCAGCAGTGTGTGTGCGGAGGAAGAGATGAAACAAACTGCTTGAAAAAACGGAAAAAGTATTTTTACGAAACGTGACTTTTTCAACTGATAAGAGTTCTTTAAGTGGTAGGTTGGATACTTAGTAATACTTTTCGCAAAAAACAGGACGTGTCATTCGCCGGTGTAAGATACACAAAACAGCTTGGATACATTTACGATTGGAACCATTTCATTTAAAATGTAGCTAAAACTTATGAATGTAAAAGGCATTTGATAAATAAAGTTCAATCTTCTATTTCAGAGGAGAAGCTGACATCCCCTTCATGATTGATGGTGTTTTTAATCAAACAGAAAATGGAATTAGGCGGTAACAAGTGCTTGAATGAATACCGTCGCACTGTAAGGTTTACACTGAATCATATACAATGGAATTTTGCCTCCGTATTAAATGCTCCAAAGAGAGTTGATATGCCGTAAGACAGAAACGACGAAACAAACACTTCACGCGTAGCACAGGTTGCTTTACATTATGTAAGACTTTTTTTTTAAATACAGTTCATCATTTATATATTACATTACAAAGTTTATATCGAGAAAATACATAAGTCATGTAGCTTTAAATTGTTCCATACATAATGACAGTACGCATTTTCGACAACTTATTATTTCTTTTTCCATTAATGATGATATTTATACTAATTAACATTGCCTTAACTTGTCATCGCCTAACTAAGATCCTAAATGTAACATTATTAAAATGGGTTTGTACTCGAGGCTTGACGAATACACCCCATCCGTTTCTTATCTTATCGTATTAAGGCATCGGTCTGAATAATATAAGTGATGCTTACAAGTGTTTATAATAAATACAATTCCATAAACATTTTTTATTTATACTGTCACTGAGTGGTACACAACGAAATTAAGACTCATACGATAACAACGCGTACACGCACAAACACATACATATAATTGTAGAAAGTAAACTAGAAACCCATTGTAATGACACCTGAACGGATCATTTATTAAATAAATAAGTGCTTCGTTAAATTAGGACCCTCGCTATCTTTGACCCCGAAGATAGAGTTAGGGTCAAAGTGGTGGTTGGGGTAAGGTAAGGGTTAGCAATATAGTTAAAGTTAACAATAGAGTTAGGATTAGGATTAAGATTAGTGTATAGGGTTAGGGTCATGGTAAAAGTTAGCGTAGTTCTAATGTAACAAAGTACCAATAAATATACAAGTGGTTGGCTGCGGAGAGTAGCCGCATATGATGAATAGAACATCGAGGGCATTCAGACCTGATAAGCGACTGGCAGCTCTTAACGATCTGGAGCGGAAGCTGGATTTCTTAAAAGAAGCGGCATCTTCTGTCGAAGTCAATAGTTTCACGTGATAACATGTGGTATTAATGTCTCTAAATACGTCGGAATAGTTGTTAGTGGTCAACACTATGAATAGACAGGGAGTTATTTCTTAGTGAATATGTTTTTCGTCTACTTTAACTGTTTTACGGTATAAAAATATATCTTGGGTAATTTGAAACCTATACACAGCAGATATTTTCTACGATCGGTTAGAGGCAAGTCACTATATAATCAATAGCCGAGTATAAGGGTGAATTCATAACTTTGCTAAAGGTATGCGCAATTAATCACAATAGATATGATACGATTTTAAGTAGATATAGCATATTCTATAATCCAACGCGGCATCCAATACGCAAAAAATCTGTATCTGACCACAAAAAAGGAGCGGCGATTTGATCTATGAAATTTACGCTCCATTCCCTGGTCAGGACTGAGAGTTTGTTGGACCTTAAGAGGAAGTAGTATGTCATCCGCAATATGAATGAAACAGTAAAAAGGCTTCAAGATGCGTTGCTACTCGTGGAATAAAATTTGCAAAATGTATGAAATAATTGGTCTGACCAGCTTCCCAGGAGTCCCCTATAGGAAGCGTGTGTGATGCTGAAAGACACAGAATACCCAATGATTTTAAGAAAACCAATTAAGCAATATCCACATACACGAACAAATATATCATCCCCGCATATTTTATGCCCACTAGTTTATAGCAAGCGTTTTACCTAATAAATAGCCTCACCTTTTATATTCGATAGCAATATATATCAGTCTGACGAAAATACCGGTGAGCAACTGACAATAACGATTATCTCAGGATGAAAAATGATATTTCGCCGTTCTCTAGGTATTTGAAAGTACAGGTTTTGCATTTGAATTTATTTTTGATTATCAAAGGGGATATATATTCTGTCAGGTAGACAATTATTTGACATTCGATTTTTCGTAGAACCGGAGATGGAAGTGAAACTTGAAACGGAAATAAAGTCTTCCAAAAGCAAAAGCAAACTTCTGAATGATATTTTACTGTTTTCATTTTAAAATGGATACGTCAAAGTCATTACTTATTTAATGTGTCTATTTTTATGGGATTTGATCGTAATCTTTGGAAGTCTTAGAATCAATTCTCGGGTTAATGTTTTATAACTTCAGATTAAATTTAATGAATTGCCGTTGTTATCAATTCGTCTGAAATACAAACTTTCATCAACGCAAGCAACAAACACCAACCAACATACACAGCATCGCACACACACACACACACACACACACACACACACACACACACATATATATATATATATATATATATATATATATATATATATTAGTAGTAAGTTTTTGAAAGGCTGTGGGCAATGCAAGTTCCGAGTAAGATGCAAGTTGTAAGGAACAAAAACAATAACAATAAATCGAATACGAAATATGACTTACTATTTATTTTTCATTTTTTTTCTAAAATCTTACATAACAGCAAGAGTGTTTTTAGCTGTTCGTATGATGTCCGGGTGATTAAAATCACTATTTGATATTTCGGGAAAAGACTTCCCTTTGTCAAAAATAATTAAACCAGAAGAAATATTTTTTTCTCCGACTGTGTAGAGAATACTACAAAACAAAATGGCTGCCAGATGTAGCCCGCAGCGAAAACGAAAACAGTCTCGCAGGGAATGAAAATTAAATTTTTTTATTTTTTTTATTTTAAGGTTATGTTACATATATGATTTGGTGTTCAAAAATATTTGTGTAATGTTGGTTAAGTGTATTGTGCTCGATAAACTGTTTGTTTTAATAATATATATATATATATATATATATATATATATATATATATATAAATTTTTATAATGTTTTTTTATTAAGTTTATATTTGATTATTTACTTTTATTTCAGTGCGTTTTATCTTCATATTTTTATTTTTTTATCTTTCTTTCGTATTTTAAGAATTTTAATGTAAAGTAAAGTAATTAATTACTCATTTTAAATATTCTAGATCTATCAAACTTATCGATTATCATCTATTTAAGAAGTGTTACTAATTGTGAGTTTTGTCAAATTAGTTTATCGAATTAACTTGATCTATTTACTATAAAATAAAGGGGAATAACTCTGGATTTTTTTAGGTGGACATCTGTATAATATTAGTATATATATATATATATATATATATATATATAAAACATATATAAACATACATGCATATATACATATATATATATATACATATTTATGTATTATTGTTTGTTTAATTGTTTATTTATATATTCTTTATTTTCATCTTGTTTACATATTTTTTTATTATTATTATTTATTTTTTAAATTTATTTTATTATTTATTTATTTAATATTTGCATGTTATTTGTATACATTTTATATGTGTTTGGATTAATTAATTAATAATGCTAGGTTATGGGGTGACTTATTTTGGTGGGTTAGAAGAGTATGTTGAATATGGTTTTTAGTTTGTGGTTGAAAGTGTGTTAGGATGGAAGTTCATATGGGGAGGTGCTTATTTGATTGTTTGGGTGTGTGGTGATTTATTATAGGAGGTAAGTAATGCGTGAACTGGTGGAAACGGAGTCTGTTGAGTGTTAGATATGAGGGTTGGTCGGTGGATGAGGGGTAGATATTATAGAATGAACGGTGAGTGGAGCTCGTGACGCTGATTGAGTGATGGGTTTAATCTGGAGATGAGGATTGATTCTGTGATTCTAAGGTCACCAATGTTTCTGACAGACGCTAAGATGGAGACATGAATATCACGCTGAGTGTTTGAGCAAATCTCTGAGTGTTTGTGGAAAGACGATATACGGGTATTCAAGTGCTCCTTTATGCGCAAGTGTAGCGGTCATGTATCCATCTTAGCGTCTGTCAGTTTATATAGATGTGATATCAGATTCGCAAGGTTAACTAATATGCATATTTATTTTGTAAAAATTAATTTTATTTATTAACTATTATGTTGCATTGTTTTTTTTTAATTAAATGATCTTTTCAAAATGTTAATATAATAAATGTTCTGTTTAGCAATACTGTTTCATTTTTTAGACAAATATTTAGTATGTGTGTTCAAATGTTTTCTAAGGTCGTTCAAATGTTTCTTTCATAAGGACTTTTTTGTAAGTTGCCAGTGAAAAGACACATTTGTTTCTTCTCTCTATCTTTTTCTTTAAGTCACATTTAAAAGGTAAATACATGTTTCCAAATAACCAAAATCTTATCGTTTTGTGTTTGAAAAGTTCATTATTTTTAACTAGCAGGGCTACCCGGTATTGCCCAGGGGAATAGTAATTTATTTTTATAAAAAAACATTGATTTCCTATTGTTGTCACACGCGAGGTTAATCTTACTGTACAAACCGAAAATAAGAAATTGAAGTGAAACTTACAAAAGAACAATCTCTATCTTACTCTTAACTAGAATACTCTCAGTGACCACAATAATACATTTACTCTTTAGAGGTACACTATTTTAAAATTTTAAAATTATTGAAAAATAAATGTTTTCATAAATACATTTATTCACAGAAATTCATTGAATAAAAATGGCGGGATCTTAGGTAATGAATAAGAAAACTATAAATAATAGGTTTATATAACTAGGCATTTATAAATGAATGAGCCCTCCCCATAAAAATTAAACTGATTTAATTTATTATTGTATTATCATTTAATAGGTATAGCTTAGTTTAGTCTCGGTTCTGTTGTCATAGGACCGTCATCCGAGGAATTACTGCATCCTCTTTCAAGGGAATGGAGGTAAACCTTTTAGGTATTGCATCCTTCTGTGAGGGAGAGTTAATGTAGTATCTGGCTTTTTGTCATCGGACCATCTTCCCAGGGACTACCTTCTTTTCGACTGGCAGGTGGTAGTGTAGTATCTTTTCGGTTGCCATGATATTATACTCACAGGCATTGCTTTCTCCTTTTACGGGGTGGGGTCCTCCCAGGTATTACCCCCTTTATTTTGGAATGCGTATTGTATTACAGGCACTGTTGTCATGATACCATCTAACCAGACATTACATCTTCCTTTGAAGATTTGTAAAGTATATGTTCGTTATTACCTTCTCTTTGGGGTTCAGCGTATGTAGTTCGTTCACTCTGATATCATTATTCCAGGCTAGCAAAGGTATGCAACCGGAAGGATCATACATTTGCTAGTATCATCATAAATGCTGAATATCTTTTAGTAAAGTAAACTTGTATGGACAACCAGAAAAAAATGAAAATATCTGAACATAAATATTTCATTTTTATATATACTAGAAAAAAGTATGCTCCTTCCGGATGCATATTCTTGCTAGCATATATAACGAACGAATATATGCTGCGCTGTTCCCTTAATTATGAGAAGATGCCATGTCAGATGGTCTCATTACAATATAACAGATACTGCTATTACCTCTATGAAGGAGGAAGTTATGCCTTGGAGGTTGGTATCATTACAACATAAATACTATACTAC
Organism: Sepiola atlantica; assembly: GCA_963556195.1. Classification (NCBI taxonomy): domain Eukaryota; kingdom Metazoa; phylum Mollusca; class Cephalopoda; order Sepiida; family Sepiolidae; genus Sepiola; species Sepiola atlantica. The sequence continues at coordinate 110,290,990 of OY744517.1, read as the reverse complement.
CCCTAAAAGGAAACGGTAATGTCTGCAATGACCGTATCATGAAAACACAACACATATTACATAAACACTCCATAATTTAGCATTAAATTATAGTACATTTGTTTGGAATAGTATAGTCAAGTGAATTGAGAATTAAAAGATAGTAATAGTATTTTCGGCTTCAGACAGTTAGAAGGATACGACATCTCCATTAGAAATATATGTAAGTAAATAGTTTTCTTACGGGTTAAATAGTATTACTACTTGTGGTGACGATTCTTTTGTCTGCAATGAAATATACCAATCTTGAGTTTTATAGTTGAAACACTCCGCATCTTCGCCGTCCACACGCTCTTATCTTCTCGTTGACCATAGAAAAAGAGAGTGGGAGAAGTGGTTACGAAGAGAGAGTGAGACAGAAGCTGTGAGAGATAGAGGGTAGCAGTAATGGACACTCTTATTGTATCCTTTCGCTAATATACAAAGAGATGAGAGGATGACGGTTAAACGCCGTAATGTGTAGAAAGATAGTGAGAGAGAAACTAACAGTAAAAGAGAGAGAGAGAGAGAGAGTAACACTAGTTGAAACGTTTGCCATTGTCACCCTACAAATATCTTATCGTTGACTCTCTTCATCGATATCAAAATTAATTTTCGAGGCTATTAATAAAGATAGA